>SNQJ01S0004137.1:144025-169271 GCA_010110895.2 Picea sitchensis
GTTGAAGGAGTAGACTTTGAAGAAACCTTTACACATTTGGCCATATTAGAGGCAATTAGGATGTTCTTATCCTTTTCCAGCTACAAAAAATTTAAAGTATACCAGATGGATGTCAAGTTAGCATTTCTCAATGGAAACTTAGAAGAGGAAGTCTATATTGAGCAACCATAAGGATTTCACTTAACTAACAAAGGAGACTGTGCCTATAAACTAAAGAAAGCACTCTATGGGATAAAACAAGCACCCAGAGCATGGTATGCAAGGCTAGATTCTTATTTACAAGTACAAGGCCTCAAAAGAGGATCAACAAACAACAATCTTTATTGTAAAATTGTTGGTAATAACATGATTATTATGGAATTATATGTAGATGATATTATATTTGGCAGTGATGATGAAAAAATGAGTAAGGAATTTTCTAGGAGGATGCAACAAGAATTTGAAATGTCCTTGCTTGGTGAACTGAATTTATTTCTTGGATTACAAATAGTACAGTCCAAAAGGGGATTTTTTATCCATCAGTCCAAGTATGTTAAAGATATTCTTAATAAATTCCAGTTAGAGGATTGCAAACCTGTTAGTACACCTATGATAGTTGGATGAAAACTAAGCAAGGAATATGAGTCCAAAGCTGTAGACCCAAAACACTACAGATCAATGATTGAGAGTTTACTCTATGTAACAGCTTCCAGACCTAATGTCAAGCACGCTGTTGGGATGGTGGCTAGATTCCAAACAACACCATAAGAGAGCCATGTTCAAGCTGTGAAAAGAATCTTTAGGTATTTGAAAGGAACCATAGATCTTGGTTTGTGGTACCCTAGCAAGGATTCATTCACTTTAAAAGCCTATTCAGATGTAGATTGGGCAGGTTGTGTAGATGACAGAAAAAGTACAAGTGGAGGAGAATTCTTCTTGGGAGAATCATTGGTAGCTTGGATAAGCAATAAACAGTCCTCAATTTCTTTGTCTACCACTGAATCTGAGTATATTGCAGTAGTAGAATGTTGCACACAAGTGGAATGGATGAAAGAAACCTTACAAGACATCAAAATAGTGTTTGTTGAACCCACTACTATCTGTTGTGATAATACAAGCGCTATAAGTCTCTCCAAGAACCCTGTCCAACACTCCAAATCAAAACACATTCCAATAAAATACCACTATTTAAGAGATTAGGATGAAAATAAGAACATTAAATTGGAGTATGCCCCAACACAAGAATAGGTTGCAGATATTTTCACTAAACCCTTAAGCAAAGATGTATTTGAATATCTCAGGCAAAGATTGGGAGTAGTCCCTCTTCCAATCTAATATCTTAAGAAAATAATGCATCAATCGGCATCAATTCAGGGCGAGACAACGATCAAAGTTAGAAGGAGTCATTCAGTTATGACAAGAAAAGCATGATTGCAGGAGAAGTTACCTAAGTTCAAATTCTGGTCAGTAACATACAGACAGACAGAGATTTACCATAGGGGGAGCAATCCTTTGCCATTGATGTCGAAGAGTAAATTCATAGAGAAAAGTATCATCACAGGGGGATTTTGTGTATGAAGTTAGAGTGTTTCCCTTGATGACAAAGGGGGATATTGTTGGACATATTTTCAATGATGTCAACAACCGATGTCTTTACATTATAATGATGAGTTGGTATGAACAAAGAGATGAAAATCCATGTACAGAAGGACTAACAAATTAAGAGCTCAAGAGGGTTAGCGACTGAATATCAGAAGCTCAAAAGAGATGACGCACATGAAGCTCAGAAGGGAAAGCACAGTACAGAAACATGATCGGGATCGAAATCACCACAGGACAAACTAGGACCGTTGGATACGCAAGCGCCAGATCAAGGGCAGGGATATATTACGAAGCGTGAAGGGAGAATTAAACTATATGTTATTTCCAATCCTGCAATTATTCTAGATCATCAGATCTCATCAATTCAAAGATAGACGACTGTGGTTAACTCACCAATAATCTCACAACTTCAATTATGGAGTTTGGGTGACGAATTAAACCACACACAAGTTACAGTTCCGCAATCTACATCGACAGTTGGATCGTGCTAAAGAAGGATCGTTAGATGAAGTCCAGTTACTCGAGGATTATTCTTCGAGGAATCTCACTCTGGGAGAATTGGGAAGTGGGAAAGCGAATAAACTTGAAGTCCCGAAGTATTTAACTTCCATCAACTGTCGGATCTAAGGAGAACTTCGAGATCAATGATAGTTTCCTAGCAGCAGTCAACTTCGACGATGACCACTTTGGCATAAAAAGGGTTCAAAACATATGATTTCACCTGAATGTCGGAGCTCCGAAGTCACGGAGTAAGACACATGGTACACACGTTGAGAGCCCACGTGATCATATTCCACGTCAACAAGGACATGTGTCACATTAAGATGGTGACAAGTGTCAAAGTCCAGTTGGAATTTTAGACTACGTAAGTCACAAATTAGGGTGACACGTGGAAAATGGAATTAGGGTCCACATCATCTTGAGTGATGTCATTAAGACACGTCACTCCGGGTTTACAACCTCCAGGGATGTTCAGCTTCTCCTACTAGACAAATTCCTGAAGCTCCAAAGTAAGATCTGATCGTTCGTTGAGAAGGAAGATTCACGGTCGAGATCCTAAAAGGTGCACAATGAGAAGGCCATTAACTAAGCGGCTTGTTGAGGTTGCACGGACCATCCACTCAACCACATATTAAGACATAACCGTCCGATCTATGAGTATATAATTAATACGTACTTCATAAAAATGTACTACGGAAGGTTGAAAGATTGCAGTCCCAAAGGATGAAGTTCTAAAATAATGATGGTCGTCCATATCAACCTTTGATTAAGTCATATCCATTGGATAAAGAAGTGGAAGGTTAGTGTATGGATTGAAGCTAGACCATTGATTTGGTTCCAACACTCATTCTAACCATTGGATCCATCTGTGTGAGAGGTAACCACTTCAGGAAGTTCAGACTTCAGAAGATTGGATGATTCTAAGAGAGAAATCGCCCGAAGGCTGAAGTCTGGAGGACTAGGTTCTAGCCCCTGGTCATGGGTTACGAACATATAAGTCGTGAGGTTCTTTGAACATGGATTAAATTAATAAGCTCGTGGTTTTGCACATATGGTCATATGTAAATGGTTTGAAGGAAGCGCCTCTACAGAATTCGATTTTTGCAATATTTGTAGAAGCAAGGGATCGGGTTAAAAGATGAAATTGATCCATATCTATGATCAATTTATGAAATCCTTCACGGGAAGGTTTGAATAATAACAGATATTATGGTTAAGTTAAATGAAGAGGTGTGATGGTCCAAACGAAAGGACACAATGCRTTATAACTCACACCATTTTGAAGATTATATAAACAAGATAGAATTGTGAGAGGAATTGTGACTATCAATGTCTTATTGAAGATCAAGAACAGAAGGAGACAGATCAACAGTTATGTAATCCAATGTTTGATATAGAAGACGTTTATTGGACTGCAGCAAATACATTGAAGATAATATGATAGAAGCAGAGAGAGGAGCAGTCAAGACATGATACAGAAGTTTTCCAAATTTAGAAATTAAGGGTGGTTGGGTGGTGCAAGGGAAGGTTAAAGCCTGCAGGGGAGTAGGTGCTTCCTTGTCAGTTGTAGATGACTAATAGGGGGATGTAACCTCCTACCAGTTGGTGTTGGTAAACAAGGGTGTGGGTGCATCATGATCAGTGAGTGATGATCTAAGAGGAGGAACATTTTCCTTCTATGTAACTTGTAAAACGGAATTTTGCAATTAATAGAAAAGTGTTTGTGGTTTTCCCAATTAGGTTCCATGATAAAATATTGTGTTAAAATATTGATTGCATTAAAAGAAAAATAGGGAAATTATTGTGTCACTGATTCACCCCCCCCCTCTCAGTGATAGGATCTGGTCCTTCACTTTTTCATCCTTCTTCTTTGGTAGTTCTTGATTCATATCCTCCACATTTTTTTTGCATGTCTGAAATATATAATGTGAGATTAAYATGAATTAATTGTTGATCAAAGAGCCATCCTTGTTKATTCCTTCCCTAGTGTATATATCTMTACAATCGTTTCATCAAGTCTTTATTGTATAAGAATACAAAAAGGTTAAAATCCAATCCGAGTCTAGTAGAGTGATGGAGCAAACTTAGTGGTCACGTGACCTACAAGATCATGGATAGAGCAATGGCCAAAGAGATACTAATAAATTCCAACACTCACCAACTTAATTGACCGTGAAAATGCTCAATTTCAGCAATAATAATCTTTAATTGACTGCCAAATGCTCCCATGATTTTTTGAAGGATCACAGAGCCAAAATTGTGTGAAAATTAATGAAATTATAAAACGTTTAGTCGAAGCTTCCAATCTACTCTATGTATTAACATAAAATATGACAAAAGTTAAACCCACAGTTGGTATAGAGGGAAAGGTAATTGAAGGTGATTGCTTACCCTGTGCATTCAAATAAAATACCATTGAATGTGTTGTATACCTCGCGCCACAGAGAAATTGACTAAAAATATATTACGATCCAAACTTTCACCATGAACACATGTACTTGAAATATTAAGCTTACATATACACATATGTTGTACAAGTTGTGCATAATTAAATGTGTTAACAATTTGTTATATATATATATATATATAACACAACTAGCCCGGTGGGTTAGCTCACGTGGATGAGTATTGTGGTTATAATGCAAATGGTCTCGGGGGCAAGTCCCCAACCAACTATATTGTAGAGATTGTTGGGCCTCACTTGATGTCCAAACTGGGTTAGGCCCCGTAAATAGCCTTGACTAGTTGATTAACTCAATTGCATTGTTCTTCAAGGTGCTTAAATATGATGAATAAAAATTATAATTGTTATATACATTTTGAGTTATAATTTTGGTCTATATATGATTATATTGATAAAATACACACACACACATATAATTTAGAGAGGATAATAAAGGTATTGAGATTCAACTCTAGAATCATAACAAAATGAATAAATTTAAATTGAACATGATAATAGAATATAAGAATTGGTTAATTTTTTTGAAAAGAAAGTTCTATATATACAATTCTTGTGTGACAATCCAAATTTAGTAATCTGTTAAATATTAAATTTACAATCTTTAACATTTAATTGATAATCAGCCCAAAGGGGTTGGATCCAATGGTGGAAAGCGAGGAGTTTTTCACCATTGGGAAAGATTCAATTCTTGTGAGGGCCTAACATGGAGCCATGGGGGAACCTTGAGGTAGTGGTCGAATGTTTGGTTGCACCCAGAGATATTATATCAAATAATATCATGACTCGTGCACACATAAGTGGATCAAATCCCACCCCCACGTCCTACAATTTTTAAATCCATTGGATGTAGCTTGGGTGATTGGGAGGAATGATTGTTACCCTCCTCACCCAGGTTCAAATCCTTGGAGTGACATGTTGTGCCCTTTAATGGGTCTATAATATTCTCTTGTTTTTGAGTCCCCAATGGGGTTTCCCACGAGGTATTCCATCGAAAATTAAAACGAAAAAAAAAAAAAAAACATTCAATTAATAATCTAGTTTTCTTTTTAAATTCGTATAATGTAATTAATAGGTTATGAGATTAATATAAACAAGGATATTACATAAAATATAACAAAGATACATCGGTATTGCATTTGAATTGATGATTTTTGTGAAACTTTGTGCAACCATTTACAAAGTTGATGAAACTTATTGCGCAATCTTGTACCACATTGATAAAACTCAAGCAATGACTTAATAATGTCAATTTTTTTTTATCTCAATTCATTAATTATTGTAATCTCATTGACATCTACATCTGCGTAAAATTTTCAGCCCCTATTACTCATGAGAAATTGTCAGTGATGATATAGAACGTTTGTCTATCACTTGAGCACAAAGTTTGTCAATATGTTCTAGTTGTTTAATTAACTAATTAAATCAAGTTATTGATATATAAATATTTATGAATTAAGTATATTTTCACAATCTATAACTTGAACATAATTGCACTATATTAATCATGTTGTGAAGGTTTATTAATCATATCTAATTAATTTTTAAGTCTTTGTATAATTACATAATTGACTCAAATGAAAAGTTAACATCATGATAGGTGTTACATGATAATAAATAAAATAAAATGTTATACATGAAACTAACATGTAAAACAATGGTACTTATGCTCTCATTCAATATACAAAAGAAAATGATGACACCTCTTGGGGTTAAAAAGATGAGTGTCACAAGGGTGTAAGGCTTAATTGGTATCATTTTTCGTTAAACGAATTACTCATTGCCTATAGGGATGCATATGTTTCTGGTGTCCCATTCATTTTTGGATATTTGATTGTGTTTGCAATGTAAACATGCATTCCCCATAGGGCCAAAAATTATAGATTGCTCATGGTTGCAATATTGTTGCTACCCAATATGATCTCTATAGGGTACACAAAGATGCCCAAAATCTAGCCTATAATGAGTTTACTTTTGTCAAGTGGTAGGACCACATGATTTTTGCAAGCAACAATGTCATCCGAATACCCAAATTTTTTATTGATCGACATTGTGGGAAGATTTGGTTTAGGATTGACTGATAAACATCTATGTGCAGTATTGGGATGTTGATCATGCTAAATTTAATGTCTTAGCCTTTCCATTTTATTTAACTAAACAAGATTTAGGTAAATAATTATATTCTTGGCCAGGGATCAAGAAATCACACTCACTTGTAGGTGACACTTGTATTTTGCATGAAGTTCTCCAATAATAACATGCCTCTTTGAAAGACAAACAAGTTGATGTGTAGGCATAAAATAGGAAGAAGTGTAAAGGCACTAAGATAGGTTTTTATTTAGATCATGATGTTATTGAATTAGGTGGTGGGTCATCTGTGACCCAGGAGACCATCGCCCCAATTTTCCCACTCATGTTGCAAAGCCAAATTCTAGATGATGCAACATTTTTCAACCATGAGCTTAAGCAATGCTTGGGACAAGTGATGAGACTCTTATAGGGTGAGAGCCCTTTGAAGCAAACATGGATGGTTAAGCCCCTTAGTAAGGAAGTCCCATCTTTTCCACTATGGCCAATTCATTCTAAGTCGACAAATATTGTATATGTAATTCTTGTTTTTTCAACTTCTCTTCTTCGTAGATTTTCTCACTTGTAGTGTCTCAATGTCAAAGTATTATATTCTGAGCTTGTGGATTTTGACAACAAGAAAGGACTATCATGTGTTTAATAAACCTTGAAATCCTTTGAATACTATGAGAGGAATCTTGGCCCAGGTATACAAGTGGTGCATCTTGATTATGAGCATGTGTCTCACATTACATAAGGTTCTCAGTGTCCTAGTTGAGCATGAGGTGAAATACACATCCATATGATCACCCTCCACATAAATGACTACACCAATTGGAAATGAGGGGAATACCACCAAGACCACTTCATAGCAAACAATAGCTAGGTATATTAAGGGGTTGAAGGATGGTGATGGTGTGGCATGATTTGGCGACAATGAGGACCCCAAATGTCCTTCTTCAGGCTTGGGTCAATGCTTGAACGATCCTCTATAGGTGGAGAACATAGTGATGGAAGACACAAGAGCTCCATATTAGGAAATCATGACTCCACCACATGAACCTACTTCTACATCTAAGCCTAAACCTCGTACTCCTTTATATTAGTTGTTTTTCATGGCCCGGTTGGAGAAGCTAGTGCAATATCCAACCTATTGTTAGGCCATGTTATGGATTTGGCAAGAGCATATAGATATTACCCCCTTCTTAACCAAATCCACCCAAGACAAAATCATGCAACAATTCAAACAATAATAAATGAATTAAGAGTCTGAAGTTCATACACCATCATGGTTAGAATCATCCATTTTTAGAGGGACGCCATCTAATTGTTGTCCACTTGGAGGATATAGAGTTTGTCCATCATATTAGCCTACTAGTTTGCAAGACTGGTCCATACTTGATTTATTGTGAATGGGTCATGAACCTACTAAACTTTTTGCAACTAAAGTTGTGAGTATTGAGCAGAGAGATGGTGATATTTAGCAGATCAACTAGTAGTTACGGGTTCATCTTGCATAATGTCATTTTAGATTAAGATCGTCAATTGTAGGTAAGGAAGAAGGGAGATAACAAACTATATATTGTCTTAGTCCAATTGMAAAACATGTGGCCTAATTTGAGAGAGTTGGATTCCTACATTCTAGAATTTGTGCCTAATTTTATGACTTTAGAATTCTTGGACACTATTTATGGATCATGGAGGAAGATGTAGCAACATACCCTTTTCTTGAAGACCAAGTTGGACATTGAAAACTCTTAGGATAATCAATATATGTGGGATCTTATGGAAAATGTCAATCCTTTGGTTGAGGAGGCACAAAACATTTGATATTAGCTACATAGAGTTATTGGTAACGACAACTAATAGACACCATAGTCCAAGAGTTGGTTAGAATTTTCCATTAACATAATTGGCCTATTAAGGAGCTACAAGAGAATATTCATCATTTCAATAATGAATTCATTGCATTTACTGACCCAATTTCATAGTAAGAGAAATTCAAAGAAATGCCTTCAAGAATTTTAGGCAACTGCATAGGGAACCTATTTGGAGCTCTAACAACTCAAATATTTTGTTGCTTCAAAATGGAAAGTTGTTGTGTATATGCAACCAACATAACCAGATCAGGGGAAAGCACAATATTTTGTTGCTAGCACATCAATTATGTTGGGTAAGTGGAGCAAGCAGTCAGATGCATTTAGGTAGTTTCACACTCATGCTATTACTTTGGTTCTAGAGTTGGCCCCTTTATTTGAAGGGCAAATAGAATATTAGAAGGAAATTGAGTATCATAGTTGACTTGAGGGAAATTCAACGGGTGTGGTCGGGGCTTATTGACACCTTCAATTTCTTTTGGGATTGTTGTGCAAGAAGGAAGAATGAAGACCCCACGTGCCATTTGGATAGATTCAACTATGCCAAATGGAGCCTTGAGATATCTATGTAGCAAGTGGAAAATAATCATTTTGTTGCCTATGTCGGCTAGTATTTATTGTGTAATGGAATGTGTTCATTTAGTTGAGTAGGCTAATTAGGTCTTGACACAACCAACCTTAACCAATAAAAATTGTATAAGTAGACCCTTCAACGCTGCAACAAAAAGGTTAATGAAAGTCACAAGGTTGATAGGTTATGTATTATGAGATTTTGGATTACTAATATTGTTATTGGTTATGTGAGAGACCCATAGTCCTAGCGTGGGCACATGATTGTAATGGTATATGGTGAGTAATGTGAATGAAGACCCCCCTTTTATTTTCATTTTTGGTATCCATGTGATGTAATGTATTTTGGTCATTTCCTTTTCAACATATTAATGTTCAATGGATGATGTATGTTTCTATTATGAATGCTTTAGACTCGTGGATATCTAGTTATGGTTTTATGTTGAATGTATATGAGATTAATAATGAAACACTTTCCATCCCACACTCTCCTTCTCCATTATTAAATGCCTTGGTCATTCTTAAGGTGATATCTTCCCATCTTTTTGGATTGAAAATGCCAACATGCTATACTTCAACGAATTCCTATGTTGGATGCCTAGAGAGAACCCTATGTCCTAAAAAAAGCTAACACTTGCCCCTCAATGATGCCCTCCTGATGAGCATCTTTTTATCATGTCATCAACAAACTATTGGTGCAATGATAGATTGAATTACCTTCACACACAAAATTTGGTCCTCAAAGTTCATGTAATGATCATCTATGTATTTTGACAAATTTTGGTGATAGTTGGGATTAACAAGCCCGTGATATCGTAGAGATAACTTTAATTATCAATCAAAGAACATATACTTTCAAAATGCATACATTATATGTGCATTTATAGAGATTTTGATTCTTGGGTTGTTATTACTAATTCAATTGTTTTGGGGGGTTCTTTTTGTTGCTTAAATATGTTATGTCCTAATCACTAATCCAATTAAAAGATGTTGCTAAATTACTCTACAACAACTATGCAAAATGGGTTGGAAGAAAACTTAATTAAGAACCCAATAGGAATTGAAATTGTAAGAAAGAAACTATCTAAGCACACCAATAGGAATTGAAATTGCAAGAAAGAAACTATCTAGGCACACCAATAGAAATTGAAATTGTAAGAAAGAAATTACCTAAGAACACCAACATGAATTGAACTTGCAAATAAGAAATGAGATTACATAAATAATATCAAAGAAATGATAGAAATAATGGTAATCAACATAGATCGTCTTAGTTGCATTTTGCAAGAGTTGGCTCTTTCTCTATAGCCTTATTGAATGATCTCCTAAAAGTAACTCAACGATGAAGGAAAGAACTCGATAACTTAAACAAAATAGCAATTTTTCCTATTCAAATCTAGGAAAACCCAAATGGTTCTTCATTTCATTATTTTATACAAGTTCTTTTAAAAGATGTTCTTGGGTTGTTGCCTTAATTTTGGAAAATTAACTGACTAACTACCTAAAGTGTTTATTTCTCTTTATTGGAGATCATCTTTACAACAAGATGATATTGTCTCCTAAAAAGGTGGCAGCAGTCCAATAGCTCCTTGTGAAAATCCAAGGTTCCTAAAGTCACTATTGGTTCCTATAATTATTCCATTGTGGCTCAAGATGTTTGCATATGACCAAAAAAATCGAACCAAGGGAAGGTTTGTGAGAAATTTTGTAGCTTTGAGGTTCCCTTATTGTTATTGTGAACTTTAACAACGATATTGAACTCATCAGTGTGGGATATAACCTTACAACAACTTGTCTATATGTTTTTGAGTGATTCATCAACACACTATAGGATGGTGAAATCAACTTGGGATCCTACAAGCTTTGATAAGTTTCATAAAAATGGACATTGGATTCAACCCTTGGCCTACAACAAAACTACTAACAATCTTTCAAATGTGAATTCATGCAATTTCTTCTTAATTTGAATAAAACTTATCTATTTGTCATGAAAACTAAGCATGAATGTGTGTGGCCTACAACAAAACTACTAGCAATCTTTCAAATGCGAATTCACGCAATTTCTTCTTAATTTGAACAAAACTTATCTATTTATCATGAAAACTAAGCATGGATGTGTGCTTTCCCAAGGATGATAGAAGTGTGTGAAAAATGGTGAAAAGGAATGAAAAAGGGAGGTTCAAGTGCTCAAATAAGGCAAATAATGGAAAAAACATATGAGTAGAAGTAAGGTAATTACCTAGCTCATCATATTTCCCAACTCAACATATTACACATCCCTTGTGCAATCAATGAGAATCGGATTCTGGCTGAGGTCTTTGTTCCATGTAAGTGACTATAAAATCATATGGAATCAATTGGGTATTGGTATCTATTGAATGAAAGCAACCTGAAGTTGAATTTGAGTTCCATCTTTTTATGGTTTTTTCTTTATTAGGAACAATGCCACTTTCACAATGTGGAATACAAAACAACAATAGTGGAAGGTGGAATTAAAGTCCCACCTAGTGTAATTATAACTCTTTAACATCTATGATAAATAAATGACTTCTATAAAGGGAAGCGTGAATATTAGGCAAGGAATGTGGTTCCCTTTGTTGAAGTTCAGTTGTAAGATCACTCCACCTATTTTCATAGAATTGTATTGTGTTCCTAGTAGAACTATTATAAAACGCGATGAAATAAACAATCACTATAGACTGGTCCTGGGTGATTACTTCTCTTATATGTGGGTTGGAGATCCTCTTATTATGTTCTTATATTGTGTCAGCCATAGAGGTTTCCTCTGATTAAATCCATAGGGGTGCAGTCAATTCTTCCCCTTTATATAACTCCAATTCCTTTTCCCAATGAATCTCATTCTATAAGTAAAATTGTAAGCTTGTAGATTGATATCTCCCGTGAAATGGTTAGGATTCCATAGAGTATTCTTTGGTTGCAAATAGTTATGCAAATATAATTGACACAATAAATTTACTCTTTCGGGAAAATTTGAGAAATAAATCACATAAAATGTTTTTCCTATCTCTTTTAGATTGAAAGGCATATAAGAGATAAACCTTTCTATCTGAATCCTTAACCATTACTTCCTTAAGTATATGGTATATATTGGAAACAATGGCATGCACGTCAATAATTCTATAGCTAATCCCCTACTTACACCACCTTATGTTTCAAATTCTGAATTTTATCCTCTTTCTCACTATAGATCCTCTTAGCATCCTCCAGTTATTTCCTCAATTGGTTGTTATCCTCCCTCATAGTCCAAATAGTGTCTTGTTGATTACTATAATATTCAAATTTCTCTCCCTTAACTCAATTTAACTATTATGATGTGTTTCAAGAGGGATACAACCTCTATGATGAGATGCGGTGACTTTTTTCCATACGTCCCTCTCAATAGTTAACTTGTTTAACTATGTACTAAACTGACGTGATTCCTTGGTTAAATTGATAGATGAAGAGGGTATTTTTCCAAWCTTTTCCTAATGGGTGAGATAAAACATAGTGTGTGMGAGTATTTAGATAAATTGGAAAGGGTTCTGGAAGGCAGGATATGACATTAAGATGACAAGACTTGGTGTTAACTATGGTGACATATGGCATTGAATACAAATTCTGGGGAATGGAAACCCCCCCCCAAAATCGATTTGACACCATCCTTGTGGAAGAAAAGCAAGGAGGAAGAAGGGAAAGAGAACAATTCAATACCAAGAAATGCATGCATGATAAAAACAATTTTTGCCAAAGAAGAGACAAATATACCTGAAGAACTAGAGGAAATATTGTAGTGTCGAAGTCGACAACTAGAGAGAAAGACTAAATAAAATCATCATCGATGGAATGGTCGGAGAAAGAGTCTACATAACTGATAAATTTGATGGTTGTAGAGAATGAGTACAACATCAATGAAACTAGTGGCTACGGAGAATGAATGCAGGATAGATGAAAGGAGCAATTGTAGAGGAAAGTCATAATGTGGATGAATAGAGTGGTGGCAAAGAAAAGTTGACAGTTGCATAAAAACTCATCATAATGCATGGGTTTGTTGTTTTTATTTCATAGGAAATCCTACAAAAACAAAACAACAGTTGCAGAAAAAATGATCATAATGCATGGGTTTGTTGTTTTTTTATTTCGTGGGAAGTCCTGCAAAAACTAGTTTTCAAGACTACATATGTCATGTGATGCCTGAGGATTTTCATCACGGGATTGGAAAAGTGTTTATAGAAAATCCCACAAAAAAATGGTTTTGAAGACTCTACATGACCTATGGTGCCTGAAGGTTTTCATCACAAGTTTTTGTTTTTTGTTTGTTTTTGCGATGAAAAAGGAGAGACTGCTACTGATGTGAAGAATGAAAAGCCTCAATCAGACTGATAAAGAGATGTTGCTAGAACTAGGTGACAAACACTTCCTTAGAATAAGGTTTCCAATAGATCTTGAGATGGTGTTTGTTGACCATAAATTATATGTAATCAACATTAAAAGTGTGCAACTTGACAGTGCCATTGGCATAAACTATTTCTACTTCATAGGGACCAAGCCATTGAGTATGCAATTATCCCTTGAAATCGTGGAATTGGAAATCATGCAATCGATCCCAGTTACCTATTTGAAAAGAATTAGGTTTAATTAATCGATCATGCCAACAAATCCACTATTGTTGCAGAGCTTATGTATGCTACAAAGATTGCTAGCAATTTTCATCTAAATAAATTGAATTGGGTGAGACAATTGTGTTAAACGATGGAAATGTTGATGCCCACAAAGCTTGCTAGCAATTTTCATCAAACTAAATTGAGTTGGGTGAGACAATTATGTTAAACAATGGCAATGGCAATGCCCACATCGAGAGTTGCAAAAAGGATTTTAATTTCAAACTCAATAGGCATAAGAATGGTTTTTCCATAAACTAAATCACACATGGAAAAACATGTGGAAGTATTCCAAGTTGTATGATAGGCCCAAACAACATTAGGAAGCCGATTATCCCAATCATGATGATGGAATTGGATAGTCTTCGTCGAGATATTTCCAATATCCATATTAATTACTTCCACTTGACCATTATCCTAAGGATGATAAGGAGTGGAGCGATGATGTTTGACTTGGTAGGTGTGCATAAGCTTGGCAATCAATTTGGAAGTGAATTGAGTTCCCTAATCAAACATGATCCCCTTGGGAATATCGAATCTAGTAAAAATGGCTTCACATAGGAATTCAAAAACTCATTCTTCCTTGATATCTTATAAAGGTTGAACGACCCACTTGGTGAGGTAATATGTGCAAACCATGATGTAACGAAACTTATTGGAAGGAGGACTTATGGGGTCAACAAAGTTAATACCCCATTTGTCAAAATGTTCAAATGAAACCTGCAGTTGCAAAGTCATTTCAACCTATTTGGTAGGACAACCCATGTGTTAACAAGAATGACATTGTTTGACATAATTTTAAGCATCTATGTGAATTGTAGGCCAATAAAAACAAGATGAGAGAATTTTTTAAGAAGTCCCATTTGTAGTGAAATGCCCACCACATGGTTCATCATATAGGCCTTAAAAATATCATACACTTCATCTTCTTGGACGTAGCAGTGAAGGATTTGATCTATCCCAAGACAAAAATGATATCCATGGATCCAAGTAAATGGTCCACTCCTCCTAATCAAGTGATAACGTTTTTTGTATGAGAAATATCATGGAAACTTCTATTCCACCAAATAATTTGCAATTCTTGCAAAACGTGGTGTATTATCCAAAACAATGAGCATGTTCTTGTAGGGAAAAGAATCATCCAAGGGTTCATCCTCTATGTCGCTAGGTAATCGAGATAGGAAATCTACAACAACATTCTCCTGACTAGGTTTATCAAGTATTGGCATATCAAAGCCTTGAAGAAGTAATAGTAAATTTAATTATTCCATTGATAATAGGTTTATTCATTATATATTTAATAGTATCATGATCTATGTGGATAAACAAAGAGTACCTAGTAATGTAATGTCATAATTTATTAAGGGTGTAGACCACTCCAAGAAATTCCTTCTCTGTAACCATGTAGTTTAACTCAACAACAACCAAGTTCTTGTTGATATAATATATAACAAACATTTTTGTAGCATCCTTATGTCCTAGAACTACAACCAAACTTTTATCATAAGCATTAGTGTATATATGAAAAGGCAATTCCCAATTGGGGCCATGCAAAATAGGTGTTGTGGTAAGTTTATATTTTAAAGATTCAAAGGCTTGTTGGTAAGATGAGGTCTAGGAAAAGGTTGTATCTTTGGTGAGAAGAGAATGTAAAGGAGCAACAAGTTTACTAAGTTTTGAATAAACCTTTGGTAATAAGCCACGTGTCTGAAGAAGTTACGAACATCTTTCCGCTTTTGATGAATTGGAAGTTCTTTAATGACAATGATTTTGGCAAGGTTTGCTTGAATTCCTTTGGTTGAGATGTGGTGTCTCAAAAAAACTCCTTCTATCATCATTAGGAATCATTTCTCATTTCTCAAGAGATTCATATTCCTACAATTCTTAAGCATTGTCTTAAGCCTAGACAAAAATTCTTCAAAGACATCTCCAAAGGTAGTGAAATCATCCATGAAAACTTCCACACAACTAGGGATTAGACAAAAAAAATAATTGATGACTACAAATTGGAAAGTGCTAGGTCCATTACATAATCAAAATGGAAGTAGCCAGCACACAAAAGTACCATAAGGGAAAGTAAAGGTTGTTTTGTCTTGATCTTCTAGGAAATTTTGGATTTGGTTATACACACTAAAGCCATCGAGAAAAGAAAAAAACATTTCTTTCCCACTAAGGAATCCAAGAATTGATCAATGAATGGAAAAGAAAAATGATCTTCCCTGGTGGATTTATTAAGTTATTAATAGTCTATGCAAATTCACCATTTTCCAATTTTGTTCTATACAAGGACTGATGGTGAAACCCAATCACTATCACATATAGGGTAGAAGAATCCAACAAATCACAATTTTTGAAATTCTTCTTTAAAAATATCTTTAAGGGATGGATTTATCCACCATTGAGGTTGATGGATTGGGAAAAAATCCTCTTGGATATAAATATGATGCATACAGATGGTAGAATCAATACCTGTCATATCTTTATAGTCCCAAGAAAAAGTTAATGAGTTTGTTTGTAGCAAATTCATTGGTTATTGTTGTTGAATTGGTTGCAAATCATTGTTGATATTGAGGAATTTTCTAGGTGAGATTTCAATAGCCACAATTTTCAAATCAATTTCTATAGCCACAAAATAGTCATCAAGGTACGAAGAAGGGATATTATAATATATTGGAGGAATGATTGAAGTCTCTGGATTTGAGGAGGAACTTGCTTCCTCTTCATCCTAGCAATCATTATCCCTAATCTGGACAATGGATGGGTGTAAATTTTGCATATAATTGAGAATCACTTGGATGTTAGTTGGCTATTTAAGTGTCAAGATTCAATCAATAGTCAATACAGGTAGCATCATAATGTCATTCAAAATATTTGGGTCTTCCGAGGGCATCCACAAATTTTCTTCTAAGTCTAAAATAGAATTTTCTGAAGGGTGTCATGTAAGTCTTTTTACAGAACTACCTTGAGAAGTAGTCACGTCACTTGAGTGACACCCTATGTAGGCATTAATAGTGTCTAATCATGGTCCTCCCAAGATAAGAAGGTAATTCCCAAGGCTAGTATTTCAATGCAAGACCATAAAATTTGTAGGGTACTCCCATGAATCAATCGAGACAATAACATCTTCCAAGGTACCTTCCAATTGAATTGTTGGTTGGCTAGCCATCTGCAAGATAGTGGGTGTTTGTCATAAGAGGATATGGAGTTGTATTTCTCCTTAAAATCCTTAGTCGTTACATTAATGGATAGCCCTAAATCAACCAAGGTATGCAAAATGAGAGCTTTCCTGATATAAACATATACAACAGGGCTCCATTACATGTAAATTCTCTGGCTCTTGATTATTCCTTCCTGGTTACTTGAGGTAGAGGTCACACATGGCTCTATTGTAAATAAGAACATATTTGATGGCTTACAATAGAGGAATCCTAGAACACAAATTCTTCAATTATCCTACAACATCAAAGGTAGGTTGATTGGAGGGTTTAGATTGGGTGAGTCGCTTATGATAAGGCGGAGATTCTAGTTTAGGTTCCTGAGTATATTGAATCAATTCTATGGAATTCTGAGTGAAGGAAATTGTTTGGTATCATATTTTCTTGATTTATTGATCATGGTGGACTTTGGTTCAGCTAGAACTTTCCGAGATTGCATATATGTAATGTGGAAATCTAGAGTAGATAACAAATAAGTTTGGCACTCCCCAACTTTAGTATTGTAAATAGGTTGGGTTATCTTGTTATTTGGATTAGGAGAAAACTTAGTAGGAAATTAAGGTTGCCTTCCAAGATGTTAATTGCTCTAGTGATTTTGTTGTGGAGGACGAGGTAGAAGAGCTTGTTGTTATTGTTGTGGCCTAAAACATTGTTGTTGATTTGGCCATTGGGAATTATGAAACTGATGAATTTGTTTTCCATGGGGTAAAGGGTAAGGCCAAGGTTAATGATTGCGAAGAGGTTCTTTCCAAGTTGGTTGAGTGTCCGAAAATTAGGGAGGATACTAGTTAGAGGTCGAAAACTGATTATTCCAAGGTGAAATAAAATATTAAGATTCAAATTTATACCTGGAAATTGAGGTCATGGTTGTCCAAACCTTATTTGGTTAATAAATTAGAATTTCTCAATGTTTTGATTTTCCCCTTGACAAACTACCATTAAGCATGGTAACTAGGAGCAATTGCCAGTGTCATTATTATCGACAAAGATGTTGCAAACCGATACAACATTCAATGGACATTTGTTTCAAGCATACTTTTTAGTGCATTTTGGAAAAACAATTACCAATGCTCTATCCATATCCTCTTGTTTCTTCTTATAGCCCGAAGAGTGTCAAGCTACATTGATAGCGAATTCAATAAGTTTGTCTTCATATCCTCCAACATATTCCCAATTTTAGCTTTTGAAATCCCTGTTGTGGATTTTACTTATGATGACACTACTACTTGAGGTCCTTTATTCTTCCTTCTTGACATTCTAGAGTAATTCATGAAGAGGTGCTTAATTTCATCATAGTATATTGATAAACGTCTCCAATAGAAATCAAGTTCAATGGTTCCAACCATTATTCTTGTGCACCTCTTAAAAGGACCAACTTCAATTAATATGGATTTATCTCACAGTTGAGAGCATTTATAGGAAAATTTGAAATGATCGACATAATCTTCCAATGACTCATTAACGCATCGAATATTTCCAAAGATTTCATCTCTATCACCATGAGATTTACAATAATCATGGTATTTCTTTGTAAATTCTTCCTTCATTCAGTCCCAAGTTTGTATACTTCCTCCTTCCAAACCCATGAACAACTTCAATGTAGAAGGAAATAGTTGCAACTTTTGAGCATATGTCATGTATTTATAGGTTCGGCACAAAACTTCAGATTCAAACATGAAGGCATTTGGATCCTTGGTGTGGAGTCCATAAAAATGTGTAAGAATAGAGGGATTAATATTTTTCATCCTAGCTTCTTCTTCAAGTTCCTGAATGGGAATTTCATACACCACATCTAGTTCTTCATTGTCATGTTTCTTTTCCATAGTAAGAGAGGTAGAGGAATCAATATGTTTTGATTGTGTATAAGAATTGTTAAAGCCCCAAATGTAAATATAGGGTTTATACTCATCAACTTTAACTTTGGGTTCATCCTTTATAGATATAGGTACCACACTCTATTATTTCATAAAGGATTTATGCAACAATATGGGTTGTTGTAGTAAGATCTCTTTGTTTGCTTATTTCAATTGATTTTAAAGTTGAAGGAAAATTAGGAAGAAATATTCCAAACTTGTCCCTTCTTCTCATTATACATGCTTATTAATAAGGGTCAAACACACCATACACTAAAAAATAATTGGATATCGATTTCCAATCATATAATATCGACAATGGTTTTACTAGCCCAAAATAAAGAAAAAAACTCTGAAAAATTGGTGTTTTCTTGGAAATGGTGCCAAAAAGTGTCAGCTTCCAGTAATACTTGGGATTAATGAGTCGAGGATGTGTTGGAGCTAACTTTAATAATTAACCAAGGAATATATACTTTCAAAACACCTACACTATATGTGTATTTACATAGTTTTCAATTCTCGTGTTGCTATTATTGATTCAATTGTTTTGGGGGGTTCTTTTCATTGCTTTAATCCCTTATGTCACAATCATTGATCCAACTAAATGATGATACTAAATCACTCAGTAGAAACTCCACATAATGGGTAAATCACATGAAAATGGGTTGTAAGAAAATTAATTCAAGAAAGGAATTTTGTAGAAATAAACTTAACTAAGCACCCAACAAGAATTGAAATTGTAGGAAAGAAACTATATAAGAACACCAACATGAATTGAAATTGCAGGAAATAAACCATCTAAGCACACCAACATGAATTGAAGTTGCACAAAGGAAACTATCTAAGCAGACCGACAAGAATTGAACTCGGATAGGAAATGAGATTGTAGAAATGTTATGAAAGAAATGATAGAAGTAATGGTGATCAATAGAGATCTAAGTCAGTGTGTTGCAAGAGTGGGCCCTTGCTTTGCATCCTTTCTAAAAATATCCTAAAAATAACTCAATGGTGAAGGCAAGAACTCGATAACTGAAACAAAAGAGTAACTTGTTCTATTCCAAATCCAAGCGAACCCAAGTGGTTCTTCAATACACTCTTTTATACAAATTATTCAAACATATATTCTTGGGTTGTTGCCCTAATTTTGGAAAATGAACTAACTATAAAAAGTTTTTCCCTCTCTTACTTGGTTATCTTATTTACAACAAAACGAGGGGAAAATGGAGAGATTGTCTCTTCAAAACATGGTTGCAGTCCAATGACTTATTGTAAAAGTTCAAGGTTCCTAAAGTCGTTGTTGGATCCTACAATTATGCCATTGCAACCAAAGATGCTTGCATATGCCATTGCAACCAAAGTATACAACCAATGAAAGGAGCGTGAGAAATTTTGTATCTTTGAGGTTCCCTTGTTGTCATTATGAACTTCAAGAACAATCTTGAATTCGTTAGCATGTGATAGAACTTTGCAACAACTTATCCCTATGTTGTTGAGTGATTCATCAACATGCTATAGGATAGTGAAATCAAACTTTGATAAATTCCATAAAAAATTATTAAATACCAACTTTGATAAGTTCCATAAAAAAATGTTAAAAACCAAAGTGGGATCCTCCAAACTTTGATAAGTTCCATAAAAATGGATATTGGATTCAACTTGTGGCCTACAAGAGAACTATTAAAAATATTCCAAACATGAATTCATGGAATTTGTTCTTAATTTGAAAAAAACTTATATATTAATCATGAAAACCAAGTATGAATGTGTGCTTTCTCAAGGGTGATAGAAATGTATGAAAAATGTTCAAAAGGAATGAAAAAGGGAGGTTTAGGTGATCAATTAAGGCAATTAATGGAAAAAGTAGATGAGTAGAAGTAGGGTAATTACATAGCTCATCATATTTCTCAACAATCTCCTCCTCGTCTCCTCATCAAATATATCCTTTACTAATGAAGAGTCAATACCATTTTACATTGATGCCTAACTCATGAGGAGGATGAACAATTTTTCAACGAATTCCACAATTACACTTCCCCAACCATTTATCAGGAATGATCACCAGTTAGAAGATTGTTGACATAGGCTACATTTTTCCCTCCCTTTTTCATGATTCCATTCATGTAGTTAAGTAGTATGCATACACAAATTTTTACCTCCAAATGTGAGCATTTCTTACTCCAATTCCCAATAAATTATTACATAGTTCAACAAATTTTATAATGTTTGTGTTCCTTCCTTTTCAAAAAATATCCAAGGGTTCAATTTCTATCACAACAATTTGATACCATCACATTCATTTAAGTTCCTAGAAGTCATAATGCTTTTGTAGATAACATAACAAATCAAATCTTGGATTGGCATTCATCACATTAACTATTTACAAGTATGAAAGCAAATAAACCATAGCATGTACATACATATCATCTCATCGTAAGAAAAAAAGCACAATCCAACACATTTCACCATAAGTGCACATCAACTATAAATATGTTATATGTGTGCATGTGTGTGTGTATCTATATCCACATGCACACACACACACATATATATATGTGTGTGTGTGTGTGTGTGTGTAAACACACACACACACACATGTATATATGTATACCTCTCTCTCTCTCTCTCTCTCTCTCTCTCTCTCTCCACAGACACACACATTTAATGATTGGCTTCATTGTTAAGAACATGCATTTCCTCCTTGGATTTCATAGATTTGAATCCGAAAGGGGGTAGAGTATGTACACCCTTGTAGACTAAGTACTCAATTTTTGCATGAAGAGGATCCATTTTCCCATAAACAAGGGGTTCTTGTACATTAATTTGGGGTCTTGCTAAACCGTGACCTTAAAAATAGTTATTATTATTATTATTATTATGTAAAAAATCAATGTTTACATTGTGTGTTTGTATCTCCCAAAAAATGTTTATATATATCTTCTTTGATATACGAAAATGGGGGGCTTCCAGACCACTACAAACCCACCCTATGATAGTGAGGGAATCTTGTTTAGAGGTTGTAGGCCCCTTAGAGGAGGGGCCTCATAAAACCCACCTCTTGCTAGAACTTAAAAAACTACCCAACTCATGTCACTCTTCATAGGGGTAGCCTCCACTCAGTAGCAATGCCCATGTAGGAATCTAAGAAATCATCCTCCAATGTTTCCTTCATGTCCTAAGGAACTCCTCATGAATAAATATTGAATCAATTATGGATTTATACTAGAATTACATTTAGATTGACCTCCGTCCTTGCATATTGGGCTATAAGTCCTAGTCCTACCCCTTCCCCCACTACTCTATCTCTCAGTTTTCTAGTCACAAAAGGTGGCGCCCTTGGTGTTGGTGTTTCTCTAACAAGCCTCAATGGCCCAACATCTGCAAAAACACACACAAGTCATCAATATCATATGTATCATAACTAAACAACCTAAACATATACATGTATGCTAACATAAAATAATAAATCACAAAGTCAAACACACTCACCCATAACTACCCAACTATCCCTTGGGGTCATTCACAAATTTGGGTCTACTTAGAAGTATTGATGTATGGGTACTACTCCAACACTACAATTTGTTGTTCCATGATAGCAAAGAAGTATGGAGTGAAGCTCCTCCCCATTGCATCACCATTGAGTTGCATCATGAACTCTCCCCAATACAACATCCACAACTCCCTCACTAGGCCTAGCTTAGTTGCATACATTGGTCATATGGGTTATACGTTCTTAAAAAAAAAGGCTCATATGAGTGCCCCAAATTCAAACTTCCCTCCCCTTTGTTCATGGCATCGAGCCAATTGAGTACTCCATAGTACACTCAACAAAATATGGGTCCGCACATATCACCCCCATATACTATTCTCTCAACCCGTCTCATCTGGTCATCCAAGATATAGTGGGGTGAAAAAGAGACACCCATATGGGCCACAGACCTACCATCCTCACCCCTAGGTAAGTGATATTGACCATTGAGGTCACCCCATCTACCTTTACAAGCCCCTCCTCATAGCGGTACTCTATCAATGCCTCTACTGTCATTGCCCCCTTTTGTGGGGGTTGTGGGTCAGTCATCTCCCCCTGAATGGGGAGCCTAATTAGGAAGTACATGTATATGAGGGTCAACTCTAGTTTCTTCCCTCACACCATGAAGTGCCCCTCAAAATTTCACATCCTGACTATATTAACCAATAACCTTGCACTCATTTGCATCAATGGGCACTGAAAGTGCTTCAATAGCCTACAAGTTGTCAGTTGCCTATGCACTAATGATGTTTCCATCACTTAGGATCTAATCCCATCGTGCTCCCACTCCCTCCAATGTATCAAGTATTGGTAGACTTTCCAAAATACACCAAAAACTATCATCAACATCATGCTCTTTTTCATTCCTTTATCATATTATTCCACATGTTTTTTACTTTAACAGAGGTGTCATAACACGACCACTCAATTACATACCCATGTGAAAAATATTATATAGAAATACTCATTTCACCTTAAATTTGTTGAAGATGGCCTCAAATATTCTCTCCTTGGGGGTCCTTTCCTCAACTAAAACTCCAATTATATGACATTTTGTAGCAACTCATGTCTTCAATTCCCAATCCAACAACATATCCTTAGCATCATAATGGGATGTTGGTGACATTTTGGCAACATATCGATAAGAGAACGAAGGGGAAGGATTGGTGTAAGGTGGGTAACCAAATTTGAGAGAAGTGACAATGACATGGGACTTTCAATATTAAGGTGTAAGATGTGGAGGAGTATAGCGTTATTTATAGATGAATATAGAGTCACTTTGTGAATGTGAAAATAAGGATGTTAGGGAGAAAAATATTTTCAATGGGTCATTGTTTGCTAAGCTAGGGACGACATCGATCGAATAAGGAGTCATCATGGCCAACTATAAGTGAATGAACCACAAACTTTTATGTTTTCACACATCTTCAAGATCATGTTCTTTTTGAGGGATTAAGTATGTAGTGCACGCACATGTCAAAGCCTTAAGTTCATGGTGCATGTTGGTTTGACCGTATTAATAGTGCAAATTGATTTTTCCCCATTTGTTCAAAAGAGGTTTCATCTCGATGTTTTTGGAGTTGTACTACTTCATTAAGTAGATAATAGACTTAATCTGGACCAAAATGTGGCCACATGGTGATGTATTTGGTAATTAACATGGTTTATCACATGGGGGCAAAAATGGCATGTTAACGCTACACTTATCTTATATATATTTATACATCTTCTCTAGAAACAAAATCGCTTTCATGTTTTGTGGTTGACTTGAAAGTGTGTTACAACCACCTTCACATTTTTTCTACACATGAAGGTGATTGTTATATATGCCTAAATTTGGAAAATATGTGTCCTTTTGGAAAACCAAATACATGGTTAAGTAGATGATCTTATTTTCCTTCAATCCATCGAAGACAATTTTGTTTTTCACCCAATCTTCATCTCTTTATGTCCCTGTTTGTCTTTCACAAGTTACCTTTAAGAGAGGTGAAGCATATTTTCAACCTAGTGTTGAGACATAGACCTTTTGTTTCTTACCTCAGAAAGGTATAATTGGAAAGATCTTGAAATGCACTTTCATTCCATCATCTCCATTTCCACCCAAATTCATTAGATTGTTTTGTAACCTAGATTATTTTTGTATCTATCAACTAGTGGACATTTGGAAAATGAGGTGATTTTGAACATTTTCCCCTTAAATGGCTTATGATTTCACTCAAGATAACATCCTTGTCACTTTTTAGACTACTCGGGCTACAAACTTAGTATTTTATTTGATTATATCACTACCCACAACCTTTATTCTCTATGCATATATCTATTTGATGATATTTCAATATCCTCTCGGTGGCTATTACTTGCTCATCATATATGTTTTTTCTTCCAGTGTTGTTGAATTGAATACATTGACATGCCTTTTATACAGTTTGATCCAACTTTTAAAAAAACTTGCTTCCTCTTATCATGATGAGGTTAACACACTCGGATTTAGCATTATTGGGGAACCATTATCACCATTCAATTTGGTCACCCTCGGCTAAGTAGACACAAGTGGGGGGTATCTATTTCATCAAAATCACCTAGGATTTGCACTTGACCCCATTCACAATTGTGTGCATTGGCGTGCATGCACAAGCGCAAGTGTAATCACTAACATGTCACTTTGTGAGACTTCAACTCTTATAGGAGCTATATTGACTACCCATTTTCATTTATTGGGCAAGACATAGTTAACTTTTGATCCAACTATTTAATATTATGCAATCAACATATGACTAATGTATTTTATTCTTTTAGAGACCACGATCATTGTTATGGAACTTAGTTTTCTTCAAGGGTTAAGGATCAATTTGTCATCATCCCCCGAGTATATGTATTGTTGGAAATCCTTTGAAGGATTGTTTTTTAAATATAAGCACACCCCAACAAAAAAATTAT
>SNQJ01S0004137.1:187877-206635 GCA_010110895.2 Picea sitchensis
CACGTGGCTGCCGGTCGGTGTTTCGGCACCCGGGAGACCAAAGGGCAAGAACCCTTGTCTTCGCAAGCCGCAAAATCCCGGTAAACGAAACCCCGAATCGGTTTAAGTGTGAATAAGTTTGAGAAAGCCAGGATTTGATCGTGTCCGTTGATCATCCTGAAAAGATCATAATGGTTGATCAGGGGTAAAGGTCGCAGCCGTCCATAGGAGGGACACGTGGCTGTCGGTCGACATTTCGGCACCCGGGAAACCAAAGGGCAAGAACCCTTGTCTTTGCAAGTCGCGAAATCCTGGTACCCGAAACCTCGATGCGCTCTGTGGCAGAAAGGAGGAGTCCCGAAAGGATCTAGATCGTCCATCGGAGGAGACGCGTGTTGAGCGGTCAAAGTTCGGGGAAAGCTCCGAAATCCCGTGGACCGTTGGATCTAAATCCTCGAGGATCGTTGATCTCCTACACGAATCCCCATATCGGGATTCAGGGATTGGAGAGACAAGAGTTTTGGAGTCGTTGCATCATGAAATCCCAGTTCACGAAACTTCGAAAAGATCCGAACTGTTGGATCCAAGACATCAAGAGCCGTTGGATCTCATACAAGAACTCGAGTATCGGGTTTCGGGGTTTGCAGAGTCGAAAGACTTGACTCTCTTGCATTTCGAACTCCCGATTTCCGAAATCCCGATACGGCTAGGACTGTTGGATCAGGGGAGGCTTATAGCTGTTGATCTCCCTTTGGAGGGGAACTTCGGAGATTACGGAGTTTCGGGGATTCGAAAGGGAGAGGAAGAGACATCGCATCGCGATTCCTCGAATCGCGAAAAGCCGGTAAGTGCTTTGTCGATTTAGTGCGTGGTCACGGAACAGGGTCACGTGGACAAAACCCAAGCGGGGAGCTTGTCACTCGCTAGCCCTTTCAGGGTTCGACATTTTGGCATTTCGGGGTTTGCAGAGTCGAAAGACTTGACTCGCTTATATCGCTGAGTCGCGAAATGAGAAAAGGCGCCTAGTTTTTTGGCCGGTGGTCATAACTGATGATCACATGGAGGTGGAAAAGGGAAGAGCTAGCCTGTGCTAAGCCCCCGTAGGACTTCGGGGATTCTGTCCCTTGAGAAAAGACGAAAAATTTATTATGCCGTAATGGGTGTGTTACAAAAGTTTCATTCAATTTCATGAAATATAAAAACATTATATAATATATTTAACTTTATTATATCCATATACAACAAATTTATTATTGTTTAATTTTATATTTACTTTATTTTATTCATATATAACATATTTATCATTATTTAATTTCATCATATATAAGATTATATATAGAAGTGTACACCCTCACCTCTACCACCCATTTATAAGCCTATTATGATAACATAATTTGATAAATTCATTTATAATATTCTTAGATACTTATTCTTTTTTCTACTTCTTAATATTAAAATTTGATTTTCAATAAAATTAAAATATCAAAATATATGAAAATCACTTTCTCTTAGAGTGTCTTGAGTATATTCAAAGTAGATATCAATTTCAAAATATTTGTCACAATATCTACCTTCCTAACCTTTTTACATCATCAAAACCACATGAACCCTTGTCCTAATGTTTTTAGAGCATTGAAATAACATTCTAAAAAAGTCCAAATAATCTCTTAAGAAAGGTTTATAAACCAATCTTGATTTCATTGGATATTAACCATCATCATCATAACATAATGAATTTCTTAATAATTAAATCTTATTATTAATCATATTCATAATTTTTATTATAAAACTTTTGTTTTATTTTATAATAATATTCTAGTTGCATGTCAATATCAATAAAGTTAGTTACCTAAATTTTATCTCAATGTAATTAATCATTTCAATTAATAAATTTTATCCATTTTAATAATTCTACTATAAATGTAAAAAGTAAATTGATAAAATTCGATCATAATTTATATTTAATTTGAAATACATTTAAATTTAAATTCTATACAAACTCATAAACAATCAATTTTAATAATTCAAATTCCATTTTTTATTATAAAACTTTTGTTTTATTTTATAACAATATTCTAATTGCATGTCAATAAAGTTAGTTACCTAAATTTTATCTCAATGTAATTAATCATTTCAATTAATAAATTTTATCCACTTTAATAATTCAACTATAAATGTAAAAAGTAAATTGATAAAATTGGATCATAATTTATATTTAATTTGAAATACATTTAAATTTAAATTCTATACAAACTCGTAAACAATAAACTTTAATAATTCAAATTCCATTTTGGAAAAAATGATTTTTTTAATTAGTTTGTGCCAAAGTTAAAAATTTAAATTAAAAAACAATGTCGGTTCTCAATGGCTAACCTTATGCATCCTATATTCGTTTGGCAAAATTATTCTCCTAGGACCTGGTCTAAAATGGGTCATGCTCATGATTCAACATACAATATAAAATTCTCTTGTAAGACTTCAATGCTCACACCAACAGTTCACTCCGAATCTAAGTCCAATTCTTCTTCCCTCTTCTGCTGTGAAGGGTTTACTTTTCTGTCAGAAAAGTTCTAGTTAACATCTTAAAATAAAATCTAACGAGGTTCACTTTTAGTCTTTACCTTGTATGTGACACATAATTCTCTCTTTCAAATTCGATTTTGTGAATGTCACGGGGTCTGGACTTGCATGTTAATTCCTATAAACAAATCCTTTCAAATTTGGAATATTTCCCGTCAATTTTTGGTGTTTTTGTTTATGCATTGATTTGGGCATTCCATGCAAATACTAAAGTAAAATGAATGCATGTTCTTGCAACTCTACTGATATCTTCTTCTATTAATTTTCCTGTAACAAAAATGGGGTGAAATCCCCAGTTTGAAGAGTAAAGCCATTATCAGTTTCAATTTCTGTGATCTGGGAAGCCAATGAAAATGATCGGATTGTATAGAAATTGCAGGATTCGTACTCTCTTGACTTCTTTTAAATCAAAGAGGCGGCTATAAGGTTGGTGGTCTCTTCTCATAACAGCCTTGTTGTCCCTCTTTTTAAAATATTTTGTCAGTTATTCATACGATGCAGTAAGCTCATAGAAGCTAGCTTTGAATCTTTCTGAATTTAGCATTTTTTTATTGCAATGGGTTTTATATTTCTGTAATATGGATTCAAATAGAGGCATGTTAGGCTTATGCTTCTGTGATTCACCTGGCATTGGCTTTTCTTTTTTGGGTACTATTTCTTTATACATCAAATAGTTTATTCTTTTGGCTTTTCTTTTTTGGGGTGCTATCTTTTTATACATCTAGATAGTTTATTTTTTTGGGTATATATATGTGTGTCTGCCTTGCCTCTGACTTTTGTTAGGAGCTACTGTTCACAGCTGTGGAGTTGTAATTTGGTTTTAATTTGTGGTCAATGAAGCAGACCTTGAGGTTGATTGGCTTTGCTGAATATTGAAGGATGTAAGCCTTGAAGATGCAGAGTTCTGTTTCTTCTAGATTATTGATTCCCTCTTGATCAATTGATTGTTGGAGCTGGCTCTCCCATATGCATGGATTGATAAGCTTTGATTTAAATTCAAAGAGGTTGAACCCCAGGGTAAGTGTTTTTCTTTGAGTTTATAATCTTTTCCTCTGGGGATGAATGGATTTTATTTTTTATTTTAGTGAAGATAAAATTTATCGTTTATGGTTGAATCCCCCAGTTCACCTATGTAAACTTGAAAATGCAAAAGTCCCGGAGGCTAACCGTTACAATTTAGATAATTGAACACTCGGCCTATCCCCGGACAAAATCAGAAACTACTGATAGTCCACCCAGCTAGCTTGGAGACTTTTCCTGTTTCATTAGTCCTCCCTGTGCAGAACTGCTCGTGTCTCAGCCCATAGATTCATTGCCATGTCACCTGAGGCTCGGAATCCTGCATCTCTGTGCATGCCTATATTGCCACTGAAGGCATGCATAGATATCCATAAAGAGCTACTTAGGTGATTCCCACACCACAATTACCCTGCACGTAAGATCCCGCATATCTAACAACCAGTCTTCCAGAAACCAGTTGCTGACCATTGAAGGTATATCCAATAGGAGTCTGCGTTTATAGTCTTCTTAGCGTTCTGTCCGATGGCACTTGAAATTTGGGTGCATGACCTTGCAAAGTCTACATCTCCTTCCAAATAGGTTTCCAATTGAAAATTCCTTGCGGTTTTGTTGACTTGCGACTTTGATTCAGGTAGCTTGATTCTGAGGTTTAAATGGCTTCCTTTTGGTCGATCATTACACTTTTGATTTTAAGATATTGATCCCTGTGGCTAAATGATTTATTTGTAGTTTGTTCAATTTCGTAATATCAATCTACACATGCACCCACACCCACACATGCACTATCACATGCACACGAATATATGTACATGTATGTGTGTGCATTCAGATGTGTGCTATGTAGTATATTGTTTTAAACTTTGAGAAAATGAGTTTGATCCAGATGTGTAGCTTCATCAGTTTGAAGAGTTCGATTGATGAGGCTAAAAGTCCTTTTTTCACGGGAATCAGGATGTAAAGACTTGGCATAGTTCTCCTTTTCCTTTTCGTTGTTTTGAACTTTGGAAGAAGTGATTCAAAATGGTTGATCCTCCTATTGAATGTCTTATTGTTGATTTGCAATTATATAATGATTAATCTGATTCCACGGGGAAATCCTGGACATGTATAACCTTCTTTATTTGAATGTACATTTAATTTTCAATATTATTTTGCAGCGCAAGTTGTCAGGGTGTATGGCAGTTCTGATAGATTCTAAAGCTGGCTTTTACATTTAAATGCCTTTTTTTAATGGGGATTTGCCGAGTTTTGAGTTGAATTTTATGGATGTCTTGGTTCAATCTTTCAAGGTTGGGTCTGTTGGAGGTCAAGCCTTGATTCCGGATGATTATTCATGGGAAGGATTGCAGTAGGAGCTAACTTGGATTGATTGATTGTGAGGGACCAATATATTTACAGCAACTGATACAAGTCTGGTTTTCTTGATGCGATCTTTATGTGCTTTCCTTGCTTATAGGGAAATATGAAGGGCATGGAAAGGGAGGATGAAGAATTTGAGATGCTTCTTGGAGAAATTCCTCAAGCAACATCTCCTTGTCATCTAAACTTGTCTTTGAAATACAATGGGTCACCCAAATGTAGGCTCAATGGTCTTATAGAGAGGAAGGATGAGCAGAAATTGGCCTCCATGGGGGCCTATGAAGACTTTTATCAGGGTCTTCATGGAGTAAATAATCTCTCTTCACCTTCTACAATAAGTAGTTCCTTTCCCTTTCCTTCTGATTTCTCCAGCCCTCATCCCGCATCCTGTGACAGTCTGTCCATGAATAATTTTTATGAGAGGAGTTTGCCTCGATCTGATTTAGATCAAAGATCTCAATCACAGGGAACTTCCAGTCAACAAAACAATGTGAAACAAGAAAAACAGTTGACTGAGGGGTCCAATTATAACCATGGATTTGCTTTACTAAACGAGCAGGTTTTTCGAGATGATGAATCCTTGAAAGACGCATTTGCAAACCTTAGTTTTGTAGAAAACATGCCAATGAAGCAGGCCATCCAGGCATCTTGGCAAAATGGGAGTGGAGGTCATAATTGCTGGGGTTTAGAGAATGGGCATAAACTGAACTCTTATGGAGGTGCTTTTTCTGCTGTTGATGTTAAGGGAAAGTCTGTTACAGGTCTTTTCAATGGCAACGGCAAGTTTGATTCTTCAACTATGGTTCCCTCCTTAAACATGCATGCAATCAAGTACCCTTCTCACTCAAGGAATCTGGAAGGAAATTTTCGAGTCTCAGTGAATGTAATGCAACCTCCAGTACAATCTGAAGCAATGCCTAGGCTTTCAAGTCAGACTTCATATGGACCAAACACACATGAAAAAAGTTTGGGCTATCCATTTAATGACTTCAGAATGGGTTCAAGTGATCCACATGAACTACTTGCAATATGTCCTCCTGTACCAACTCTTGCCCCTGGTTTGAGCTATCATATTCTGCCACCTTATTATCAGTCTGGAACAGAAATTACGTATCCCGTGTCAGGTATGCAGCCACAAAATTACATGACTTCTCAGAATGGATCTTATGTGCAGTGTCAACAGAATAGCCCACCTATTTCAGCTCTGCAGCATCCAATAAATAGAATGCAGGTGACATGGCTGCCTAATGAGGAGGATCAGCAGAGATTGCAGCAACGGCACATCTTGTTGCACAAGGCTCAGGCTCAGGTTCAGGACCATGCTCAGGTCCAAGCTCAGACTCACGTTCAGGCCCAAGTTCTGGCTTTAACTAGCATTCCCAAAGAGTCCGGAGTTACAATTGTGGGAGATTCATCTTATAGGAGCATCAATCAGCAAAGTGTGCATTCTGTGGCAATTTATCCACAACTTGAGCAGCCATTTTCCAATCACAGGCAGCAAAGATCTTCCATGACCGAAGGAAACTGGAACACACAGCTTGATCTGGATAGGTCTCCTGCGTCAACCCTGAAAGAGCTGTCTACAGAAAGTGGAAACACATGTCAACCTTATATTCAAGGTTCCTTCGACAAAGGAGAAAGTCGCTCCTCTCAAGGATATTTGCCTGTTTCTGCTTCTTTAAAAGATCATAGAATGGGTTTTTCTTTGGATCAACAACGAAAGCAATTTTATCCAGAACAGATCTTGACTAGAAATCATTCTCTAGGTGTAAGTTCTGTGACAACCACAAATCCAGCTCCATGTGCAGCACACGCGAGGGGACCAAGAATCAATGATCAGAGCTGTGGAAGGATACTGTCAAATGGGCATAATTCATTTGCTTTGCATGCTGGGACATTTCAGTTGGACAATCAACGTTATTCCATACAGGTTCCATTGGAGAACACAGAATCTGAACTTCATTCTAGGAGGTTAGTTAGTAGTCAGCACCAGAAGCTTGAGTATAAAACTTTGGAAGAAGTGCAAGGGCGCATTTATATCATAGCCAAAGATCAGCATGGGTGTCGTTTTCTGCAGAGGAAGTTTGATGAGGGAAGCCCAGGAGATATGCAGAAGATTTTTTTAGAAATCATCGATCATATAATTGAGCTCATGACCGATCCTTTTGGAAATTATCTTGTACAAAAACTTTTAGATGCCTGTAATGAAGATCAGAGGATGCAAATTATTCATTCCACGACAGGGAAAGGTGGTGAGCTTGTCAGTGTATCCCTCAATATGCATGGGTAAGTTTTCTTTTCTCACTAATATGAGTATTCGTTTTGTTTATTCAAGATATCTTTTTTCACAATGATAATGCAGGATGATACCTAAACATAAGGTGTTTTTTCTTCAAGGTCTGGTTTGTAATAATTTTTTTTTCCAAGAAAAACCTTGTGGGATCCGTCCCCCTTTTCACCAGAATATCTGGATGTAGGGCAGCTCAACTGCCAGCCACAATAGTGGTTGGTAACCCCAAGGGACTCGACCGCTTTTGAACCTGTGTCCTATGGCCTCTCTGTTGGCAACATGCCTTGGGCGGATGGTTCAACTGATTGAGCTAACCCTTGGGGCTATGGTTTTTAATAACTTATCTGGATGCCATTGATAAATTTGTATATTGCTGTAGAACGCGAGCTGTACAGAAGTTGATAGAAACTCTTAAGACTCCACAACAAGTCTCAATGGTTATATCAGCACTGAAACCGGGTGTTATGGCTCTGATAAAGGATTTAAATGGCAACCATGTTGTACAACGCTGCTTACAATATCTTAGTAACGAAGAGAACCAGGTAATATTACCCTTTCTTTCAAGAAAACTGTCAACTTCTATTGTTCACTAATTCACATGTGGTATGTCCATTCTGTCAACATGTAACATGTATAGATTTCTTTAATATCATATTGATGCGTATGTTTATTTTAGGTGATGCAACTTTAAAGGTCAATGCTGTATTGACTTTGTGTACTAGACAGGCAGGGTTAAATGCTCCACTTTGAACTGTTGGCTAATTCTTACTTTTAACTTGTTTGAATTTTTTGTTGACACCTCGTTTATCACTTATTCCAGTCCAAACATTAGACATTTCTTTATCATCGTGGAATTCTTTTGTGACCCCGTTATGCCTGGAGTATTGTTCTTTGTGTTTCATGGACATATGAATTACATATCCTTAAGTTGTTTCAATTGTATTTGATCTTTTTGTTATCTTTATCATTTCAATCGATGTACATATTCTAGGTGGTTGGAGATTTACTTCATGGATTGTTTTTAATTTGTTGCATCATGTCATTTTTCTTACTATGTATAGTTTTGTAGGTCTTTTCCATTTCCATTTGTTTCTTTTTTGTAAGGTACTGTTGTCAGACGCCATGTTTTTCTTTACAAATTTCTGCGATAAGACCATATTCTAGTTGGATGTTTTGTAGTTTGTGCCTTTTCCTTTCGGGCGTAAGTCTTTTAGTTGTCTATATATTGAAGAATTGATGAGTTTGGCAGTGGACTTGGTGTCTAGATTGGACCTCAATCCATAGGTGGAGTGTTGGATGTTGGATTCACCTGAAGATGCAAACTTTAGATAATGAGTATAAATCATAGTAAATAAAAAACGTGTGTGTGTGTGTTTTGAACCTGATTTATAATCTGAACTGTAACTGAAAATCTGATATGAATCTGATATCATTTTGGGCTCTGATACCACTGTTATGAGCCAACTTGGAATTCTGCTATTATTACTGAAATCTGAAAACCAAATCTGAAATCTAAAGCAACCCAAAATCTGAAACTAACAATGCAATAACTGTAGCAAAATCTTCAACAATTTTAAGAGTACTAACAACAAAGTGATGAACAATAGTAACAACAATGAAATACCAGGGATTTCAGCCAGAACTGAATACAGACTTTGAAGAACATAAGTAAATCTTAGCAGGAAATAGTTGGAGCTGAACATCATATAACCCAGAAAAAAAGTACGTTGAACAGAAACTCTCCTGAGAAGGTATGGATGCCAACTTAAGACAAATCCAAGGCAGTATGGACACTACTCTTGGCCCAATAGTCTGTTCCAGATCACCTGTGATAGCATACTTCACAAAAAAGACCCCGCTTTAATGCCTAAGAGCCTCTTTTATTGCCAATTTACATACTAGAGGAATCCAATGAAAGAGGAATTACAATCATTAGTGATTGACACTTATGAGTCAGAGTTATAAACACAAATATAGGTGGATTTGCAAGGATCTCATGAGTGAGAGGGACGTTAATGTAAGCATGCATAATGATAGCCATTAATGTAAGCATGTATCATTAACTCTTGAGTCTTTATGCTAAGAAAAGAAAAAAATGATGCACCCATGTAATTATTATCACTAACAAGTGGGTTATTTTTAAACATTGTTCCCCCCTCGAATTCCTTTGCCTAAAGTAATTTTAGTGTCAGATGTTGCAGTATTTCAGGGCCTTCCCATGTAGCATCCTCCTATGGAAAATCCTTCCACTAAATGAGGTATTCTAAATTCTAATAGAGTACCTTAGTCCTCACTTCTCTTGAGTTACCAAACCTTTGGAATCAGAAGATGTCCTTCATCATTTAGGGGAGGTAAAATTTGAAATTTTAACTTTTTTCTTTACCACTTTCTTCAAGCATAAGACATGAAAGGTGTTATGCACTCATGACCTTGCTGGCAGTTCAAGAGTATATGCAACTTGTCCCGCCCTTGCTAGAACCTTATAAGTCCCATATTATCTAGGTTCAAGTTTCTCCACCCCTTTACCTTTGAGATACTTTTTCTTATAATATTATAGTCTCAAGAAGACTCAATCTTCCACTTCAAATTCATGCTCATGCTCATTGCAGTTGCTGGTTCTGACTCCTGATAGGATTTCATTCCATCTCGGGCTAATTTCATTCTCCTTTAGCTGTTTCAATATCTATTTGGTTTCCTCCAAGAAATCTCTAACAGCTGGCACTTAAGTGTCTTCAATGATCAAATTAATTGGTAAAGGAGGGTCATAACTATAAACAGCCTTAAAAGTGACATTACAATGGATGTGTTCTATTGTACGAATTCTTTGCCAAGTGCAACCATTTTAGCCAAGAAGCTTGCTGTCTTGCAACACAGTTTTCTCAAGTACCCCTCTAGACATTTGTTTACAATCTTTGTCTTTCCTTCTCTTTGAGGATGATAGCTAGTTCTTGGCGTTAAGGTTGTACCAAAGAGTCTAATAGCTTCTTCCAAAAGTTGCTGATGAATTTTGGGTCATGATCATGGATAATATTCTTTGGAAGCCCGTGCAACCTATTGATATTCTGCACAAACAATCTAACAACCTTTGAGGCTTTGGCAGCAATCTCTATTGGAGTAAAATGGCTATACTTAGCAAAACAATTAACCACCACAAAAATGCTAGTTTTTACTCCCTCCTGAGGCAACTCTGTAATGAAGGCCATGCTAATAAGATAATATACATAGATAAGATAATTTTATTAATGTTCAACAAGTGACCATAAATAGGTCAAAGGGACTGCTAGGTACATCAGAAACACTATATAGCAGTAGTCTGAGTGCAACTCTTATAAAAGCATATCTAATCTCTGAGGTCAAAGACCTAGAATCTAAAATCTATCCTTAAAGAAACAAAAAGATACAATGCTCATAGTCCTAGAGAAGAGATGAACCCTCTTTGGAACTTGAAAGACACGTCTTGACTAGAGGTGCCTAGAGGATGTGCTCAAGCCATGAAGGAGTCGTCACTTGCTAATGAGGAGGAGGAGGAGGGGATCCTAACCTCTGAAACTGTACTGATAGATGATAGGTCGAAGTGAAGGAACCCCTAAAGGAGGATTGTCTTCATGATTTGAATGATCTGGAAGTACTGGAAGATATGGATACAACATGTTGCTTGGAAGAGGCCGCTCTTTGTTGAGATCTAGAAAAGTGTGAAGGAGGGTGTCTGTTGTGAATGAAAGAGTTGTCTCAGGCATGGATCCGACACTGTCACAAAGGTCTCATGGGAGGAGATTTGATGTGTCCTCGAGGTCTCACGGATTTGGAAACTGAGGTGGTGGAGTTTCTCTTTTCCTGCTTCCTGATGCCTCTATATGTAAGCACAAGGAAGGAAGCAGGTGATCATATTGGTAGTGTTCGGTGGTGTGGGTGGTCTAATCATAGACGATCGAAACCTGGAAGCTTCGCTCATGGATAAAGCCAAGCACCATTGGTCGGGGTATTTGAACAAGGTGGAGAGGGAGTTTCGGGACTCCCTGAAAAGGCAGTGAAATCAACCTTGTATCTCATAATAGATGGGGCAATAGAAAATGAAATTCTCCTCTATCTCGGTCCCTTGTTGGTAGTAGAGGCAACAAGTTCTTCTTGCTTGTGAAATATGGTGATCAACTTCCACTCAAAGTTGATAAGAACCAACTTGGAATTGGATGGGAGGGATCTTGAGGGCATGCATCCAGTGGCGAAGAGTATAAGATGGTCCGATGAGGCCATCTCTCATCTCCATGAAATTATTTTCATAGAAGAGCATATGGGCTCGAGCCTGCAACATGGATCTACCCAAGTGACCTGAATGTACTGTCTGTAAATCTCCTCCTTAACGATCCTGTTTAGCTTTTGCTTGTTAGGTAGGATACGACTAGGGGTATCCAGGGAGTATCTAATGAGGGTGAGCTTGTCCATCAATATGCCTGCTGACTGTAATAGGTGCATAACCTCATGAAACCAATAATGGACCCATCGAGAGGACCCAATAGAGGTAGTGGCCAAGTTATCTGAGGAGCAATATGCAAGGTAAGGGTATCGGTCCTTGTTGGTGGATAAACCAACGAAGCTTTAGACTTGATGAAGGAGGGAAACTAGTGCAAAGATGGCCTTGACTTGGTCCCCAAGCCTCGAGGCTGTAAAAAATCGTTGGCCTGATAATGTTGTCCAAAAGCTCCGTCTTGGACTGAATGTCTTGAAAGTGGTGATGAAAATATTGTCACTCTAGAAGGGCTAGTGAACCATATCCCTTGTTGATCCAAGGTTGGAGAGTTGGTTTCAAACTAAATTGAGGCCCCGGAAATTGAACACCTGAATAAGTGTACATCATGACAATCTCAATCTCCTTGCCCTAAAAGTAGAAATGGAAATCTAATAGAACACTCTTTGAACCCTTGAAGATCATAACCTTGGTTTTATCGAGGTTAACTGTCAATTGTGGAGGATCGCAAAAAATGGCTAATGCATCTAATTTCCTTTGGAGACCCTTTGGAATAGAATATAGGAGGACCACATCATCGACGAAGAGTAGGATGGATATGAAGACATGGTGAAGGAGACAACCATCCTTTGGCTATATATGCTCATGAAGAAAGGATTCTAGCTTATCTTTGTATATTTTGAACAAATTGGGCGAAACAGGACATCTTTGCTTTACCTCGATGGTACTCCTAATAAAATCTAACAAACCATGTGATGTGCAAAGATGACCATGTATAGATTCATAGAGATACATAATAGCAGTGAGGAGGGGAGAAAGTGTCTCCCACCATAATCATTCAATAATTATTCGAATCAACACTAGACCTCGATTTGTGGATCGGATGGATAGTATGGTGGGACCATGTAGGTGGAAAAGAATAGAAAATCACATGGTTAAATAGATATTATTCTCTACTGGTGTTCATGTCCGATATTGCTTATCATGTATCCAAGTCCCAAAACATGTGGCAAGATGATGGGGCGGGAGGTGACATCGAAAGGGGTCTATTTGGGGACATCATATAGGGTGGTTGCATGGGTGAACATGGACTGGGGGTAGACTGGAGTGACAGGGCAGGAGGGTGCGCTAGAAGGTTTTGGGAGATATGCAAATCTCGTTTCTATTGGACAAGAGAGACATTTCTTGCGCTGGAGGAAATGATAGTAGGATTTCTGGAGTTTGGGATAAGGGGTAGGATCATGTAAGAGAAGGTGGTGGACTTGAGGTGCCATAACGACCACTCAATTGCATACCCATGTGAAAAACATTCTATCTTTGTAAATAAGAAGTCCATCATCACTCAACTGGTAGCGTTTATACTTTTTCTTTGTTTCCTTTTGCTGTAGTCCCTCTCTAACTTTGATATAATGTTCATCTTTAGCAAGGAATTGTATCATTCTTTTATTCAAATTGGATTTGCAAATGTTGATAGTTGTCACATGCACTTTCCTTCTAAGTGTGTTTGCAACCTATTTTCCTTCTCTTTTATGTGTTTGATTTCAAAATCAAGCTCACAGAGAAATTCCAACCATCTTTCTTGCTTGGCATTCAAGTTTGGTTGGTTGAATAAATACTTCAAGCCATTATGATCAGTCATTARCACAGACTTTCTACCCATCAAGTGGCGTTGCCACATCTTCAATGCATGCCCTAATGCAGCAAGTTCTAGGTCATGATAATACTTGGATGCCTCCCTTGGCCATTGGGGCATGTGACACCACATCAAACTTGGGAATGGGTATTCTCTTAAGCAACTATTGATTGATATGTCTGGCTTCTTAATTATCTTGATTGCCGTGATTCCCATGGTTGGTCCTCCTCACATTAATGTTCCCTATAAAAGGGTTTTGCTTATTATCATGTCGATTTGCGTCCCTTCTCTATTCGTAGGGGTCTCCGTGAATTTTCTTCCTCACTACTACCCATGTCTTCTCTTCCTCGTTTTCCCATTACCACCAATGTTGCATCAAAGTGCACCCATACCTTGTACTTGCTCCGAAAGCATGCTTTAGAGTAGAGCATGCTCTTTGTTCAAATCTATCCCAAAGCATTTTAGGGAAGAGTGTTTCCTATTAACCCTAGATTTGGCCCAAGCCAAATTAGGGTTATTTTGAGTAGTTATGATGTGCTACGTCAGGAACTTTGGCATAAGTATTGATTATGGATTTTGTCCACTTTGGAGGGCACTTGGCTTTGTGTTGTTTCATTTAGGTACTCATCCACCTCGGTGGCACTTCTACTTATTTGGAGGCATTTCTACATATTTCTAGGCATTTCTACATATTTGGAGGAAAGCGCTTGGCCCTAGGGGGCCCCTTTGGGGTTGTTGCACAACTTTCAAGGTAAGCTCTCCACTTATGATGCTACTATCCACTTTTGGAGGGGCGTGCTCCACCTATTTTGACTCCTTGGTATTTACATCACCTAGGAAGGCACCCCACCTCTTTGACCTTTTCTTGCCACTTTCTAGGGCTTTTATTATATTTTATTCATCTTATGTTTTAGGATCCTTCTAGAGGGGAAAATATTATATTTTATTCTATGAATGAACCGCTCCCTCAAGATCTATTTGGAGTGGTAGTGTGTTGGTGAATTTACTATCCCCTTGTTGCATTGTGGACATGGTTATTTTTAGTGTCTTTGCAGTGTAACTGGAAGGAGTTCAATCATCAATGTGATGTTTCTATTCCCTTGCTCTTCTTGATTTTTTTTGAATAAAGCAATATTTTTGTGGTGTGTTCAATTTGTTCTCATTGCTATCATTTGATTGGCGTCTTGGCCCTTCAACATGGGTAAAAAGTGCTCGCTTGAAGGAGATATTTGGATTTTATGACTCCATAGTCCTTTGAATAAGGCAATCACTTGTGATTAATTTTTTGCACTTAGGATTACATGAAATTTGAAATTTTTTTGTTTCATTAAGCAAGAAATGTACAGATTTGGATTTCGATCTGAATATTTCAGTATTAGGGTTTCAGATTTGCAGATTTTGGGCTTAATGTGCATATTTATTGTAGATATGCAGTTAGATCTGTTTTTAACCAGCAGTTAGGGTTTTAAATTTGCAGATTTAGAGTTTTCTGGGCATATTTATTACAGATCTGAACCTTTATGAGCAAAAATCAGGGTTTGAAGTTGCAGATTTGGTACTTTATTGGGCAGATTTGAATCTGATTTAACAGAAAATAAAGGTTCTAGAGCAACATATCTAGGGTTTATTAATTCAGATCTGAACTATAATTTGGTGGGTTTTGTCACCATATTAGGGTTTCCAGACTGCATATTTAGCGTATTGTTGGTCAAATCTATTGTGTATTTTAAGAAGGTTTGGGTTGTCAGCAGAAGTAAAGTGTTCTTATTACAAATTTGGCATGATAACTGATATATTTACAAGTTTATTCGCTGAATTTTGGGTCAAATAATTGCAGATCTGCAATTTTGTTTACAGATCAGCAAGCTTAATTCTAGGAGGTCTTTATTCAATGAACCCATGGCATAGTGCCTGCATTTGTGGGATATTAAAGAACACCCCTAATTTCACTAGATATTGATAAATACCTCCCAAAATCCTTTTGTTGAACCCCCCTCCAAATACATCTTTCCAATAAAAGAAACCCCTATTTTTACTAGATACCCCTTTCTATACCCCCCAATACCTATAAACCCCCTTAGACCCCACATCCCCCCCAATACCTATAATATATTGACTTTATTTTTCACAATTTAAAAACCCCCTTTATGAATGAATGTGATAAGATATTGGTCACCCTAAGGCTAGCATGCACTAGTGTAAGCGAGAAGGGGTTTATTCGTGGTGATAGTGGCACAATCCCTAATATGTCCATTTGGAATTTCCCAAACAAGCAATCACTAGTCGATTTTGAATGATAACACTTCCTTCAACACAAAAACACTCCTTGCCCTCTATCAAAAGGTTTGTCTGAAGCATGCTTCCTTCAACATAAAAACACTCCTTACCCTCTATTAGAAGCTTTGCGCAACGTCTGATTCCTAAGCACTTCCTGTGTACTCCCGAGGCGAATTGGCAATACTCCCACAATGCTCCCGAAATTGCAAAAAATGCTCTGAAATGCTCTCACACCATGAGACAAAATGCACCTGTTGTGCATCCCCATTCGATGCTTTTTTATTTTTACTTTTAAAACATGTGAGGCCCAAGGGAAAACCCTAATAGGCCTTGTACCTCATGGTTAGGGTTTATGGATGGATAAAAACCCTCTTTGGCATTTGGCTCCATATGCTTTTATTCTATCACTCATTTCACTCATATTTGCTTGCGTTTTGAGTTGGCTTCTTGTAAGTTGTTGAGGATAGCAGATTAATGAGACCTTGGATGGGAGATTGAAGGTTGCCATAGTCATATTCAACTTCTATTAGAGAATTGAAGAGGTAAACTTAGTCCACTCTCTTGGATAACTAAAGAGGTAAATTCTAAGCTCGCTCTTGTTTTCCTCCCCTTTGTATATTTGTTCAATGTTCATTGTTCTCTTCTCTTATACTTTCCCATTCCTTGTTCTCCCTCATTCTATTGCATGTTTTTCTCGAGAAGCATGATGGGTATGCAGTGGATGCTTCTGTTTTTTACAAGGCTGTTGGGAGTAGGGAGCAAAAGCGAGAAGTGGGAGCGGGAGCGACAACGAGAAGCACAATTTTAAAAAAATCCTGGGAGGGGGAGTGTTTTTTTATATAATACATATTTTAATATATTTTGATGCATATATATAAAAAAAACATGTAGAATGTCGAATCAATTGCAAAAAACATGAAAACATAGATTTTGGATCCTTTAACCATTGGATTAGTGATGATCATTAAAGCATCAATAGATTGTAATAGACAACATCAACAACAAAATGAAAGACTCTAGAGTCTAAAGCATCATATTCATTACCAAAGAGTTGTAAGATTTAGTCAATAGTTCAAACGTCAAAGGTAAACTGTCATATAATGTTCATTGTTTACAAAAGAAGCCATTATAAAGACAAAGTACTAAGTTCTAGAGACTACTTCTAAACATGAAAAAGAAAAAGAGATCTAGTATACATAAATAAGTACCATGCACTATGTTTTGCTCTTGCCACAAGAAACTTCTAGTTTCTTTTCCCGTGATCTATGAAGAAGGGGAGTAAGAGTGTGGAAGTGTTCATGGAACACGACTAGCAGCTACGTGGCCCCCACGTAACACTGGATGTTGTGAACATAAAGACAAAACTGTTGCATCCAGAAACTTGCTAGTGGGTTGGGGTGGCATGTCCTCTCTAGGAATATGATCACCATCATTATCACCCAAAAGTTTAGCTTCCAAGCACTCTAAAACCATGGCTCCATCCTCCAAATTAGTTTCCTATGGATTGTTGTCCCAAGTCACATCTCTTTTATAATTATCATTCTCCACTACATCACAATAATGGGACAACAACCTCAAGTTGTAATGCACATGAACCAAGCTTTTTGCCTGGTCTACATTCAAGTTGTTTCTCTTTACATCGTGGATGAAGTTATAGGTGCTCCAACACCTCTCTGCAGAAGAGGTGTTAACCACCTGAGAAAGCACCTTCACCTCCAATTTATACAGATATGTGGTAGAGGAGCCATGCATGTTCCACCATTCAATAGAACTCAACCTATCTCGATCTTTGGTTGCATGCAAGTTACCAAAGACTCCATGCTCATTGATGTACTTGCTCAATTCAATTCGTACTTGAGCATGCTCCTCTTCCTCAGGTATCGACTTGTCTAATGGAAGCATATACCCATTTTACACCTCTGGATCTTTGTGTAGTTTTCTCCTAACCCCACCCCTAGGTGCTGTTGGGCCAACCAAGATGGAGAATAATATTTTGGTGTAACTTGTAAGGACATATGCTAGGGCATGAAGTGGAACATTTAGATTATCCCACCTTTTGACCACATGTTTATGGATATGATCTTACAAGATCACATCCCTCGGCTCAACAATGTCTTTGATTTGAATTAGCATGTTTCCCATCTGCTCATACACCTCTCCAATCATCGACTGATATGTATATGCAAACTGAATCATATTGTAAATTGGTTTCGTGAACTATAGAATATACCTAATTTGTTGCCAAGGTCCAAACTGACCATCAAGAACTGTGCCCACCTCCTAAAATTCAATTTTGTCAGATGCAGATGTAGCCTTGTCTTTTAGATCCTGCTATGAATCACTCGAGACCATACTAGCCAATGCCTCTCTTACCTTCAAAAGGCGTTTGAAGGTGAGATAATACCTAGCGAATTTGGTCTTTGCAATCTTTCGTAACTCCAAATTGGACTGATTGTGGAAAATGAAGTGGGCCATGGTAAAGCACCGATCCATCTATAATTATGGTCCTTCATTTTAATGATATCATGGATCAAAAGGTTCATTGTGTGAACCAAACAACCAGACCAAAATATAGTCCTTCTTACGTCTTTAGCTCTCCAATGGTGGTTGAATATGACTAGCAGCATTCAATCTCGCTTCCAAGCTCTCACAAATGATAGCCTTCAATCCCTCTTCCAAGCTCTCCAATCTCCCTTCCAAGCTCTCCAATCTCCCTATGTCTTCAATATTCCTTCCAAGCTCTCCAATCTCCTTATGTCTTCAATATTCCTTCCAAGCTCTCCAATCTCCCTATAGAAGCCTTCAATCTTCTCAAGAAATAGCAAGAAGCCCACTCAAAACCCTCCTAGCAAAGATGGGTGAAATGAGAATTAGAATCAAAGAAAAATGGAGTGAGTGAGTGTTTTAATCCTAACAAACCCTCACCATGCCTTTTGAAGCCATTTGGAACCTTGTCTTGGTTCCCAAACACCCCCAAAAAAGATGAATCTGCTTCATTGTGTGGGAGAAACGAGGGACTGTTGAGGGAGCATCCTAGGAGCGTTTAGGGAGCGCCCAGGGGGCGTTCAGGGAGTGATGCTCCTCGAGCACTCCCAAAATTGCCAAGGGGTGTTTTTTCCCCCAAGGGAGCGCGCTCCTCAAAAATGCTCCTAGAAGGG
>SNQJ01S0004137.1:206692-231637 GCA_010110895.2 Picea sitchensis
GGGGGGGGGGGGCGCTCCTTCATAGCGTAGGTTTTTTATTTTAATGGTGCTGATGGGTAATAGAAATGATGGGTTTCGGAAAAATATGAGAATGTTCATGATGACCCATTTTATGGAGAGGAGGAAGAAGTAGAAGGGGATGATGGTGAAAGGCTTGGTGAAGCTAAAATAAAAAATTGTTTAACACCCTTGTGGAAGTATGTGATAAGACTTGAGGGAGGGAAAGGGGGTGGAACCACTAAATTTACATGCCCCCATTGTGAGACGAACAAAGCTTATCACATATTCATATACTCGTGTGAGGAAGCATCTACTTGTGTGAGGAAGCATCTCTGTGGGTTATTGCCAGGCGATATAACCAAAACATAGAATCAAAACTTGCCCCTATGTACCAAAGGAAGATAGAGAAAAATACCTCAGGGAAGAGCTAGAAGCACAAAATAAAACAAAAAGAACAAAAGGTTCAATCCAATGCCACATCTAGAATGTTTGGTCAATCCCCAACCCCTGGTGCTAGTGGATCCACAACCATGCATGTAGATTGTAGAAAAATAGTAGATTTCCTTGACTAGAGTGGTAGGGACGACATGGATGCAAAAGTTGAAGGGCTCTCTATGCATGTGGTATATTGTTCAATGTTCCATGCTTTTGCTATTGGCAATGGGCATGATGTGGGTTTTTCCATCAACAATGCCCCGAAAGGATCTATGAGCCTCGGGTATGACAAAGACAGAACCTAGTCAATAAACAAGGAAAAATACACAATCCATAGTGCTCTAGGATAGTTTATAGATGCTTGGTCTGACTATGGGGTATCCATTCTCTTTGATGGTTGGATAAATGTTAAAGGTGGGTCGTTGATAAATGTTCTTGGTGTGTCAGAAAGTCATGTGGTCTTCCTTGCAGCTCATTACTGCTCATACTGTTACAAAATTAGTGCTAATATTGTAGATCCCTTCCAAAAAATTATTCAAGAAATTGGGCCATACAATGTCATTCAAGTCATTACTGATAATGCACCTAATTGTAAGGTAATAGGAGGAATCATTGAGGATGTACATCCTAACATTTTTGGGTTTGGGTGTTTGGTGCACACATTGAACCTTTTGATGCATGATATTATTAAGTTGAAGGACACTGATTATAAATGAATTGGTGCCTTGTAAAAGAAAGTGAAGAAGATAATAAAATTCATCATCAATTACATTTTACGCTCTCACTCCAAGTTGGAGCTACTTAAGTTTGCAAAGCCCAGATTTGTTAGCTTCTCATCTCCAGGTGCCTTTTGAAGGTAATGGAGGCATTGGCTACTATGGCGGTGAGTGATTCAAGGGAGGAATTGAAGTTGCAGGCATTTGAGAGAGCCTATATTATGAGCTGTAGGAATTTGTTCTTGATGGTCAGTTTTGGATAGAGGTTAGGTAGGTTCTATAGTTCACCAAGCCCATTTATTTTATGATTCTGTTTGCAGATTAAGATCTTCTAGTTATTGGGAATATGTATGAACAAATGAACAACATGCTAGGCCATATTAAAGACAACATTGAGATTAAGGATGTGATCATGTATGATTATATTTGTAGAGAGATATGGGATAGTCTAAATGTTCTACTCCATCCTTTAGCATATGTCCTTGCACCAAAATATTGTTTTGCATCGTGGTTGGCCCAACTAGAATTTGGTGGTTGAGTGAAGAGAAAACAACACATGGATCCATAGTTTTAGAGTGGATATATGTTGCATTAGACAAATTAGGTCCATGATGATGATGAGTGTGATCTCATATGATACTAATCGATCATTTACATTGTGCACACAGACCATTTGGTTTAGTCCTTGTAGCGAAAGATTGAGGTAAGATGAAACATGTCCAAGTGTGTAGAATTCATGGTAGTTCTTCATTAGAAGTATGACATTTCCCAGTGAGGGTGCTTTCACAAGTTGTGAACACTTCTTTTGCACAAAGGTGTTGGAGCACCTACAACATCATCGTCAGTGGGAAGAGAAACAATTTGAATGTAGATTGAGAAAAAAGACTGATTTATGCACATTACCACTCGAGGTTGTTATCTCATTATTGTGAGGTAGTGTAGATTGATAAAACATATAACACTTGGGAAAAATATCCATAGGAGGATAATTCATAGGATGGAACCATAGCTTTGGAGCACTTGGAGGTTGAACTTTTTAATGATGGGACTTAGGAGGTTGATTGTGTTGAGATGCCACCCCCAGCCACTACCATTGTTTATAGGATTCTAGATGTAGTAGTGTTAGCTTTACAACCTCCACCGTTGTGTGGAAGCTATGTAGCTTGTGGTGGTGCTTAAACTGTTGTTCCTCTTCCTACTACTTCTATTGTTAGATCATAGGAAAAAAAAATAGAAGTTGCTCGTGACAAGGGGAATATCGATAGATAGTAGAATTGTTTGTCTTTTATAGTTCAATATTTTTACTTTTCAGTGTTCACTTTTAAATTTAAGTTTCTAACATCTGTTTTATAATCTGTGCACACGGTCTATTTTGTAAAAATTATATGACAATTGATTGCATACTATAACTCTTTGTTCATTATGGTCTATTTCATTTCCCAATCGATGTTAACTATTAGATGTTGATGACAAATGTTATCTGTTGAAACTTGATGTTATGGTTGATAACAATGCTATCAGTGTTAGATGGTTAATTGTTGATGTGATAAAGGTGATATTCAATTTCATCTATAACTAGCACAAAAATATCTTTTCGTATTTTGTTCAACTAATTTTCCATTTTTTTAATATACATGCACTAAAAGATATACAAATATATGTTATGTAAAAAACGCTCCTAGGATACTTCGCTCTTGTTTTTTTTGGGAATTTGCGCTCCTACTTCCTGCTCTCGCTCCTCCCCTTCTCAAAATCATTGGTGATCCTCATATGATATGTAATATATTTATTGATGTAGATTCGACCACATGCAAAAATACTAATAAGGTAAGCTAGTTAGGCAACCAAACTCAATCATATTGATTAGTTAAATGAGTCGGATGATAATCTTCCCATAGGGTACCAGTCAACCCTTGTAAGTCAGGGCACCACTAAAGGAGGTTGATTGCTTGCTTCAACCTGTACAGAGCCTTCTTCAACCTGCAAACCTGAGTCTTTCTATATTCAACTTCAAACCAAATTTTCACATTACATTGTACCAATTTGGTACACTTGCTCAGCTGCAACGCAATCTACACAATCATGTTCTAGCTCCATGTGCTTTCTGCAAAGCACTATCTGTCTCATTGCCTAAGAGTATGTCCTCTCCTCTTTCTACAACTGTTCCTTCTGGAACTGGGACTCAGTACCTGCAACTTCTCTGAAGTTGAGAATGGTTGTTCCATTCTCACTGTGACTGCTGAAATCTGAGAGTAACTCCACTACTCCATCATGGCAACAACTTCATGTGAAACTAAGAGTGGCTCAATAACTGATATTGAAGGTAGCTCTTCTTCATTCATGGAGGTAACTCTATCTTTTATTGTAGTCATGTCTCCATGACCCAACTAATGTAATGCACCAACTGCCACTCAATTTTAAATATGGGGATTCCTCCCCCTACATCTCATACTAAATATGAATCATGGTTGTTCTGGTTGTCTTCATGAATACTGGAAGTATTTCTTCAATTACTGGAGTAAGTGTCTCGTCATAGTCTTCTCCCTCTTGCTGGGAGAATCCTTTGGACACACAACAAGCTTTGTACATCTGCAACAGGCTTGATTTGTTAGATCAATCTTGGAAGTCAATACTGACTTCTCTTCTATTCTCACGGAAAAATCCATATCCTAGTCTTTTTGACTGGCTTCCTTCTCTGTCACTGAAACAAGGGAATCTTTCCAGGAGATTTCATATCTCCTAGAAGTTTCTGAAGCTACGATCTAGTCTTCTCATGGCATCTGTCTCCCAGTCCTGGAGGTTGTCTCTTCATCTGATCCTTTCTGNCTGGCTTCCTTCTCTGTCACTGAAACAAGGGAATCTTTCCAGGAGATTTCATATCTCCTAGAAGTTTCTGAAGCTACGATCTAGTCTTCTCATGGCATCTGTCTCCCAGTCCTGGAGGTTGTCTCTTCATCTGATCCTTTCTGAGATCAGGCTTACTTTCGATTTCTTCTGAGTCTACAAGGACTTCATCATCTCTTATGGGGTATACTTGGTGTTGAATACCAAGTCTAAATATGAAAGGTTGAGTCAGACTTCAAACGAGTTCTGCTTCTCATTAAGGTGGCTTCATTATCCTTTGACCAAGTCTTCTGTGAGTTCTTGTTCTAATGTTTGGTCATCTTTGGAGCTTTTTGCTCCTTACAATCAATCTCCATATGAGATACTCTGGATCTCAAAAATAGCTTCTTCTTCATCTTCTTTGTTACATGGATGTATACCGTCATGTACACGACTTAGGTAGTCTGCTTCATGTCTCCTCTAATTTGTTGTCTTTTCTAACCTTCACTATAGCTTCCTTAGGGTTATCACCTGTGACCTGAACCAAGGTCAACAAAACAACAGGCAAGAATAATACTCTTTTGATAATAGTAATAAAACAATAACACGGATAATCATCACAGTAGCTCCTTTAGAGCTATCACTTGTGACCTGCCTGAAACAAAGATCAAAAGTAAGAAATACAATACGAAACGAGATCAACACTCTTCTAGTGTTGTGATCAAACATTCCTCCATGGTAACCTGGAACCAACACAAGAAGTTTCTCCTAGAGGAGATGTTAGTTGTATCTGGTAAATGATTACATTAGCCATTTATCTCAATATGCTCACATGCTACCAAGTGTAATATTTTTCAAAGATTTCTACCTCAACTATAGTGTTTACTTGTAAAGGGGTAGTTATCAACTTGTCATGTGCAACTTTGAATCTTATCAACTTAATTAATCAAACCTGGAACCTAGAGTCTTGTACTCAAGAATGAGTGTGTTTCTTTTCTTCCAAGTCTCCTTCACACAAGATGACAAGTGCTTTCTTCAATCTGTCTTCTGTACTAAGACAATATGCTATCTTGACAGAAAGTTGGGTTAGAGAATAAACTCTATGATCTCAACTTTAATCCATCTAATACCTTGACTTTAATTTTTGACCAAGGGTTAGTATGATGGTCATAGCTTCAACATGCAACCTAGATCAAAATAATGCCATAACAAATAGATGCATATCAAAATGATCAAACCTGGGTTGCATTATTCCTCTGAATATGTTGGATCTGAGATCCTTCTAGATCTATGGCAAGAGATCCCTTCTCCTGCAAATACCCTTTAAATCTTAACAATTTAAACATATGTGAGTACATACCTCTGATAGTAGTGGCACCATCTGGTAGCAACGGTAATAATTACCAACCCTTTAAAAACTTCAAGGGTGACTGCAACTGGTACTGCAGCTGATACTTCAACTGATACTGCAATTGTAATTGATACTGCAATTGATTCTGCAACTTAGGGTTTTATGAGGAAACCCTAATTTTTCAAACTTCAAATTTTGAAATTCTGACCCAGGGACTAGATGCACTAGGCTGAGGCGCGTTTGCTGGAGCTGTTAGATTTCAAAAATTTCAGGTTTTGCCCCTTGAAACTTGACCTACAAAAATATGGACTGGTACTAGTTTTGGTTTCCTGGTTTTCTGGTACCAGTCAAAACTAGGGTTTGACTTTTCGGAGGTTCTATCCACTAAAAAGGTGCGCTCAAGCTGCGAAAAGATTCACTAGGGTAGGACACAATTTTCTTGATGTTTTTTAGGCAAAAATTCCTCTCCAACAAAAGCCCTAATTTTCTTGTACGACAACAGTGACATTTTTCTTTATCCAGTGAAAGATGCTCTCTTCAGTTTAGCTCTGATTCCATATTAAGTTTTGAGCAATTATTAGGTTTCTTTTCAATTTACTAGATAACAATAGCATAGGTAGGATCACTTAGAGAAACACAATCACACAATACACAACTTTTATCCTGGGAAACCCTCATGGGGGAGAAAACCCAACAAAAACTTCCTTAATATAGATAGCCAATACAATGCCAAGACAATAAACCAAAACACTAGAGCATATCCAACACTGAGCAATGCGCCTCTCTCTTCCTTCTTCTCCCAACTTCAGCTACCAAACTTGTGCACTTGATGAGTGAATGAGTGAGTGAGATAATGAGGCGTTGGCTTCCTTTATTTATACTGGCTGGCAGGTGCTAGAAAGGTGTCTTTTCACTGGGAAGGGCCGACTTGTCTTCTTAGTGGTTAAAACCACTTTAATTAGGCCTGGGGGCGGACTTCTTAATTTGCATAATACAATTAGAGTTTGACCAATCCGCAAAAGGGAATTTGGTCAATTACAATGCCCAACATGATCAATCCACAAAAGGGGATTGATATAATGAATAATGACTCAATAATAAATAGAATACTCTTTGCAGTTACAATATTTCAACAGTTCTTACTTAGAATGGGTACGTGATCTATTTTGAGTCCAGGAAGCTTAAGGAGCATGAAACGAACTATGTCACTCATGACTTAGAACTCGCTACAATAGTTCATGTGCAAACAAGATGGTTGGAATTTCTTAGCGAGTACGATTATGGATTTAACATATTAGAGCGAAGGAGAACAAGGTTGTTGATGCAATCAGATGAAGAATACATGCAAAGGATGCTACAACCATTAGTATGTGCAATTTTGATTTGAGGAACAAAATTCTTAAGGTTGTTACCTTTGATGAGCATTACCTTCGGATCAAAGAAGACTTACAACAAAATAAATTACAATAGAAGTATGGAGGTTATAAGTTAGAAGAGAATGACATTCTTATGCATAAAAACAAAGTGTGTGTTCCTAATTCTTATCAATTAAAGAATCTTGTATTAAAAAGAATGCATAAAGTTCCAAATGGTGGAAATCTTGGTTATTAGAAGACATTTGCAACAGTAAGAATTCAATATTTTTGGCTAAGGATGAAAAAGGATGTGGCTTGTTATCCCCCACTTTTAGGGATAACTAGGAGATCATGTCTCGAGGCCCATAGGTCCTAGACATGGAGTACCGAGAGTAGCATTGACTTTAGCATGGCTCTGGAGGGCCCACCTTTTCTTCCTTCCAACATCTTTATCTTGTCAGCAACAACAACATCCATCACCATGGGCTTGGTCTTGTGTCAGAGATGGTTCTTGCTCCATGAGGTAATTAGTCCAGGTATCATGGTATGTGTCACTTTGATCATCAAAACCCTCAAATGTGTGCATCTGATTCCTTTTATTTTCTAACAACTGCTTGGATCTTACACTTGCCCACTTGACCATGTTTGGGGGGATTGATAGGGTGCCCTAGCAAGCTTGTGTCTATAGGTTTTGGTTTTCCACTAAGGGGACTTCTGAAAAGCCATCGTCCGCTCCCATCACAACACCACTGTTTCATCTTGTTTCCCACTCACTTATCCCATTCCACTTGTCCGGGCACTGGGTTGACCTATTTTCAGGACTGCACCTTATCTAGTGGGAAGAAGGGGCTAAAGGCCTAGAAGGTAAAAGCAAGCTGGTAAAAGATAAAATCCTAAGAATAAAACCTCGAGATGCTTCGCTTAGGGATCCCCAAGAAAGCAATAAAAGGCTTCTCAACAAGAAATAAGAGGGATCCGGAAAAGTAATAAAACAAGACTTAACCAGAGGATAGGGGGTCTCATCACGAGCCAGCCTATTAGGTCCATGGGTACCTAGCAGTATGACATTGCCAACAACTGGTTGCCATGCCAGGGCAGTGACTCTTGGTTGCATGGCCAAGGGAAAGGGGGTCTCATCACGAGCTAGCCTTCTCATTCCTGTGAAAGTACATGTGGGTAACGCTGTCACCACTGGTCACCACGCCAGGGCAATGTCCCTTGATTAGCTCTTGAACAAAAAAAAAGCAGTAAAAAATAAAAGAATAAAAAGATTAAGAATAAAAGTTAAGAATGGGCTTGGAAAAAATGCATCCAGGGCAGGTACAACTCGCCTTCTACAAAGGCACCCACAGGTGACATTTTTGCATCCTTGGCCCTCATTGCACCCAGATGCTTGGACATCCCCTGACCACATCACCCACTTACATGGCTTGGATGAGGCCTCTTCTGGGAACTTTCCTTTTCCATTGGACACTAGCCCAATAAGACACCTTGTCCTTTTCTCCAAACTTGTATTGCAGGCTTGTGTAATGTCTTTGAGCGTTTAACTGATGTATTAGAGATTTTATGCACATGTTTGATAATATTGATGATGAGATGTGATTGACATTGCTATGATCCTTGTGAATGATGAGCCCATGGAGGGTGTAGCTGTTGATGTGCAGGATCATGCCCGACGGGCAGGTACCATTTTGGACCGGTACACATGGGGAGATGATCAGTTCGGACCTCCATGGGGCTGAAGAGCCCATCAGATGGATGCTGAGACCCCATCAGGGGGCAGAGACAGGACAGAGATGGATCAGGGGCTTTGCACCGGAGAAGAGGAGGATGTTCCACCAGAGGCACCCTGGCAGAGCTTGACCTAGGGGGATTGGCCCTTTTTCAGTGGAACGTTGGCCTTGGAAGGCCTAGGATGTCACCCATGATGACCATGACGTCATCCAGCCTTATGGACGTCTTGGGAGGCAGACTGGGCAGTATTGGCACGTGTGGCAGGTTGGAGAAGCCCAAGGAGGGCTAAAGTTTTTCTCCAGGATGCCCCATTTTCCCTAGAAGGGGCTAATGTCTTCCTTAGAGGGGCTTGATGTCTCTTTTTAGCTTGATTAGGGTTTTAATTTGACATTTTAATGTAAAAACAATATGATTTAGTATTTTGGCCTTGTCGGCCTTTTTCATGACCTAAAATGTAAAATTAGGTCATGGTACTGTATAAATGAAGGATTTTTACCTTTATTTTTGGATCATATCTCACTCACTCATTAGTGAGGTCTAAAATTTGCGCCCTCTCTCGGGTTATTGGCTGAAATTGTGAGGCGCACTTGTTGAAGGAAGACTTTCTTGGCATAGTTTGGCATTTCTTTTGGTGGAAGGTGTCACAACTAGGGTTTGCTATGCTTTTATTGGTGATATGTAAGTGAATTTATGCAAAACTTCTTGATTGAATGGTTGTATTGTTATTTCTTGCATATGGTGTTATAAATTTGCTGAATATACCCTAGGTGACAAGCACACATCATTGGTCCTTGTCTCATGTCCCCATTAAGAGATTTTTCAGCCATTGTTTGAAGAGGGGAGAGCCTAGCCGTAGCTACACTCTTCTTTTCTCTTCTTTTTGCTAGCCGTTTCCTTTCCTGAGCTAAGAAGGAGAAGACCTCCCAAGGCCTAGTTCCCCTACACCTTGAGAATCGTTTTTCCCCTAGGGTCTGCTGGTGAAGCCTTACTATAGCAACACTTTGCTTCTCAAACCCTCTTGTCTTGGTTTTATGCTATATCTTCATCTAGCTGCAATTGCCATTGAGTTAAGGAAGGAGGAGAGAGCACCGAGGCCTAGTTCCCCTACACCAAGGTGAGCCTCTCTCCCCTAGGGTTTTGACTTTGAGGCCTTGCTTTAGCAACACCTCAAAGATTCTCCCTCTAGACCTTAGACGTACTATCTTTGATCCTTTAGCTCCTGCGTCCTTCACTTTTGACTCCATTAACCCTAAGACACTGATCTAAAGACCTCTTGTTTTGAAGTGAGCTTGATCACAACAATTCTCAAAACCTTGAATCAAACTCTAACTACTAACCCTAGCTTAGGAACTAACCTATTGCTGCCGTCATCTCTAGTTATAATATCATTGGTGCAACTAACGTTTTCTTAATAAGCAATTGAATGGTGGATTAAAGGCATTGATTGAATAAAGTGTTGATTTGTTACATTGAATGCCACACCGTTTTAACATTTATTGAAGAAGTGACATATTTATCATTGCTATTTTATAAACATTGACTTCGTCAATATTTATTATCAACTTGCTTATATGTGTATCAGATAGTCATTGTTTTATATGAAGTACTAACCAAGTGAGCATCTTGCATATATTAGTTTCCTTGTTGCTTTGTCTCAGGCAGGTGCATCTCTCCTTTTTTTTTGGTTATACTTTATTATTGGCTGTTAGCCGGACTATCTACTCGGTGGTGACTTGTGAGGGGGTAAACTTATCCTTGTCTTATAATCCTTTGCCTTCTCAAAACCCCAGGTCACCGGGGACGTCTCCCCTGGGCCTTACCACCCTAAAAAGAAATAACCATCCCATTGAGGTGACATTGGGTGGGATTGGTTCCTGTTGCGCCAATTTGACTCTTTAATCTCTAGCCTTTTATCCTTGCTACAAACTGTGCGATAACATGGCTGATTATATAGCTAGGTGCATGGAATTTCAGAGTAAAGGATGAACAAAAACATCTAGCAAGTTTGCTACAACCATTATCATTTCCACAGTGGAAATGGAAAGTGGCAACTATAGATTTTTCACCAAGTTTCCTAAGACAAGGAAACATGATTCAATAATGGTAGTGGTGGATGAATTAACCAAATATGCTCACTTTATTCCAATTTAGTTGGCTCATAGGGCAGCCAATATAGAAGATATTTACTTGAAGGAGATTGCTAGGTTGCATGGGATACCTAAGGGAATTATTTTAGGTAGAGATCCCAAGTTTACCTCAAAATTTTGGAAAGGATTGTTCAAGGGTTTTGGTACAAATCTAAACTTCAATACTATTGAATTTTCGTCTCAAGTAGTTAAATAGATTAGTGTTCTTGAAATTTTAAACAATTAGCACAATAATTGCATATAAAGTATCACTGAAAGAATAACATCCATAATGTACGCAAGATTTACCCTGGGAAAACCCTCTAGGGGAAAAACCCAACAAAACTTCCTCAATATAGATTCGATAACCAAGAACAATGCCTCTCTCCAAGATAGAAATAACAAGGAAGAAGATCCTTCTCCAACCCTTGACTAGGGAAGAGTAGCGCACCACATAACGAAGATATACCCAAGAGATAGACCAAGATCCTCCACAAAATCACCTCCTAGATGCAGTAGCGACTCCCTCTAAGACTTGCGCACTTTTCTCTTTCACTTGAGAGCTTGTGTTGTGTGTTATCCAAATGAGGCGCTGGCCTCTCTTATAAATAGCAGTTGGCCAGCCTAAAATTAGGTTTGGGTCGTCGTGACACTTTCACTAAGGCACAATAGGGCCGAACTTACAAACTACACTTTATAAATTACATTTGACCTTTTCACTTTGGCGTAATAGGGTTGACTTGACAAATGACACTTTACAAAATACATTTAACACTTTATAATGGCGCAATAGAGCCGACATGAATAATTACAATACAAATAGAATTTCTTTCGCTACTACTAAAAAATTTAACACTCCCTCTTAGCAAGGAAGGTATTCTTATCGGCAGGATCATCATCACTGCTTCACCGGTCATTGTCTTGTTGTCAATCACGAATCTATATGTCATAGGAAGTTTTCCAACTATACAACATGCATCCAGTACATTACCAACATCTCATCAGTGTGCTCAACAGTCATGGTGGGGCTTTCTTCCAGCTCACACAATGCTGGGCATCTAGCTTGCACTAGGAACTATCCGGCCCAAAGTCCGGCCACTAGCCCCAAGCTAGCCCCTGGTTGGCACACCAGTCCTCTGGCCCCACATAGACCAGGCATCTAACCACGAGGGTTAGGCGATGTAGTGCACACACACCACCCATCTAGCCCCAGGCTAGGAATCATCCGGCATAGAGTCCGGCCACTAGCCCCAGGCTAGTCATCCTCCAACCACACAGGTTGGCCCTCCAATTGTGAAGGAAATACACCCTCCTCGAAGGATCCTCGATTTACACTTCCTGAAGCTGGGAACACACACCCTCCCCGAAGGATCTGCGTCTTTTGAGCTTGTGCGAGGTCAGGTTGACTAGTGCCACAATCAGTGCCCGAACATGAACCTGTTGTTACTACACCACACTATGTTGCACCTGGAGTCTCATCTGAAACACATCACTCCCTCTCGCCAGGGAAAGTTCTTCTGGACCACACCAAGCTTGTCTTTGAAGTACTCGAACTTCGCTCTCGACAGAGGTTTATTCAACACGTCTACTACCTGCTCGTCAGTAGGAACATACTAGAGCTTCACTGCTCCCTTTTGTACCATCTCTCGGATAAAATGGTACTTGATCTCGATATGCTTGGACCTGTCATGGAACACTGGGTTCTCTGACAACTTAATGCAACTCTGATTGTCACAAAGGATACAGGTCGCCTCCAACTCGAGATCAAACAATCTTGTAATCAACTTCTGAAGCCACACTGCTTCACCACAAGTTGAGCACGCTGCTACATACTCTGCCTCTGCAGAACTAAGCGCCACACAAGTCTGCTTCCTACTGATCCATGAGATCACAGTTGATCCCAAACTGAAGCAACATCCGAATGTACTCTTCTGGTCTGTGACACTGCCTGCCCAATCTGAATTTGTGTAGCCGTTCAATCTTATCTCATGATCTGAGATATATCTGTGTCCATAATCAATTGTACCCTTCAGGTACCTCATCACATGTTTTGCCACAATCAGGTGAACATGTCTAGGCTTGACCATGTATTGACTCAATGTGTTCACTGTAAAACAAATATCTGGCCTCGTGTTCGTCAAGTACATCAACGAACCAATCATCTGCCTATATGTAGTGACATCCACTGTCTCTAGAGTTGTATCACACAACAACTTCAAGTTCGCCACCATCGGTGTAGATATGGCCTTACAATCCAACATCCTGAACCTATTTAGGATCTCCACTGCATATTTTTTTGGTTAAGGAAAATCCCATCCAGTCTCTGCCATACCTCCAGACTTAAGAAGTAATGCATCATGCCTAGGTCCTTCATCTCAAATTCTACAGTAAGTTTCCTCTTATTCTCAACGATGAGCTTTTCGTTTCTTGTCAGAAACAAATCATCCACATATAGTATCAATATCACAGGTTCACCATCCACAACCTTGAAGTAAAGGTTGGAATCTGCAGTACTCTTGGTGAAACCCAAGCTCATCAAGAAACTGTTTATCCTGCCATAACAAGCTTTGGGAGATTGCTTCAGCCCATACAAGGCTTTCTTCAACCTGCACACATGTGATTGCTTGTTATGTGTCTCGAATCCTTGTGGCTACTCCACATACACTTTCTCTTCTATCACACCATTAAGGAAAACTGTCTTCATGTCCATCAGCTGTACCTTCCATTTCATCACTAGAGCTATTGCAAGAATAGTCCTAATCGAAGTGTATCTCGCCATAGGAGAAAATGTCTCCTCGTAATCTATTCCTTCTTTCTGGGAGAAACCTCGTGCCACGAACCTTGCCTTGTACTTCTCTATGCTGCCATTTGTTGCATGCTTTATCTTGTAGATCCACTTGGAATTGACAACCATCTTTTCCTTTGGTCTCAGGACCACATCCCAGACACCATTCTTTATGATTGATTGGTACTCTTCAATCATGGCATCCTTCCATTATTTCTTCTCTGCAGCCTCTTCATAACTGGTAGGATCTGCATCAATGATGTCGCTCAACAATGCTACATAGCTGGAATATGGTCGCGGTTTCTTGCTTTCTCTGAACGATCCATCTGGGGCTCCATACTTTTCTACATCATGAATAATCTCACGAGCCCAAGCTGACCTTCTCTTATTTGCAGTTGTCTCTGTAGGTCTTTGTGGTTCTACCACATCATGATGTTCTTTTGAAACATGTTCTTCTAGTACTACATCAATGCCTGCATCTATATCTGCAACTCTAGGAACTTCAAGTTCATCATGAACCTCATCTGTATGGTTCTGTCTCGATCTATTAAAGGCTGTATATTCATCAAAGGTTACATCTCTGCTCGTTTCAATCTGTCGGTGGTCAGGGATGTAAACTTTGTACACCTTTGATGTCTCGCTGTATCCGACAAAGATACCCTTCTTGCCTGAAGGGTCCAACTTGGATCTCTTGTCCTTGGGGACATCTACATATACTGAACAACCGATTATTCTTAGATGGATGATCTTTGGCTTTTCACTTGTAAACATCTCTTCTGGCGTCTTGTTCCCAACTACTGAGTGGAGACTTCTGTTCTGGACATATACAACAATCCTAGTTGCTTCTACCCACAAATTCATTGGTAAGTCTTGATCATGAATCATGGATTTCACTGCTTCCATGATTGTTCTGTTTGTCTCTCTGCCACACCATTCTGCTGAGGATTGTAGGGAGTAGAGAGCTCCCTATTAATCCCAACTTCCTTGTAGAATATCTTGAATTCATCGGATGTGAATTCTCCTCCATTGTCTAACCTCAGAGTCTTTATTTTTGTTTTAGAGAGATTTTCTACAAGAGCTTTTAATTCTTTGAATTTGCTAAATACATCACTTTATTTTTCAAGAAATAAATCCAGGTTTTACATGAGTAATCATCAATGAATGAGACATAGTATACATACCTGCTTAATGAGTTTGTTGACATTGGTCCACATACATCTGAATGTACTATGTCCATTGTTCCCTTTGCTTTGTTGTCGCTGTTCGGAAATGGGTTCTTCATGTTCTTTCCTTGTGCGCATCCCTTGCATATGCCTTCATGGTTTACTTGAATCTCTGGTAAACCTGTCACCATCTTGCTTACGATCAATAGTGCCTTGTAGTGTAGATGAGTGAATCTCCTATGCCATAGTTCACACAGAGTCACTGTATTATGTACAAGTGTTGAATCTAAGTGTCCCTTCAATTTGTACAAGCCTCCATCTTGGAAACCAATCACTACTACATTGTCAATGGTTTTTCCTTTTGGCCACATAAGTACTTCACCATCTACAAAGGTGACTCTGAATCCTTTCTCATCTAGTGTTGATATGGGAAGGAGGTTCTTCTTCAATCCATGAACATATAGCACATCCTTCATCTTCATTGGTTTTCCGGAATCCAATCTATAAGTTGCTTCTCCTACTTCTTTGATGGGGTACTGGTAATCATCGCGTAGTTTCACCTTATGAGGTAAATCCTTCTGTACAAGATTTAAGAATGAGTTCTTATATCCGGTCATGTGCTTGGAGGCACCACTGTTAATGAGTCATGTGTCACTTCCATGGGTGACTGATCCGGTAAGAGATGAAATCAAAACATACTCTTCACTTAACTCATCTCCTTCAGCTCTCTTCTGATCAGGTTCATCATCTTTTGCGGCATGAGCGTGATGTCTCTTATACTTTCCTTTTCTGACCTTATCTTTCGAGTTGGGACAAAATCTTGCAGTGTGTCCCAATTTCTGACAATTGAAGCATCTGACGTTTGAGTAGTCCTTTTGGCCCTTGTGTGATTTGTGTGACTTCTTGTGGCAATGGGAATGCTCCTCCTTTTTGCTCTTTCCTTTTCCTCCATGTGCTTCTAAGGGTTGGTCATCATCAACTAGTTTTTCTTCTCGTGCCGACAACCTTGCTTCTTCCTGAGTACTATCCTCCCACAGTCTGCTGAACTTTGTAAGCTTCCTTCTAGAACATATTCCTTGATGAAATATTCCCATGATCTTGGGAGACCATTCAAGGTGGTCATAACGAGTTCGACTTCTTCTACATTGTCTCCAATGGCTTCAAGTTGCTCTTTAATCTGCGATACCCTTGTGAGGTATGACTGAATAGTTTCCGAGTTCCACATCTTCACACTCTTGAGCTGTGTTCTCAAGGTCATCTTTCGATTGATGTTCTTTCTTTCATACAATATGGATAGGGCATCAAACATCTGCTTGGGAGTTGTCAAAGATGAGACATGGGGGATCAAATGATCCTTGATGGAATCAACAATGATTCTCTTTTCCTTCACTAGATTCTTTTTGTACTTTGCTTTGGCATCATCTTCATCTGGTTCTGGAACTTTTTCTTTTACAAAATCTTCTAGATCATTCTCTTCTAGAATGAACATCACTCTGTACTTCCATGCTTAGAAGTTATCAACACCTTCAAGCTTCTCATCAAGCTTGGTACTGGGTGCCATCATGTGCTTGAACAATACAATAAAAGATAAAACTTTTCAAGAAAAAGGTTTTGTACTTACTAGAGAGTGCTATGCCAAGGTGACCGATTCCATCTTCAGTTCTATGGCTGCCAAGACTAGGGTTTATGAGGAAACTCTAAATTTTCAAAATGTGAATTTTGGAATTTTTGCTCCAGGGAATAGATGCACCCTCCTAGGGCGAGCTCCTAGATGGTCTTACTTTTCCCAACGTCCTTCAACAATGTGGATGACGTCACCTTCTAGGGTTTATGCAGTTGCAACATCAATTGTAGTTTACAAAAGTTCGTCAACCTGAGAATCTAACCACAGGGAGAGGTGTGCTAGGGTTAGGAGAGTCTTCTTATGCTCTTAGCTTCTCCAACAAGGTCTTTTGTGCTATGAAAACACCTTCTTTCAGGCCCGCTCTGTTACCATGTTGAGTTTTCGTCTCAAGCAGTTAATTAGATTAGCGTTCTTGAACTTTTGAACAATTAGCACAATAACTGCATATAAATGATCACTGAAAGAATAACATCCACAACATACACAAGATTTACCCTGGGAAAACCCTCTAGGGGAAAAACCCAGCAAAACTTCCTCAATATAGATTCAACAACCAAGAACAATGCCTCTCTCCAAGATAGAACTAAAAGGCAGAAGATCCTTCTCCAACCCTTGACTAGGGAAGAGTAGCGCACCACATAACCAAGATATACCCAAGAGATAGACCAAGATCCTCCACAAAATCACCTCCTAGCTGCAGTGGCGACTCCCTCTAAGGCTTGTGCACTTTTCTCTTGCACTTGAGAGCATGTGTTGTGTGTTCTCCAAATGAGGCGTTGTCCTTTCTTATAAATAGCAGTTGGCCAGCCTAATATTAGGTCTGGGCCGACCTAACACTTTCACTAAGGCACAATAGGGCCGACCTTACAAAATACACTTTATAAATTACATTTGACCTTTTTACTTTCACGCAATAGGGCCGACTTGACAAATGACACTTTACAAAATACATTTAACACTTTATAATGGTGCAATAGGGACGACCTTACAAAATACACTTTATAAATTACATTTGACCTTTTTACTTTGGCGCAATAGGGCCGACTTGACAAATGACACTTTACAAAATACATTTAACACTTTATAATGGTGCAATAGGGCCGACATGAATAATGACAATACAAATAGAATATCTTCCGCTGCTACTCAAAAATTTAACAAATACAACCTATCATCTACAAACCGATAGGCAAACAAACATAGTCAATCAAGTGATTCAAGACATGTTAAGAATGTATGTGATGGATACGCCATTGAAGTGGGAGGATTACTTGCATTTAGTAAAATTTACCTACAATGATGATATCATGCTTCATTGAAGATGATTCCATTTGAGGCATTGCATGGAAAAAAGTGTAATACTCTAGTTAGTTGGGACAATCTCGTAGAAAGAGTAGTACTTGGGCCAAAATTGCTTAGAGAAATGGAAGAGTAGATGATCAAAATCAAGAAGAATTTAAAGGTAGCATAGGATAGGCAAAATATTTATGTAGATAAAGGCATAACACTAAAGGAATTTAAAGTTGGGGAGCATGTGTTTCTGAAAGTGAAATCAAAGAAAAATTTGTTGAAGTTGGGGAGCTACACTAAATTTGTAGCCAGATATTGTGGTCCTTTTGAGATTTTGGATAGGATAGGACCCTTTGCATACATGCTTGCATTTCCTACTACCATAAAAGTGAATAATGTGTTTCATGTGTCGTTGTTGAAAAAATATGTGCATGACCCTAACCATGCCATTAAATGGACTTTGATTCAGGTGGAATTGGAAGGAGACTTCCAAGTATAGCTAGTGTGCATATTGGATAGGAAGGTTGTTGTGCTCATGAATAGAGTCATAAGGTAGGTAAAGGTCCAATGGGCCCACTACAACCCTGTTATCACTAAGAAATGCACCACTGAACAACACTGACTCAAGGATCTGCAACAAGGAAAACTAAGCAATAATTGATAAACCATTATCCCTAGGTCACTAGCTAATTGCTTCTTTGTTTGGAGTCTGGACTGGTGCTTTTCCAGTCACAGGGAGGTTTCCCTAGTGTTTATGTACTGGTAATTACTTAGAAATCTGTGTGTTAGTATGACAAATCAACACATAAAATCATGGTCCTTGGTATGTGTTATCATGCAGTTTGTAGTTTGGGCAAAGCCTAACTCAAGCAACAAGTGTGAAACACAACTGGGGACACCTATCACTTTCATCTCCATAGATTTCCCCCTCGTTTTAGTGATGGACAAGTCCAGCACAAAGGAGGCTTCCCAGGTGACCCTAGGTGGATTGCAAAGGGAGAGGGCAAGAGCTGGAAGAGACACCCCTATAGGTTACAATGAAAGGTTCTAAAGGTTTTTTGAAGGGTGAGTATCGGTCAAGGAAAGCTTGTCAATGAAGAATACCTGCAAAACAAATGTTAGAAAACCAAAACCAAGACAATATACGATGAAATGAGCCTTAGAACAAGAAGGAAACAACAAGTTATGCTTGCTGTCCTAAAATTGCAGCAGTAAAAAATTATACAGCAACAATGACCAAGTTATAACAGTTGCAAATTAAACCATCAAAATCAAGTATATGATATTGGATAACAATGCTTGCAATTAATAGACAATCTTCCACTGTTTAAACCAAGATTTTGATAGCAAAGGAGGGATGTTAAAGAGTGTTATCAACAAGTATTTATGACAGCCCAATGGCTGTAGCAAACCTTTGCTACAACAAGAAGTTCCATCCACTGAAATTAGCAAGTAAACCACCCAATCAATAACTTATTATCAATAGAACAATTATCACAGCTTACAAGTGATTTGAAGCGGTAGAAAAGTGAAAAGAGTAAGAGAGAGTGAGTTTTATGCAGCCCTAATGGCTGTAGCTTAATGTTTGTGCAATATCCCCACTTTTTTTTTAAAATTTTTACTCCGTTTGCGGTGTGGATATTTCATCAAACACTTTGCTATTCGGTGTTATTAGGTGTTTGTTGATGTAGTAGCTTTAGCAACAGTTTGCATCCTTCTTTGAGATATATTTGACACCCATTATATCGATGACAACAAACTAAAATATCAAGTACTTATTTCCAGCTATGATTTACAATAAAATACCAATACTGAAGACTCAAGATATTTACTGTATTACTTATTTTATGACAACAAAAATACAATGAAATCCCAGCAATGGATACAACAGTAAATACGAGAAAACCTGATATATATTGGTTGTAGAAGATTACAGGCATGTATGAGTCGTTTATAGACAACAACAGATAGGTAATGAACAACAATCTTATGGAAGAGAACTCGACCCAGCCTGAAGATAACTCTGATCACAGAAAAGGACTTGATCTCCAGCAGTAAACTCAACCATATAATAGAGGATATGATCCAACAAGTATATAATCTGCGCAGTAGGAGGTAACTCGGCCCAGCCACAAAGAATCTCATCCCCAACAATGAAACTTGACCCTGGTGGTAAAGAAGTCGGCCCAACACACATAATACTCATCCCAACACTTAGAAATCGACCCAAACAACCAAGTACTTGGACCACTTAAGCAAATAAATGCTGCCACAATTGAATTGACCCTCCTTAATGGAAACTTGGCCTCCTCAAGGGCATTCGACCCATCTACATGCAAAAATCAGTCGCCAAAGAGAAATCCCAACCACAATAAGATAAACTTCTCTCCAAATGAAGTACAGTGAAAAGATTTGGATGATCTTCTTTCTATGACCAGCTAGGGTGGATGGTCTCACCACCGAAACCAATTGTCTTCTCTAGGGTTTTTCGTCCCAAGAGCCAAAATCAACAAGAGCTCTCTCAATTTTGTTTTTGGAAAATAACAAATGCATAATGAGAGAGGGCACTCTCATTCTTCTTTTGTCTCCTTGTCGACCCTTTTCCGACCCTTTTACCCTTTTAATAAAGTAAAGTGACTTTATAAACTTAAGTCACCGAAAACACCATTTTTATTAATTACTCAATGTCGCTTCTAAAAAAATTTACTTTTCTGCCCCCATGACATTAAATAATTAATTAATCCCCTTTTCCCACTGACTATAGCCTACGAGAATCACCTAGGCTATTATGTCAATCTCCTGGAGTGATCATTTGGAAATGGACATTACAGACCTCCCTTCCTGAGATTGCTTGTCCTCAAGCAACTAGAAGTTAGGATGTTGCAAGATCTGGTCACTTTCCCATCTGTTGGCAAATCTCTCCACTTGATAAGGTATTCTCGGATCACCTTGTTACGTAGTCTCCTTCCTGTACCTCCAAAACCTCTTCAGGAACTGACAGTAACTGCCCCTCCTCATCCAATGGGGGTAACTCTGCCAAAGAAGTCACTTGTCCCAATGCCTTCTTGAGGCATGAAACATGAAACACATTGTGAATCTTACTTCCTTTCGGCAAATCCATCTCATAAGATACCTTGCCAACCCATCGAATCATCTTGTAGGGGCCATGACAACTATCGGATTTCTTTGCTACATCAAAACTGTTCCTATGCCCTCACCCAGTGCATTACACTCAAGCACAAAAGGCTGAGTGAAATTAGGAAGTGCCAAAACTGGGCAAGTGCTCATTACTTCATCTTGTCAAAAGTCCTCTGGGCTTCCTCTGTCCCCTTGAATGCCCCTTTCTTTGTGAAATGTGTGAGTGGTGCAACCAACTGTGAGAATCCCTTTACAAATCGCCTGTAGTAGCTGCATATCCCAAAGAATCCACGCAAGTGTGTAAGGTTCTTGGGCGGTGGCCAATCCAGTATGGCTTGGATCTTCTCCCTATGCACCTGTACTCCCCGAGTGTTGACCACATGACTCAAGTATAGGATCTTTGTCATGCCAAACTTACACTTTGACTCCTTGGCATGCAATGATTGATCCTCCATGATGCTCATAATCTCATCCAAATGCTCCAAGTGTTCCTCCCATGTCCTGTTATATATCAAAAGATCATCAAAGAACACCAACAACGACTTCCTCAACTGCTTTTTGAATATGTGGTTCATGCAGGACTGAAAAGTAGTTGGTGCATTGGTCAACCCAAATGGCATGAACAAAAACTCATAGTTTCCTGTAATGGCACCTGAAAGTAGTCTTGGGAATATCCTTCTCTCTGATTCTAATCTGATGGTACCTCGATCAAAGATCAATCTTCGAAAAATAAACAACTCCATGTAACTCATCCAAAAGCTCATTGATCCTGGGGATATGGTATCTGTTCTTGATCGTCTTCTTGTTCAGAGCCCTGTAGTCGATGCACATCCTCATGGTTCCATCCTTCTTCTTGACTAAGACAACTGAAGAAGCAAAAGGACTGGAATCGGGTCTAATATGCCTTGTCTCTAGTAACTCCTTGATGGTCTTTTCAATTTCATCTTTAAATTTCTTCGAGTGCATGTAAGGAGTGGATATTATTGGTTTTTCTCCCTCCTCCAACTCAATGGTGTGCTCAAATCCCCTGTCAGGCAGTCTCCCTAGTGGTATCTGTCCAAAAAATCGATCATGTTTGCTCAACAGTGTCTGGATGTCTACATGATATTGTCGGCTGTTGTCTGAAGGTTTCTGAGTGGTGATCAAACACTCCGCGACACAAACTACATCTCCATGCCAGAATATATCCTCCATCCGCTTAGCTGAAATGATCCTGGGAGAATCATTGGACATGCCCCTCAAAACTACCTTTTATCATCTGTTGTACTGAATTCTAACTCCATGGCTTGGTATTCAACCGAATGTTTTCCCAAGGAAACAAGCCATTGGACACCCAATATGATATGTGTCTGGTAGCTCAACTACATAGAGATCATCCGTCACCGTGTAGTTTCCCAATGCCTCGCATAACTATGGAATCTTCTATGTGCAAGGCATATTGCGCCTACAGACTACCACTACATCAAACCCCTCAAAGTCAACTATAGGAATGCTCCTCCTGGCCACCAAAGCTGAGTCAATGAAGTTGTGGGTTGCCCCACCATCAATCAGTACTGTGACACGCTGCCCCTGAACTAATCCACGGATCTTGAAAGTGTGAAATATAGGGACACTCGATAGAGTGGCAAGAGCTCCACTCTTGACCTCCTCATGGGGTTGCTCATCAGCTGATTTTTGCTACTCGTTATGTTCCTTCTCTGCTTCCTCTTCCTCACTATCTGAGAGAACCTCTATATAATGAACCTTACCTTTTCCCATACACATGTGTCCAGGCTCCCAAGCTTCTTTGCAACTGAAGCAAAGCTTTTTTCTCCTCAACTAATTACTAGTTGCCTCATCCAACTTCTCCTTACCAGTCCCCTCTTTCTGAAAAAGGTTTCTTGTCCTTGTTTTTTCTGGGGAATGAAAGGCTTGGAGAATTTTTTTATCTTCGGGATCGCATCCTCCATGTCCTGTGTCTTGATGATGGCATCTTGTAGGGTCTCTAGTTTGAAGGCCTTCACCCAACCACCCAATGGCTCGTATGAAAGCTTAGTGAACAACATCACCAACCTCTATTCAGATATATCTGCCACCATGATTGCAAGCATCTGAAACTTCGTAGTGTAAGCATCTGATGTTCCAACCTATTTGAGTTGTGCCAACTCTCTGAAATGTAATTCTGGATCCTTCCTGTCAAACCTCTCCATCAACTTCTGTGTGAAGTCCAGATAGGAGGTAATGCTGGCATGTCCCAGAGTGACCAATCCATGGTACCACCATTCATGGGCCTCTCCATCTAAATGTAAGGTAGTGAATTTAATTGCTTCCGCCTCCATCATAGTGTTTAGTTGGAAGTATGTGTCCAACTTCTGTACCCATGCTCTAGTGGTGCACTTGTTGGAACCATCAAAGGAGGGAATGGATAACTTTCCAACCTTCCGCATGAGATCAATGTTCTACGGACCCTTGTTGAAATCCCTTGGTCTGTTCATGTATTTGATGGTACAATAGTCCTGTAGTGACATGCCTGCTTGAAACCCCTCACCAAGGGCTTGGTACTCCTCCCAATAATCATTAAAGGTTTCCCCTTGTCCTTGCTGCCCTTGATTTCCTGTCTGCTGCTCTCCCAAGAAATTAGGCATAAGAGGTCTAGGAATCACTCTGTTGATGGTCCTAGTGCCAATGTGTGTGGGCATGTTATTGTTGCCGCCTTTTGCATGATTCCCATTGTTCCTATTAGAACCCCTTGCACCATTGTTACCTCTATGGTTTTGGTTCCCATTGTGTCCATTAATGTCGCCCAAACCATTGTTGCCCCCATGGTTTTGATTTGCTTGAGTGTTGTTAATTAAATGAGTCAGGATCTGTGCCAACTGTTGCTACTCACTGGCCAAACCTTCTAGGATTTGCAAGGCCCTATCCTCATTATTTTCCCCCACATTTCCCTCCATTTTTGCCTCTGGTTGATCCACTTCTTCTTCTTTTGTGTGAAATATGTTTTTTGTTCTTCGCTGCCTTCTACTTCTGTAGGTGATATATTCCTCGTCTCCTTGCCTCATGAAACCACAAATCCCCTCAGACTGGCAGGACTGAGGCTCTGATACCACTGTAATATCCCCACTAATTTTTTATTTTTTATTTTTACTTTGTTTGTAGTGTGAATATTTCGTCAAACACTTTGCTATTTAGTCTTATTAGGTGTTTGCTGATGTAGTAGCTTTAACAACAGTTTGCAACCTTCTTTGAGATATATTTGACACCCATTGTATAGATGACAACAAACTAAAATATCAAGTACTCATTTCCAACTATGATTTACAATAAAATACCAATACTGAAGACTCAAGATATTTATTGCATTGTTTATTTTATGACAACAAAAATACAATGAAAACCCAAAAATGGATACAATAGTAAATACGAGAAAACCTGATATATATTGGCTGCAGAAGATTATAGGCTTGTATGAGTCGTTTATAGACAACTATAGATAGGTAATAAAAAACAATCTTATGGTAGAGAACTTGACCTAGTTTGGAGATAACTATGCTCACAAGAAAGGACTCGATCTTCAAAAGTAAACTCAACCACAAAATAGAGGATACGACCCAACAAGTATATAATCCCCTAGTAGGAGGTAACTCGGCCCAGCCACAAAGAATCTCATCCCCAACAATGAAACTTGACCATGGTGGTAAAGAAATCGGCCCAACACAGAATATTTAGCCCAACACTTAGAAATCAACCCAGACAACCAAGTGCTCGCCCCCCTTAAGTAAATAAATGTTGCTACAATAAAATCAACCCTTCTGAATGGAAACTCGGCCTCCTCAAGGGAATTCGACCCATCTACAAATAAAACTCAGTCACCAACAAAATATCTCAACTGCCAAAGAGAAATCTTAGCCACAATAAGATGATCTTCATCGCAAATGAAGCACAATAAAAAGATCTGGATGATCTTCTCTCTATGATCAACTAGGGTGGATGGTCTTGTTGATGATTACAGCTGCGTGAGACATCTTCCAGGACACATACCGAGTGAGTCGACCTGAGAGAGAGCCCATGAGATGGGTGTGTGGTTTCTCTCTGAGATGAAGATGGAATGTTGTGCCCCTGTGTGGGGTGAGGAAGCCCATAAGCTGGGTGTGTGGTTCCTCTCTGAGACGGAGATGGAATGTTGTGTGCCCCTGTGGGGTGAGGAAGCCCATGAGTTGGGTGTGTCGTTTTCTCTGAGATGGAGATGAAACGATGTACTGGTCTCCTCTGTGCAGAGAGTTGAGATGATGTGATGCTCTAGATGGTTCTCCTAAGACGCAGAGAGAAAGATCTGTTGAGTTGGACGTGCCTGTGGTTGAGCACAGGTGAACGTGATCCTAGTGGTTGAGCACTAGTGAGTGTGATTCTCTTGTGAGACGCAGTG
>SNQJ01S0004138.1:18414-41341 GCA_010110895.2 Picea sitchensis
TGTTCTCCACTTTATTCATTTTAGTATTTAAAAGGAATTTGTGATTAAATGTTAGAAAATCAACATGTTTTCATATATATCTCAAATATGTGTGAGCTTTGTAATGTGTAGGAATATGTGAAGGATAAATTCAAAGGACTTCTTGAATACTTCCTCCACCATTTCAATATTTGAGGAGATAATTCAAGCCCATTCCAAGGAGAAGATCATGGAGATTTGGTTGGAATATCTTATCTAATATATATGAAAGATATGTGGAAGGATTTAAAGGGATTATATTTTGTAATAATGGGAAATAGGTTGAGAGAAAAGTGGATCTGTAATAATGAGATGATTATCTTATCTTCAAGGCTCTCATGTATAGAAGAGAGCGCTCTCTCTTCATGAGGATTGAAGTAGAAGAGGAATTAGATTATTCAATTAGGATCAATTAGCATTCAATCAGTTTTAAGTAGAGAATTAGAGTAATCATTAATGGTAGTCATTAGGATTCGAAAGAGAAAGAGATTCTTAGCTTTGATTCATGGTTTTGGTTTTCATGCTTTCATTATTATGTTATGAAGATTGATTTGGTTATTGTAATAGAAGATTGCTTCATTGGCGTGAGCTCACATATATTGTTGTGTCATTCAACTCTTCACTTGTTGTATCTATTTTTCCTTCATGTAGTTCTCCATTTCTAGATTAATTTCATTTACGTAATTCCCCATTCCTAGATTAATTTCATTTATGCAACTAGATTAATTCAATTTCAATCGTGTGTTAGATTAATGATTCAATTTTAGTCATATCTTAAACATTAGATTAGATTAGTCTCACTTCAATCTTGCATATACTTAGTGTGTGCTTCATCAGTTTATGACCCCCGGGTTGACAAATTAGATAGTTGGGTAAATACTTCAATGCAATTAATTCAACATTAGTTCGACCCAATGTAACGACTGTTGTTCCTTTTGTTCCGATTGTTGTTCCTTTTGCAAGTCGTGCTGTTCCTTTGAATAGAACAACTATCGTTCCCTTTACAATTGTTGTTCCTTTACAGGTGTTGCATTTATGGAGGCTGGGTATTGAAAATGGAAGGTAGAACCTACGTAGGTGACAAGTAAAATGCTTGTGCCAGTGCCTACCTTTGGTTGATGCATAGAGGTTTTTTTTAGGACATCTTTAGAGCCCAACAATTGTATGGGAAGTTTTTTCTTGGATATCATTGTAATAGAGATCTGCTCTGCTGGAGGTTGCCCCCTCGAAGAGGCAAGTGAACATTTCTATCACTAATCAAGGTGTTATTTCTAGTGTTATTCTAGTATTATTTGGGTGTTTTTTTGGTTATATCATTGTTGTTCTACCATTTATAGACAAAATATTTATGTTCTGCATAATATTTTATATCTAGAATACTACATCAAGAAGGGTCACATGTCCACAAAGATAAAGGGGTACTAAGAAAAAGAAAATTTTTACATCGATGCCACATCAATAAGGGTGACATGCCTACAAAGATAAATGGGTACTAATAGAAATAAATGGTTCACACCTATGTCATGTCATCAAGGGTGAGACGTGAGCAAAGATAACATAGTACGAATAAAAAAAAAGTTGACACCCATGCTAATTCAAGAAGGGTGACATTTCCACAAAGATAAAGCAATACTAAGAAAATGAAAAGGTTGACACCCATGCCACCTCAAGAAGGGTGACATGTACACAAGGATAATTGGGTACTAAGAAAAATAAAAGGTTGACACCCATGCCATGCCAATAAGGGTGACATGTCCATAAATATTAAGGGTTTCTAAGAAAATGAAATGGATAATACCTATGCCATGTCAACAAAGGTGAGAAGTGAGAAAAGATAAAGGGGTACTAAGAAAAATAAAAGCTTGACATCCATGCCACGTCAAGAAGGGTTACATATCCACAAATATAAAGGGTTACTAATAAAACTAAAAGGTTGAAACCTATTCCACGTCAAGAAGGGTGACATCTCTACAAAGATAAAGGGTCACTAAGAAAAATAAAAGGTTGACACCTATTCCATGTCAACAAGGGTGAGACATGAGAAAAGATAAAGGGGTACTAAGAAAAAGAAAAAGTTAACACCCATGGAACTTCAAGAAGGATGACATGTACACAAATATAAAGGGGTATTACAAAAAAAAAATGTTGACACCTATACATTGTCAATAAGGGTGACATGTTCGTAAAGACAAAGGGGTACTAAGAAAAAAAAAGGTTGATACCCATGCCATCTAAAGACGGGTAACATGTCCGCAAAGATTTAGGGGTACTAAGAGAAATAAAAGTTTGACACCTATTCCATGTCAGTAAGGGAGATACATGAGAAAAGATAAAGGGGCACTTAGAAAAATAAAAGGTTCACATCCATGCCACATCAGGAAAAGTGACATCTCTACAAAGATAAATGGGTATTAAGAAAACTAAAAGTTTGAAACCCATGCCATATCAAGAAGGGTGACATGTCTGCAAATATAAAGTGGTACTAAGAAAAATAAAAGGTTGACACTGATGCCATATCAGCAAGGGTGAGACACGATTAAAGATAAATGGGTACTAAGAAAAATAAAATGTTTACACCCAGCCCACATCAAGGGTGACATGTCCATAAATATAAATGGCTAGTAAAACAAATGAAGGACTGACACCCATGTTATGTCAAGAAGGGTGACATTTCCACAAAGATAAAAGGGTACTAAGAAAAATAAAAAGTAGATATCCATGCCATGCCAAGAAGTTTGACTTGTCGACAAAGATAAAGGGGTAGTAATAAAAATAAAATATTGACAACCATGTGACGTTAGCAAGGGTGACATGTTAGCAAAGAAAAAGGGGTACTAAAAAAAATAAAATTTCAAGAAGATAAAGGGTTATACGTTAGAAAATAAAAAAGGGGTACTAAGAAAAAGAAAAGGTTGACACCCATTGATTCAGGTGGATATTGGTGGCCACCCACCTATTCCAACTGGCTCCTCTTGACAATTTTTAGTTCAACACGTTGTTCTGTACTTATTTGTAATTGTGGTTTATACACATACGTGGTTGTCTGAAGCCCTACACATATACTAGGTGGATATTGGTGGCCACCCACCTAATACAACTAGCTTAGTTTGGAATTTTTCATGTCAGTACATCTTTATGTACTTCCAGGGCTGTTTTGGGGCCCTAAAAAGTGTTTTTTTGGCTTGCCACATTTAAACTATAGACATAGTAAGATTTTGATGACATAATGTGTAGTTCTCGAAAAGAAATTTCCAACGGGATATCACATGCCTAAAATGGAGGTCGTATGCAAACGTTATGACCCAGGGAAGTTGAGGTACCAACTTACCCAACAGGGCCCACATAACTTTTTGCATTTCACCTCCTAGGGTTAGGGTTTTGGATGTATAGGGTTATGGAATTCATGCATAATGTTAAAAGTTCATTTGTAGCCTCATTGTAATCATTCTTCTTAGATGAATGCACATATAAACCACATATCTTCTTAGATATAACTACCACCATTCAAGAAAGTTATTTGAGTTCTCTAGTTTTACAGTTTCAACCTATTTCATTTATTCAATAGAAGTTATTGTTCATTGGATATCTACTTTTATCTTTATGTTATTGTATTCAATATATTATTTATTTTGTTCCACTCATAAGTATAGATTAGTGGTATCAGAGTGGTCTTCTCTTCATTTATTTTTCTTTGTGCATGTCCCTGATAAGATCTGGTACAAGAAGTTGGGACTCAAATTAGTTGATCCATTGCAAGATCAGCCATGCTGAGACCGACAACCACCCATGGGGGAAAAAAATAAATATGATGGAGTAGGATATCCTTTTAAAATGTTGCTTGAGGAATCCCTCGTGTGACAAAGGAATGAAATGATGGAAAACTTTGCACAGATCGTTCGACGACTGCCCACAGGAGAAGCATATTCACCAAGCGACCATGCAACCCCCTTCAAAGTACAGGTAAATTTTGATATTCCATTATTTGAAGGACTGATAGATGAATATGTTGTGGATAAATGGTTGAATCTTCTCGAAGGGTATTTTTCAGTCCATAATTTTTTCGATAGGGAAAAAATACCTTTTCACTCCTCAAGGTCATCCCCAATGTTAAGAACCGATGGTATACTTACTCTGAGCAAAGGGCCATAGAGGAATCTGTAATATTTGTAGTCGTCCCCACATGGTATTCCTTCAGGTATGCCATTAAAGAACAATACTACCTTGTTGGAATCTATGAGGACCAATATGCCAGATGGAACACCTTGCGTCAAGAAAGGGACCAGGAAGTACCATATTTCACCAATATTTTCCATACCTTGTGCACCAGATTGGGTATCAATTACTCTGAATGACATCTAGTGCTCAAATACCCTAGTTGTTTGCATAGATACATTCAAGTAGAAATGGACTTTCTAGACATCGCATCATTGGGTATGATGTATAGATATGTTGTCAAGATCGAGCATAAATTTAAGTAGAGGAGGCAAGAGTTTGGATCTACAAACTCCTCACAGCCAAAGTAAGGAAAAAGTGGGCCCAACCCACACAACAAGGTACACAGAAAATATCGCCACTCTTAGGACACCCAGTCCAAGGAGAAACACAAGAAGGGAAATGAGAAGTCAAAGAATGACACATAAAAATGGTGTGAATACCATAAAATACCTTGGCACAACATTGAAGTATTCCACTCCAAGTAGTCACTCGTGGCCAAGTTTAAAGCTTCTGAATCATAGGTCGATTCTGACACCAAATCAAGTTCATAATGAGGGAAGGGGATTATTGATGTTGAACCTAGTGCCAGGGTCGCTACCACCAAAGTCCAACCAAGTGAAACAGAAGAACTAGAGGAAGGGGAATGCTTCTTTCACTCTCAAATGTAGGTAAATGGGGCTTTGGTTCATTTCATGGTTGATAGCGGTAGTTAGAAGAACATGATCTCAATAAAGTTCATCAAGTGGTTGGTCCTACTAAAGAAACTGCACCCACAACCCTACACCATCAGCTGGCTTCACCAAGGAAGAGATCTTTGTGTCAGCCAACAATGGTGTCTTCCCTACAACATCAATCCTTTCAAAGATGAGGTATTGTGTGATATTTCTCCCCTTGAAGTTTGTGATGTTATTTTAGGACAACCATATTTGTGGAAGTGACATGTTGTGTATGAGTCTAGACCCCGTAGTGTTATTATTACTTTGGGTAGAAAATTGTAAAGGATACCATAGATGGTGCCACCTACTTCTATTTCTTTAATCTCTCTGCTAATAAATACAGTAAGGTCATTTCATAAACTGAGAAGTGCGTCTTCTTTGTGATCCATGCTCATAGTAAGAAGAAGGTCTCCGCCACATCTGTGGCCTCTACACAGAGTCTCTCTTTGCAACAAAAGAAAGTGGACAGGATCATGGAAGAGTACAAAGACATCTTCTCCTCACCCACAAGGGTACCAATGCACTGCCAAGTTAAGCATCCAATTGATCTAACCCCCAATGAAACTATGCCTAATGGACCAGTCTATCATCGCTCGTTGATGGAAAATGACAAAATAAAGTGTCAGATCTAGGAGATTCTTCAAAAGGGCACATTAGACCTAGATCCTCCCCTTGCAGAAGCCTGATTGTATTGGTGCAGAAGAAATATGGGATATGGTGACTTTGCATTGATTACAAAGCATTAAAACAAATCACAGTTAGGAATCAATACCCAATTCCCAGAATGATGACCTTCTTGACCAACTCAAGGGGGAAAATTTATTCAGCAAGATTGATCTAAAGTCTGTCTCCCACCAAGTTCACATCGAACCAAATGATGTATGGAATACATATTTCAAATCTAAAGAAGGTCTCTTCGAATGGATGGTCATGCCCTCAAATGTACCAACCACTTTTATGAGGTTGATGGATGATGTATTGAGACCCTTCACCAACTCTTTTGTGGTGGTATATTTGGATGACATCCTCATATTCAACAGAACTTGGGAGGAGAACATGTAGCACATTCAACAAGTTTTGAGCACTCTACGGTAGCACATGCTATATGCCAACCTGGAAAAATTCTCCTTTGGCATGAATAGGGTCCAATACTTGGGCTACATTGTTGATGAGCATGGGGTACATGTTGATCTAGCTAAGATCCAAGTCATTTGTGATTGGCCATCCTCGACCACACTAACCAAGCTTAAAATCTTTCTAGTATTGTCCAACTTCTACCAATGGTTCATGTTGGGATTCTCCCATATTGCGTGGGCCCTCATCCAAGTGACCAAGGGTGGTGGAATGGAACATTTCACATGGGGGAAGGAACAACAATGAGCATTTGATGATCTGAAGCATCACTTGTACTCAACTCCAGTACTCTCCTTCTATGATCTATAAAAACCATTTGATATTGAGACTGATCCATCCAACTATGTTGTAGGTATAGTTCTCACTCAGCATAGTCATCCAGTGACATACCATAGTGAGACACTCTTAGATACTATCTGGAAATAACCCACTTATGAGAAGGACATGTATTCAATTGTACAAGCCTGTCGTCAATGGAAACATTACATTCTAGGAAAGGATATAATCATCCACACTGATCATAACCCTCTGGAGTTCATACAGACGTAGGGGACATTATAGAATGACCACCATTAAAAGTGGTCCACCTACCTGCAACAGTTCCATCTCAACATCAAGTATAAGACAGGGAGAAAAAATCATGTCACTAACTGCCTTAGTCGACCTCTCGGATGCACTCACCACCGTGCTCCATTCATGTGGACATGAGGCATCTAAGTGGCCCCAAATTTATTATCAAGATCCAAAATTCACCACCACCTATCATCTCTTGGGTACAAGCATGCATGTCACTGATTTTCACATCCAGGACGAACTGTTATGTCATATTGGCCATCTTTGTGTTCTTGCAAGAGAGTGTGAAAATATGATCTGAGAGGCTCACTACAATCAGATGGAAGGACATTTTGGTGTGAAGAAAACTGTGGTCATTCTACAGAAACACTTTTATTGGCCAAAAATATGACAGGACACCAACAAGTATATTAGATCTTGCACTACCTGTGCCATTTCCAAGCTAGCCATAAAGAAGCAAGGCTTATACACCCCTCTTCCTACTTCTGAGAGGCCTTGGGAATCCATCTCTATGGATTACATGCCTGAACTTCCATCCACCAAGCAAGGAAATGATTATGTATTTGTGGTAGTTTATTAGTTTTCGAAGATAGCCATCCTCATAGCTTGCAAGAAGAGAATCATAGCGACAAATACTGCCAAGCCCTTCTTCGAACAAGTGTGGGTCCATTTTGGGATACCAAATAACATCATCTCTGATTGAGAAAAAAAGTTTCTCAACACATTTTGGTCGAGTCTCTAGTCATTGTTGGACACAAAGCTCACTAAATTCACTGCTTTCCACCCCCAAACTGACGAACAAACAGAGGTTGTCAATGAGATGATTGTGCACATCCTGCACATGTACAACTCTAAGCATCCATGTACCTGGGATGAGAGTATTCCCTATGTTCAACACATACCATTTCTTCCTAAGGGGGGAGGATTGATCCAGGTGGATATTGGTGGCCACCCACCTATTCCAACTGGCTCCTCTTGACAATTTCTAGTTCAACACGTTCTTCTATACTTCTTTGCAATTGTGGTTTCTACACTTTCGTGGATGTATGAAGACCTAAAAATATTCCAAGTGGATATTGGTGTCCACCCACCTAATCCAACCGACTTATTTTGGAAGTTTTCATGTCAGTACATATTAATTTACTTCCAGGGTCGTTTTGGGGCCCTAAACAATGTTTTTTTGGATTGCCATAATCAAACTATAGACGGAGTCAACGTTTGATGGCATAATGTGTATTTCTCGAAAATACATTTCCAACAAGCTATCACGTGCCTAAAATAAAGGTTGTATGCAAAATTTATGACCCCAAGAAGTTGAGGTACCAACTTACCCATCGGGGCCCACATAACTTTTGGTGTTTCACCTCCTAGGGTTAGCTTTTTGGATGTATAGGATTTTGTAATTCATGCATAATGTTAAAAAGGACTTTGGAGCTTGATTGTAATCATTCTTCTTAGATGAATGTACATAGGAGCCACATCTCTTCTCAGAGATAACTACCACCATTTGAGCAAGTTGTTTCAGTTATGTAGTTTTACAGTTTCAACCTATTTCATTTATTCAATAAAAGTTATTGTTCACTAAATAGTTGTTTTAATCTCGATGCTATTGTATTAATTCTATTATTCATTTCGTTCTTCTCATAAATCTAGATCACCCATGTGACGTCAATAAGGGTGACATGTCCGCAAATATAAATGGGTACTAAGAAAAAGAAAAAGGTTGACATTGATACCACGTCAAGAAGGGTGACATGTCCACAATGATAAATGGGTACTATGAAAAATAAAAGGCTGATACCCATGCCATGTCAAGAAGGGTGACATGTCTACATAGATAAGGGGGTACTAAGAAAAAGAAAGGGTCGATACCTATGTAATGACAACAAGGGTGAGACGTGAGAAAAGATAAAGGGGTACTAAGAAAAAGAAAAATTTTAAACCCATGCAATGTCAATAAGGGTGAGATGTACATAGAGGTAAAGAGGTACTAAGAAAAATAAAAGTTTGACACCCATTCCACATCAATAAGGATGACATGTCAGAAAATATAAAGGGTTACTAAGAAAAGGAAAAGGTTGAAACATGTGCCATGTCAAGAAGGGTAACATGTCTGCAAAGATACAGGGGTAATAAGAAAAAAAAATGTTGAAACACATGCCATGTCAAGAAGGGTGACATGTTCACAAAGATAAAGGGGTACTAATAAAATTAAAAGGTTGACACATATGCCACGTCAGGAAGGGTGACATGTCCACAAAGATAAAGGGGTATTAGAAGAGAGTAAAGGTTGACAACCATGCCATGTCAACAAGGGTTTCATGTGAGTAAAGACAAACGGGTACTAAAAAGAATAAAAGGTTGATAAGATAAAGTGTGAGACGTGAGAAATGATAAATGGTCTCTAATAAAAATAAAAGGTTGACACCCATGCCACATCAATAAGTACGACATGTCCATAGAGATAAAGGGATACTAAGAGAAATAAAAGTTGAAACCCATGCCACATCAAGAAGGGTGACATGTCCACAAAGATAAAGGGGTACTAAGAAAAAGAAGAGGTTGACACCCATTCCACGTCAATAAGTGGGACATGTCTACAAACAAAAAGGGGTACTAAGAAAAACAAAATATTGAAACCCATTCCATGTCAAGAAGGGTGACATGTCAGCAAAGATAAAGGGGTACTAAAAAAAATAAAAGGTTGACATTTGAGCAAGGGTGAGATGTGAGAAAAGATAAAGGGGTACTAAGAAAAAGGAAAGGTTAAAACCCATGCCACATCAATAAGGGTGACAAGTCCACAAAGATAAAGGGAAACTAAGAAAACTAAAAGGTTGACATCGATGCCACATCAAGAAGGGTGATATGTTAGCAAAGATAAATGGGTACTAACAAGAATAAAAGGTTGATAAGTTAAATGGAAATATGTGAGTAAAGAGAAAGGGGTACTAAGAAAGAGAAAAGGTGGAAATCCATGCCACGTAAAGAAGGGTGGAATATCTGCAAAGATAAAGGGGTACTAAGAAAAGTAAAAGGTTGACACCCAAGCCATGCCAAGAGGGGTGAAATGTCCACAAAGATACATGGGTACTAATAAAAAGAAAAGGTTGATACCCATGCCATGTCGAGAAGGGTGACATGTACACAAAGATAAAGGGGTACTGAGAATAAGAGAAGGTTGACACATGTGCCATGTCAAGAAGGGTGACATGTCTGCAAAGATAAAGGGGTACTAAGAAAAAAAAACAAATTAAACGCATGCCATGTCAATAATGGTGACATGTCCGCAAAGATAAACGGGTACTAATAAAAAGAAAATTTTGACACCTATGCCATGTTATCAAGGGTGAGACGTGAGAAAAGATAAAGGGGTACTAAGAAAAATAAAAGGTTTCCATCCATGCCCCATCATGAAGGGTGACATGCCCGCAAAGATAAAGGGGTAATAAGAAAAAAAAAAGGTTCAATCCCATTCCATGTCAAGAATGGTGACATGTCCTCAAAGATAAAGGGTTACTAAGAAAAAGAAAAGGTTGACACCCATGCCACATCAAGAAGGGTGACATGTCTGCCAATATAAAGGGCTACTGAGAAAAAGAAAAGATTGACACCTATGCCATTTCAGCAAGGGTGAGATGTGAGCAAAGGTAAAGGGGTACTAAGAAAAATAAAAGGTTGACACCCATGCCACGTCAGGAAGGGTGACATGTCCTCAAAGATAAAGGGGTAGTAAGAAAAAGAAAAGGTTGACAACCATGGCTCATTGAGAAGGGTGAGATGTCCACAAAGATAAAGGGGTACTAAGAAAGAAAAAAGGTTGAAAATCATGCCACATGAAGTAGGGTGTCATGTCAATATAGATAAAGGGGTGATAAGATAAAGAAAAATGTTGACAACCATCCTGCGTCAATAAGGGTGACATGTCCGCAAAAATAAAGGGGTACTAAGAAAAAGAAAATATTGACACCTATTCCATGTTAGCAAAGGTGATATGTGAGAACGGATAAAGGTGGACTAAGAAAAATAAATGTTTGACACCCATGCCACACTATGAAGGGTGTCATGTCAATAAAGATAAAGGAGTAATAAGAAAAATAAAAGGTTGATACCCATGCCACATCAATAAGGGTGATAGGTCAACAAATATAAAGTGGTACTAAGAAAAAGAAAAGGTTGACAACCATGCCACATCAACAAGGGTGACATGTCAGAAAAGACAAAGGGTTAATAAAAATAAATAAAAAATTGATAGGATAAAGTATGAGACATGAGAAAATATAAAGGGTCGCTAAGAAAAATAAATATTTGACACCCATGTCATGTCAAGAATGGTGAAATGAAAAAAATATAAAGGGGTGATAAGAAAACTAAACGGTTGACACCCATGCCCCATCGACAAGGGTGATTCTTTGCAAAGATAAAGGGGTACTAAGAAAAATAAAAGGTTGATACACATGCCATTTCAAGAAGGGTGACAAGTCTACAAAGATAAAGGGGTACTAGGAGAAAGAAAAGGTTGACACCTATGCCATCTTAGTAAGGGTGAAACATGAGGAAAGATAAATGGGTAATAAGAAAAATAAAGTTTTGACATCCATGCCAGGTCAAGAAGGGTGACATGTTCGCAATGATAAAGAGGTACTAATAAAACTAAAAGGTTGACACCCATGCCACATCAAGAAGGGTGACATGTCTACAAAGATAAGGGGGTACTAAGAAAAAGAAAGGTTGATACCTATGCCATGTCAGGAAGGGTGAGACGTGAGAAAAGATAAATGGGTACTAAGAAAAAACAATGTTAACACCCATGCAACATCAAGAAGGGTGACATGTTCACAAAGATAAAGGAGTAGTAAAAAAAATAAAAGGTTGACACCCATGCTACGTCAAGAAGGGTGACATGTACACAAAGATAAAGGGGTACTAAGAGAAATAAAAGGTTGAGACCCATGCCATGTCAAGAAGGGTGACATGTTGACAAAGATAAAGGAGTACTAAGAAAAATAAAATCTTGACACCCATGCCACATCAACAAGGGTGACATGTCAGCAAAGACAAAGGGGTACTAAAAAAATAGAAGGCAAATAAGATAAAGGGTGAGGCACGATAAAAAATAAAGTAGTACTAATAAAAATAAAAGGTTGACATATGTCCCTCGTTAAAAAGGGTGATATTTATGAAACAATAAAGGGCTACTAAGAAAAATAAAAGGTTGACGTCCATGCCACGTTAAGAAGGGTGACATGTCCGCAAAGATAAAGGGGTACTAAGAAAAATAAAAGGTTCACATTGATGCCACGTCAAGAAGGGTGACATGTCCGCAATGATAAATGGGTACTAAGAAAACTAAAAGGTTGACACCCATGCCACTTCAAGAAGGGTGATATGTATGCAAATATAAGGGGGTACTAAGAAAAATAAAAGGTTGATACCTATTCCATGTCAGCAAGGTTGAGATGTGAGAAAATATAAAGGGATACTAAAAAAAATAAGTTTGACTTCCATGCCACATGAATAAGGGTTTCATGCCCACAAATATAAATGGGTACTAAGAAAAAGAAAACGTTGACACCCATGACACGTCAGCAAGGGTGACATGTCAACAAGGAAAAGGGGGTAGTAAAAAAAATAAAAATTCGATAAGATAAAGGGTGAGATGTGAGAAAAGACAAATGGGTACTAAGAAAAATAAAATGTTGAAACCCATGCCACGTCAAGAAGGGTGACATGTCTACAAAGATAAGGGGTTACTAAAAAAATCAAAAGGTTGATACCTATGCCATGTCAGCAAGGGTAAGATGACAGAAAAGATATAGGGGTACTAAGAGAAAAAAAGGTTGACTCCCATGCCACATGAAGAAGGGTGACATGTACGAAAAGATAAATGGGTGATGAGAAAAATAAAAGGTTGAAACCCATGACACGTCGGGAAGGGTGACATGTCAGCAAGTAAAAAGGGGTACTAAAAAAATAAAAGGTAGAAAAGAAATGTTGAGATGTGTGAAAATACAAAGGGGTGCTAAGAAAAAGAAAATGTTGAAACCCATGCCACGTCAAGTAGGGTAACATCTCCACAAATATAAAGGGGTACTGAGAAAAAGAAAAGGTTAACACCCAAGCTACATCAAGAATGGTCACATGTCAACAAATAAAAAGGGGTAGTAAAAAGAATAAAAATTCGATAAGATAAAGAGTGAGACGTGAGAAAACACAATGGGGTACTAATAAAAATAAAAGTTTGAAAGACATGCCATGTCAAGAAGGATTACATGTATGCAAAGATAAAGGGGTACTAAGAAAAATAAAAGTTTGACACACATGCCACATCAAGAAGGGTAACATGTCCACAAAGATAAAGGGGTACTAAGAAAAAGAAAAGGTTGACACCTCTGCCATGTCAAGAAGGGTGACATGTCCACAAAGATAAAGGGGTACTAAGAAAAATAAAAGGTTCAAAACCATGTGACATAAATAAGGGTGGCATGTCCAAGATATAGGGATACTAATAAAAATAAAAGATTTACACCTATGCCATGTTAGAAAAGGTGATATGTGAGTGAAGATAAAGGGGTAATAAGTTAAAAAAGAGGTTGAAACCCACACAATGTCAAGAAGGGTGACATGTTCACAAAGATAAAGGGGTATTCATAAAATGAAATGGTTGACACCCATGCCACATCAATATGGGTAACATGTCCACAAAGATAAGCAATAATAATAAAAAGAAAACATCGACACCTATGGAACATCAAGAAGCATGACTTTTCTGCAAAGATAAAGGCATACTAAGAAAAAAAAATGCTACGTTAAGAAGGGTGACATGTCGAGAAACATAAAGGGGTACTAAGATTTTTTTTTTTTTGATACCTATGCCATGTCATAAATGGTGATACATGAGAAAATAAAGGGTTACTAAGAAAAATAAAAGATTGACACCCAAGCCATGTCAACAAGGATGACATTTCCTTAAAGATAAATGGGTACTAAGAAAAAGAAAATGTTGATACCCATGCCACATCAGCAAGAGTGACATGTCAACAAAGACAAAGGGATACTAGAAAAATAAAATTTGATAAGATAAATGATGAGATGTGAGCACAGATAAAGGGGTATTAAGAAAAAAAAAGGTTGACACCCATGCCACATCAAGAAGGGTGACATCTCAATAAAGACAAAGGGGAACTAAAAATAATAAAATGTTGATAAGGCAAAGGGTGCTATTCAAGAAAAGAGAAAGGAGTACTAAGAGAAATAAAAGGTTGAAACGCATGCCATGTTGATAAGGGCGACATGTACGCAAATATAAATGGCTACAAAGAAAAATAAAAGGTTGACACCCATGCCACGTCAAAAAGGCTGACATGTCTACAATGATAAAGGGGTAATAAGAAAAAGAAAAGGTTGACACCAATTCCATGTCAAGAAGGGTGACATGTCCAAAAGTAAAAAGGGGTACTAATAAAAATAAAAGGTTGACACCCATGACAAGCCACCAAGGGTGACATGTTAGAAAAGACAAATGGGTACTAAAAACAATAAAAAGTCGATAAGGAAAAGGGTGAGACATGAGAAAATATAAATGTGTACTAATAAAAATAAAAGGTTCACACCCATGCCACATTAAGAAGGGTGACATGTCTACAAATATAAATGGGTACTAATAAAAACAAAAAGGTTGAAATCCATGCTACTTAAGGATGGGTGACATGTACAAAAAGATAAAGAGGTACTGACAAAAAGAAAATGTTGACACCCATGCCACGTCAAGAAGGGTGACATGTTCAAAAATATAAAGGGGTACTAAGAAAAGGAAAAGGGTGACACCTATGCCATATCATAAAGGTTGATACATGAGAAATGATAAAGGGTCACTAAGAAAAATAAAAGGTTGACATGCATGTCATGTCAAGAAAGGTCACATGTCATCAAAGAAAAAGGGGTAAAAATAAAAAAACAAGGTTGACCCCCATGCCACATAAAAAAAGGTGACATGTCCATAAAGATAAAGGGGTACTTATAAAAGGAAATGGTTGATAACCATGCCACTTCAAGAAGTGTGAAATTTTTACAAAGAGAAAGGTGTACTAAGAAAAATAAAAAGGTTTAAACCCATGCCACTTCAACAAGGGTGAGATGTGAGAAAGGACAAAGGGGTACAAAAAAAAAGGTTGATAAGGTAAAGGGTGACATGTGAGAAAATATAAAGGGGTACAAAGAAAAAGAAAAGGTTGACACCCATGCCGTGTAAATAAGGGTGACATGTCCGCAAAGAGAAAGAGGTAGTAAGAAAAATAAAATGTTGACACCCATGCCACATCAAGAAGGGTGACATGTCCACAAAGATAAAGGGATACTAAGAAAAAGAAACGTTTGACACCTATGCCATGTCAGCAAGGGTGTGACATGAGAAAATAAAAAGGGCTACTATGAAAAAGAAAAGGTTGACACCCATGCCATGTCAAGAAGGGTGACATGTTTGCAAAGATAAAGGATTACTAAGAAAAATAAAAGGTTGTAACACATGCCACGTCAATAATGGTGACATGTCCATAAATATAAAGGGGTACTAAGAAAAATAAAAGTTTGACACCCATGCCACATCAAAAAATGTGACATGTCAACAAAGACAAAGGGATACTAAAAAAAATAAAAGGTTGATAAGANCGTCAATAATGGTGACATGTCCATAAATATAAAGGGGTACTAAGAAAAATAAAAGTTTGACACCCATGCCACATCAAAAAATGTGACATGTCAACAAAGACAAAGGGATACTAAAAAAAATAAAAGGTTGATAAGATAAAGGGCAATACATGAGGAAATATAAATGGGTATTAAGAAAAAGAAATAGTTGACACCCTGTTGGCAGCCAATTCACATTTTTTTTATGATCGTGTAAGCTGCCTACACCTATGTCTTGAAAAAATCAAGTTTTCGTCGCAATAAATGACATTTTCATTTTTTGCGACATTTGCACATTTGTCTTCGTTAAGTTTTCATGACTGTAAGCGTGAAAACTTCTCCTTTCGAAGTCGTATTTTGATCATTATCTGAACTGTCAATATCTCTTTTTTCCTTATGCCTATTGCGCTTATTTTTATTGATCATTATACAACTGGCAAGATCCTCTAATCGGTTCTCATACTTCGATTGATTGTATAACTTGGTTTTATTGAGTTTGTAAGGCATTTAGCCTTTGGATTTGCACTTTATATGACTTGCCTGATCATTGATTTTATGAAAATGCATAGGGGTTATGATTAAATTTTTTATATATATGTCTTTTGATATAATCCTTATGTTAATCTTTTCATAACTTTTGGCTTGTCAACTATATGAATACCATTTGGCACCTTGGTTAAACTTTTGATTATATACATTGGCGAATAATTGATTTTGGTTTTGGTTTATATGTCGGGTGTTTAAACACTATGGAATAACGTTTGCGCGCATTGGTATACACATTTGATTTCGTTAGTTGGGCACATGACTTAATGGTTGAACTACTATTATGGATTGAACAACTATGTAAATCGGCAGCTGTACTTGGGTAATGAATATTTTGCATGGAAAACTCCACCACCTTCGCATGCTCGCATTTATGCTTTTCCCTTTTGCTCGTTCATTTCTGTTAGCTCGGGTAGCTCTACTCCTGTGTGTGTTGGTGAATCCAAACCCTTCCCTTACCATGTGTTTGGCTCCATGGCACCAGTCGTGTGAGTCGAGCCCAATGGCAACCAAGCCCTGTTAATGTTTGACAATGCCCGCCAAGATTTGGAGGACAATGGATGGCTTACCTTCGTGAAATGATTAGAGGGTTTTAACCTTTGTGTAGCACGACAGTTTGCCATGACTTTCGATGGCTGTCGTGCCAAGGTGGGTGACATACAGTTAGAGATCGATGAACAGTTTATCAGCTCAGCTACAAGGTTACCTACCTCAGGACAACATTGGTTTAAGAATTGCAAGGTCGAGGAAGTGCCATGGACATTGCTATTTCTATCGCACAAAGTCACCTCTTGTGACAGAGGTATGCCCATATCTATGCTCAAACCATGATGGCATGACTTATTAATTCTAGTCAAGCAGTTCGTGACCTGTGAAGGTCGATACGGACTTGTGTTCCTCTACCACCTATGTTTGTTGATGATTTTTATAGGGTATCCTCTAAACATGCCTTTCTACTTTCATCGGAGCCTGTATAAAATATCGAAAAAGTTTAAGAGGCAGAAGGCTGACAGCAACCTGTTCCACCATGGGCTTATTAAGCTCATCGTTGTTTATCATTTGAGTTTGCATGGTGATAGTTGGAGGGATTTCATCGCCCGTAATGGCTTTGAAGACACATGCCCTGTACAGGTTGATAAACCTATGGTAATTGAAACCAAGGTCGAACCACCTGTACCCTTACATCTCCTACTGCCTAAACCCTCGGTGGACCCTAGTGGTGACTTACCCGACACTGTAACTAAGAGTGCAGAGGATATTAAGAAGCCTATGAGAAAAAAAACCCAAGGCAAACCTTACTGTTGATGCCAAAGGGAAAAGGAATGCCAAGCTCATTTCAAGAATGGCCAGAAACAAACTGAAACCCTCTGCCGAGCCCAACCCTATAATTCTGAGTGACGATTCTGATTCTGATGTTGAACGTTTCTTGGCCAGCGAGTACCCCTACTCGTAGGGTTTATGTCCCGAGCCCCCTTATGATTTTGTATCTAACCTACCCCCCTGCCTAAATGACGACCCTAGCTACCCGGGTATTAAGTTGCTTCGTGAAACCCTCGATCATTTGGCCAAACCCTCACCTGCTCTTTCTAAACCCACACAGTTACCCTATGACCAATGACTCATGGTTGGAACGATATTACATTGATGTCCCCATACTCCAATCAAAAATTCAATCATTGGAAGACCAGATTGCAGTGCTAACCAGTCAAAGAGCCAAGCTCCAAGCAGTGGATAAGAAACAGAAGACAATTGGCTCCATCCTTTTCAAAAATGTGGAATTAGCCACGGCTGTTGTAAATTCCAAACTGGCATAATCAAGAAGCCTCGCCGCTATACAGGTATGGTTTGACATCGTTTTTGTTTTGTAAATAATCTAGGTTGATATAATGATTTGAATTCAGTTTTTAAATAGCTCAGTCACTCATCCAAATGCCTTTGTCATTCGATGATCATCCTGTACATGGCTTCGTTTTGATAAAAATAGAAGCAATTTCGATTTGATATATGATTTGCTCATAGATTTTTATTAGATTTGAATGGTTATTCGTTTGGATTTCATTTGCTAAGTTTGTCTGAGTGAAGTAACGAAAGTAATGATGTGTTTTCAATACAATTTGTTTTGTATCTACTACGCACGACAAGTTTTTGTGCTCAATTTAGAATACGATTTTGATCGGATTCGATCTCGTTATCATTTGTATGTTGTGATTGGTAAAAGTTTTCGGGAGGATACTTGTTACGATATGCTGTGTTATATGATTTTCCAAATCATGAGTATCATTCTGTTCAATTCAATTTGGTTAGAAATACTCTGTTTTTATAAAAACAATGATCTCATTAAACCTGTGCACATACGCCCGAATTATGGAACAATGACTATTGTTAAACCTATTCGATTGATTCGCTTGATCGGATCATTGTTAGTTCGATCAATTTTAGGAATTGGATCTTGATTATGATTATTGCTCTGTCTGGTTTTAAAATTGTAAAACGAATTGGTCAAACCCAGTTGTGATTCGTTTGATTCAAACGATTTCGTTTTGATCAAAGTCAATCAATCCTATTTGCCCAATTTGCAATAACAAATTATGAATTCTATTGCCAATCAATCGACCCTGTTATGATTTTATTTGAATTAATTTTCACGTCGGTTTGAATTGATCTATTTGTGGCATGAATCGTTTGTTGTGCCAACGCAGTCACAACGATTGGAAAATGATCTTGTCGAATTCATATTTCCTGTTGACAAGGCAACATAATAGTTTCTAGACATTTGTTTTGATTATAATCGTTTCAATTGATATCAAAATGATTTCACAACTGTTGGATTTGATTGGTTATGAAACGAATTGATTGACTGTGTTATTTTTACCAAATCCGGTTACGATTCGTTTGAATGAAAATATTTTTGGTCAAGGTCAATCAATCTTGCTTACCCCAGTTTGCAAAAACGAATGATCGGATATCTATAATGAACTCTGTTTGATTGATCTTGTTACGATTTTGTTTGCGGACAGTTACGAGTCAGTTATGGTTTGAATTCGCTCACAGCCTAAATCGTTTGCTATACAATTATCATGATTTGAAAATAATCCTGTTCGATTCGATTATTTCTCCTGTTGATAAGACAAGTATAATGAAGTATTTGCGATTTGATTTGTTTTTAATTGAATATCAAAACGATTTTACAACTGATAGATTCGATTTGTTGAGGAACAATTACAGTGTTGTTCCATATGATTTTGTTCACCTGACTTATGATAATAATCGAAATAGAGTATTCCTATCTCTGTATCGGTTGAATGATGTGGATCCTTTTTGATCTCGAATGGTATAATAATTTCAAACTAAATGATTCGTTTTCAAATAGTTCATGGATGATGATTAAAATTAATTCTTTAAAAATATTTGAATTAATCTCAATTCTGATTATGTATCTTATTTTAGACTAGCTACAGAATCAGATGATTCTATAGCTAGTCGATAGAATTAAATTTTCAATCATTTTATTAATAAAAGATCCTTCTAATTTGTTCATTTTTGGTCCTTTTCAGGTGAATTCGAATTGCATGGGATTTGATGGACAGTCTAGAGGATATTTGGATGTTTTAGTTTCATTTTAATTTCCTAGTTTAGACAACTTTGGGATATCTTCCCAGATTTCATGTAAACAGTTTTATAACTTCCACAAGGAGGTTTTACCCTATGGAAAACCTTTAAATACTTATTATTTTTTGTAATAAGGATGATCCTCGCTTGTGGGAGAACCAGGATTATGGAATCTAATACAGACTGAGACAAAAGTTGATGTTCTGCTACAGCTTTCGCTTTCATAATATCAATCTTTTGTTTCATGTTTATGTTTATCAATTTGCATTTGATTAATGACTACTTTAGCTATCTTAGTCTTTTGCAAACTGATATGATTTAATTAATTTGATCCATATCTGATTTCTTCCAGTATTTAAAAATATAGCAATCACTTGATTCAGTTTGTGAATGACAGATTTATCTTCTTCATCAATTGAATTATTAAATATAGATCTTTGCATAACAGGTTTACCTAATTGTGAAGATTTATAAATCATATGATTGTTGTGATTTTTATGTCTTGTTTGTCCTGTAAACAAACTTAAAGAGCACTGCAGCTATCGTTTACGAGAAGCTTCTGGATTATTCGGTGCGATTTTCCTTCCTCTGATCTGCTAACACAGTCATCATACACAGGGCAAATCTGGAGCATATCTCTAGGTTAGTTTGTGGTTCATTTTCGTTAATTTGTTTAGTATAATTCAAGTAGTTTGATTAGATATATTTGTAGTTTAGATTAATGATTTAGTCTAGTTAGTTTTCTGTTTTATTTCTGCTCATAAAATATAAAATCAATAAAAACATCTTCCTCTGTCTTAGGGCAGAATATTAATGAGTTTTTTCAGGTTTTATTTAAATCTGTAAATTGTGGATATTGTATATTTTGTGAATAAGTTATATTTCAGTTAGTAGTAAGATAGTTAGAGTTAGTATAGTAGTAATTAGTAGATTGTATATATAGAATAGTTAGATTAGTTAGTTAGTTTTGTTTTTTTTATTTAGTTTTAGTTAGATTAGTTAGTTTAGATTAGTTTTCTTTTTGTTTTCTTAGGACCTTATATCGGCTAACGGAGCCGCTAAACCTGTCAGGGTGGTTCATTCCAAACAGCTTGGGTTATTAGACAACCCCAGACCGGTTCCACTCTCTTAGTTGATAGATGGTCAATTTCGCCCATCAACAAATGGCGCTAGAAGCAGGGCCGACTGACAAGATGGCCTTGTAGGAGCCTTTATTTCAAATTTATTCAATTTCCCTCATGGCTCCCCAAATCACTGTGTTGGAACATGCTTTCAACTTCTCATTACCCGATGTTCCCAATGAGACAATCTCTTGCTTGTCCAAACTCACCTTTGATGGTGAAGGCAATACATCTGCTAAATACCACCTTAACAAGTTTTGGTGCAAGTGCATCAAACATGACATCTCATATTTAGGAGTTTTATGCAGACTTTTCGCTTTTACTTTTAGAGGTCGAATCAAACAATGGTTTGAATCCTTTCCAGCATGTCACATTTTTGATTGGTTTCAATTTGTAGATGAGTTTCTAGATGCTTTTGAAATTTATAATTTTGATCAATTATGTGAAGAATTTCATACTTCGCTAATCAACGGAGATTCATCTTCAGAAGGCTTTTTGACAAAAGTCTATCATATCCTCTGTAAATTTAATCTCGATGACATGTCATTGGCATTAAATCTCTTCTATGATCCTTCCATCCCTTCCATCCAGTCATGTTCAATCATGAACGAAGAACTAATTGCAAATCCTATCACTCGACTACAAGAACAATTCTCTTCGCAAGAAGAGAAAGATCCTTCCGACAATGTTGAACAAGCTAGGGAGGTAGAATCTATTGACCATGCTCTTATTGACAACCAAATTGGTTTTTCCTTTGAATCATTGTATTTTCAGTCTAAGACTAGTATGGAAGATGATTCGTTTCTGGATCAAGGTGAATACCCCCATTCTTGTAACTCATGCTCTAATCAACATTTAAAATCAGTCATTGAAGAACACTTAAGAAACAAAAATCTTCTTGAATGTTCTAGTACTCCTATGAAACTGATTAGAGAAGGAGTTATGCAACTAGAAGAAGAAACTTTAAACCTTCATCCTCAAAATGCACTTTGTTCACAGGAAAGACTAGATGTTGGTTACATAAATTTTGAATTATCTAAAAAGGCAAATCCAGATGATCATATTGTGTTAAGGAATTCGTCACCAAAACAGAGTAAGAGTTTTAAAGAAAGTAAAGAGAATTGTCTTGAGAATACCATCGTTGAGTATCATAGTTCAAGAGATTCTTTTTATCTGCTTATTTCTGATTCCTTTTATTCTTTATATCGTGATCTATTTCTAGATTCTGGTGGACTTGACATCTTACCTACAACATACTACTCTTTTCCGCCACAATAATATCCTTTCGATATGCTAAATTTTAGTGAAATTAATTCCGACCATAACATTGATAAAACCGGATTTGACTCTTGTTCACTTTCATCACTCACATGGGAAGAGGACATGTTGCGAGATGATTTTACACAGTTTTTTGATGAAAAGGAAAGTGCATTATATCTTATGGACATCAAACATTCTAAGTTTCATATTCGCTCTTTGATTGGCTCGAATCTTAATGCTTATGATTCACATTTTGAAATAATCAACCCCATCAAAGGAAACATTCAAACCAATGAATCAATTGATTGCACGAATCCTCCTATGATGAGTTTCCCATTGGTATATTCATTTCATCAAAGTCATGGTTTGCATCCCCATTTTTGTGATAGGATCTTAGGATGGCTTGAATATTCATATATGAAGAAATTTCATAATGAAGATAAAGTAGTGCTTGCTTTATTTCTACCTAAAGATCTTGGAAGTAGGCGTGACATATTTCTTTTAGATCCTCCATGTGAAGAAATTAATGAGTACTTAGAGAACTGTCAAAAGGATGAGGCGTTTCATCCTTGGCTGATGGTTATTCCATTTCCTCATTATCCTGACGAGTTTTTCAAAACTACTTACACTCACCCATGCCATTATGACCCTTATCACGACAAGATTGCGCAATGGCTGGAGGATTCGTACAACATGAATATCCGAGGAAATGGTAAGCTCATGCTTACTTTGTTTCTAGATGTTGATTATGAAAGTAAGCGTGATATGTTTCTGTAATTTGTTGATATATTACCATTCTTTTTTATAATGCTTGATCTTGTTTCCATTACAGGGTTAGAGTTACTCCGATGGCTACATTAGAAAAATGACTTCACGTAGTATTCTGGTTTATTTAATAGTTAGGGTAGATGTAGGAATAGGTTTTCTTGTAGTTTTATTTTTCACTATTTCTCTTTTTAATAATGCGTTCATGCACGCAAGTGGGCACACCACGAGAACCATAATACGACTGTTGTCAGGGAAGTCCCCTTGATCCTTTTTCTCTTTACT
>SNQJ01S0004138.1:41391-51643 GCA_010110895.2 Picea sitchensis
GATCCTTTTTCTCTTTACTTCTAGTTGAATGTTTATTTTCAAAAATGTAGTATCGTCATGAAAATCTTAAATAGAAAGTAAAGAGATAAATAAATCTAAATCAACCCTGACCCAACGTACCATGAGTAGGATTGCTTTCCCATGATCCAGGTTTTTCCTACTTTCTTTCAGTTTCCTAGAGGATTGTCACATGAGGTTTCCAGATGCACCTTTTGTGTATATTTGTTTTTTGTTTTTGTTGTTTGGACTTCTTTGCTTTCCAATTTTTTTTCTTTGCTGGTGTGTTTTGATTTCTCACTTATGCTTACTAGTTTTTTCTTTTGGAAATACACATACCTGTGCACTGAACTATTCAAAAAAAGATAAAGAAATTTTCTTCGCTGAAATAACTTCTGAAAATTTGTACAAACATCAATAATATATTACTGAAGTTTATTGTTTGAAAGAAGTTTATTGATTTTGATCTCTGAGTAAAGTTCGTCATGATCATCTATTATCTTTTTACGCTGTCCCTTTTCCATAAAGGAATGACTCAGAAGATGTCTCCCTGTCTTAGGAAGTTGTTTTTGTAAATAAAACATCTCTGGATCTTAATAAAGGACAGTTCTAAAAAATTCAGATGAGGTCTAAAAAATATGTTAAAATATCAAGATTTTCAACGTCACCCCGCTCAGCTATATACCTATGAAAAACAAAATAAAATTATTAAGAAGAGCTGTGGGAAGTGCTTGTAAACCCGCCGGGATGCTGAACAGGTCTGCTGGCAGCGGGTAAATGCATGCATGACACCAAGACAACTTCGTCGGGGTACTGAACAGGCTCGCTGGCAGCGAAGCAATGTCAGGTACATGAAAATTCGTAAAAAAGTAACCTCTTTAACGTCCTTTGTTCTGATCCAAAACTTCTTGGCAGGATACAGATGTCAGAGTGGGTTAAATGGAAACCCTGGCGAGGCTATGGATGCCTGTTGGCAGCAGTGGCTATGCCAACAATATTGGAGATTTTATCTTTAATATTGTGACTTGCTGATCTTAAGACTGTTATTAGTTTTCATCTTTTGAAACACTGCTGGAAAAGATGGTTAATGATGATGTTTGTACGATTTTCTAGTTGTTATTTTTGAGTTGAAATTATCTTTGTTGTCTTAATCTGAATTTGTACCTTTTGCAGAGATAACTGCTTCTACCAGTGTGTTGCCATTGTTGGAAGCCAATTCACATTTTTTTTATGATCTTGTAAGCTGCCTACACCTATGTCTTGCAAAAATTAAGTTTTCGTCGCAATAAACGACATTTTCATTTTTTGCAACATTTGCACATTTGTCTTTGTTAAGTTTTCACGACTGTAAGCATGAAAACTTCTCCTTTCGAAGTCGTATTTCGATCATTATCTGAACTGTCAATATCTCTTTTGTCCTTATGCCTATTGCACTTACCTTTTATTGATCATTATACAACTGGCAAGATCCTCTAATCATCTCTCATACTTCGATTGATTGTATAACTTGGTTTTATTGAGTTTGTAAGGCATTTAGCCTTTGGATTTGCACTTTATATGACTTGCCTGATCATTGATTTTATGAAAATGCATAGGGGTTATGATTAAATTTTTTATATATATGTCTTTTGATATAATCCTTATGTTAATCTTTTCGTAACTTTTGGCTTGTCAACTATATGAATACCGTTTGGCACCTTGGTTAAACTTTTGATTATATACATTGGCGCATAATTGATTTTGGTTTTGGTTTATATGTCGGGTGTTTAAACACTATGGCATAACATTTGTGTGCATTGGTATACACATTTGATTTCGTTAGTTGGGCACATGAATTAATGGTTGAACTACTATTATGGATTGAACAGCTATGTAAATCGACAGTTGTACTTGGGTAATGAATATTTTGCATGGCAGACTCCACCACCTTCGCATGCTTGCATTTATGCTTTTCCCTTTTGCTCATTCATTTATGTTAGCTCGGGTAGCTCTGCTCCTGTGTGTCTTGGTGAATCCAAACCCTTCCCTTACCATGTGTTCGGCTCGATGGCACCAGTCATGCGAGTTGAGCCCAATGGCAACCAAGCCCTGTTAATGTTTGACAATGCCTACCAAGATTTGGAGGACAATGGATGGCTTACCTTCGTGAAATGATTTGAGGGTTTTAACCTTTGTGTAGCACGACAGTTTGCCATGAATTTCGATGGTTGTCGAGCCAAGGTGGGAGACATACAGTTAGAGATTGATGGATAGTTCATCATCTCAGCTACAGGGTTACCTACCTCGGGACAGCATTGGTTTAAGAATTGCAAGGTCGAGGAAGTGCCATGGACATTATTGTTTCTATCGTGCAAAGTCACCTCTTGTGACAGAGGTATGCCCATATCTATGCTCAAACCACGATGGTATGACTTATTAATGCTAGTCAAGCATTTCGTGACTTGTGAAGGTCGATACAGACTTGTGTTCCTCTCCCACCTGCGTTTGCTGATGATTTTTATAGGGTATCCTCTAAACATGCCTTTCTACTTTCATCGGAGCCTGTATAAAATGTCGAAAAATTTTAAGAGGCAGAAGGCTGACAGCAGCCTATTCCACCATGGGCTTATTAAGCTCATCATTGTTTATCATTTGAGTTTGCATGGTGATAGTTGGAGGGCTTTCATCGCTCGTAATGGCTTTGAAGACACATGCCCTGTATAGGTTGATAAACCTGTGGTAATTGAAACCAAGGCCGAACCGCCTGTACCCTTACATCTCCTACTACCTAAACCCTTGGCCGACCCTAGTGGTGACTTACCTGACACTGTAACTAAGAGTGTAGAGGATATTAAGAAGCCTATGAGCAAAAAAACCCAAGGAAAACCTTATTGCTAATGCCAAAGGGAAAAGGAATGCCCAACTCATTTCAAGAATGGCCAGAAACAAACCGAAACCCTCTGTCGAGCCCAACCCTATAGTTTTGAGTGAGGATTCTGATTCTAATGTTGAACGTTTCTTGGTCAGCGAGTACCCCTACTCGCAGGGTTTATGTCCCGAGCCCCCTTATGATTTTGTATCTAACCTACCCCCCTGCCTAAAGGACAACCCTAGCTACCCGGGTATTAAGTTGCCTCGTGAAACCCTCAATCATTTGGCCAAACCCTCGCCTGCTCTTTCTAAACCCACACAGTCACCCTGTGACCAATGCGACTCATGGTTGGAACGATATTACATTGATGTCCCCATACTCCAATAAAAAATTCAATCACTGGAAGACGAGATTGCAGTGCTAACCAGTCAAAGAGCCAAGCTCCAAGCAGTGGATAAGAAATAGAAGACAACCGGCTCTATCCTTTTCAAAAACATGGAATCAACCACGGCTAATGTAAATTCCAAACTGGCATAATCAAGCAGCCTCATCCCTATACAGGTATGGTTTGACATCGTTTTTGTTTTGTAAATAATCTAGGTTGATATAATGATTTGAATTTAGTTTTTAAATAGCTCAGTCACTCATCCAAATGCCTTTGTCATTCGATGATCATCCTGTACATGGCTTCGTTTTGATAAAAATAGAAGGAATTTCGATTTCATATATGATTTTCTCGTAGATTTTTATTAGATTTGAATCGTTATTCATTTGGATTTCATTTGCTAAGTTTGTCTGAGTGAAGTAACGAAAGTAATGATGTGTTTTCAATACAATTCGTTTTGTATCTACTACGCACAACAAGTTTTTATGCTCAATTTAGAATACGATTTTGATCGGATTCGATCTCGTTATCATTTGTATGTTGTGATTGGTAAATGTTTTTGGGAGGATACTTGTTACGATATGCTGTGTTATATGATTTTCCAAATCATGAGTATCACTCTGTTCAATTCAATTTGGTTAGAAATACTCTGTTTTTATAAAAACAATGATCTCATTAAACCTGTGCACATACGCCCGAATTATGGAACAATGACTATTGTTAAACCTAGTCGATTGATTCGCTTGATCAGATCGTTGTTAGTTCGATCAATTTTAGGAATTGGATCCCGATTATGATTATTGCTTTGTCTGGTTTTAAAATTGTAAAACGAATTGGTCAAACCCAGTTGTGATTCATTTGATTCAAACTATTTTGTTTTGATAAAAGTCAATCAATCCTATTTGCCCAATTTGCAATAACAAATTATGAATTCTATTGCCAATCAATCGAGCCTATTATGATTTTATTTGAATTAATTTTCATGCCGATTTGAATTGATCTATTTGTGGCATGAATCGTTTTCTGTGCCAACACAGTCACAACGATTGGAAAATGATCTTGTCGAATTCATATTTCCTGTTTACAAGGCAGCGTAATAGTTGCTAGCCATTTGTTTTGATTATAATCATTTCAATTGATATCAAAATGATTTCACAACTGTTGGATTCGATTGGTTATGAAACGAATTGATTGACTGTGTTATTTTTACCAAATCCGGTTACGATTCGTTTGAATGTAAATAATTTTGGTCAAGGTCAATCGATATTGCTTACCCCAGTTTGCAAAAATGAATGATCGGATATCTATAACGAACTCTGTTTGATTGATCCTATTATGATTTTGTTTGCGGACAGTTACGAGTAAGTTATGGTGTGAATTCGCTCACAGCCTAAATCGTTTGCTATATAGTTATCATGATTTGAAAATAATCCTGTTCGATTCGATTATTTCTCCTGTTGATAAGACAAGTATAACGAAGTATTTGTGATTTGATTTGTTTTTAATTGAATATCAAAACGATTTTACAACTAATAGATTTGATTTGTTGAGGAACGATTACAGTGTTGTTCCATATGATTTTGTTCACCCGAATTATGATAATAATCGAAACAGAGTATTCCTATATCTGTATTCGGTTGAATGATGTGGATCCTATTTGATCTCGAATGGTATAATAATTTCAAACTAAATGATTCGTTTTCAAATAGTTCATGGATGATGATTAAAATTAATTCTTTAAAAAGATTTGAATTAATCTCAATTCTGATTCTGTATCTTATTTTAGACTAGCTACAAAATCAGATGATTCTGTAGCTAGTCTATAGAATTAAATTTTCAATCATTTTATTAATAAAAGATCCTTCTAATTTTTTCATTTTTGGTCCTTTTCAGGTGAATTCGAATTGCATGAGATTTTATGGACAGTCTAGAGGATATTTGGATGTTTTAGTTTTATTTTAATTTCCTAGTTTAGACAACTTTGGGATATCTTCCCAGATTTCATGTAAAAAGTTTTATAACTTCCACAGGGAGGTTTTACCCTATGGAAAACCTTTAAATACTTATTATTTTTTGTAATAAGGATGATCCTCGCTTGTGGGAGAACCAGGATTATGGATATCTAATACAGACTGAGACAGAAGTTGATCTTCTGCTACAGCTTTCGCTTTCATAATATCAATCTTTTGTTTCATGTTTATGTTTATCAATTTGCATTTGATTAATGACTACTTTAGCTAACTTAGTCTTTTGAAAACTGATATGATTTAATTAATTTGATCCATATCTGATTTCTTCCAGTATTTAAAAATACAGCAATCACTTGATTTAGTTTGTGAATGACAGATTTCTCTTCTTCATCAATTGAATTACTAAGTATAGATCTTTGCATAACAGGGTTACCTAATTGTGGAGATTTATAAATCATATGATTGTTGTGATTTTTATGTCTTGTTTGTCCTGTAAACAAACTTAAAGAGCATTGCAGCTATTGTTTACGAGAAGCTTCTGGATTATTCGGTGCGAGTTTCCTTCCTCCGATCTGCTAGCACAGTCATCATACACAGGGCAAATCTGGAGCATATCTCCAGGTTAGTTTGTGATTCATTTTCGTTAATTTGTTTAGTATAATTCAAGTAGTTTGATTAGATATATTTGTAGTTTAGATTAGTGATTTAGTCTAGTTAGTTTTCTATTTTATTTCTGCTCATAAAATATAAAATCAATAAAAACATCTTCCTCTGTCTTAGGGCAGAATATTAATGAGTTTTTCAGGTTTTATTTAAATCTATAAATTGTGGATATTGTATATTTTGTGAATAAGTTATATTTCAGTTAGTAGTAAGATAGTTAGAGTTAGTATAGTAGTAATTAGTAGATTGTATATATAGATTAGTTAGATTAGTTAGTTAGTTTTGTTTATTGTTAGCTAGTTTAGTTAGTTTTATTTAGTTTTAGTTAGATTAGTTAGTTTAGATTAGTTTTCTTTTTGTTTTCTTAGGACCTTAGATCGGCTAACAGAGCCACTAAAATCGTCAGGGTGGTTCATTCCAAATGGCTTGGGTTATTAGACAACCCCGGACCAGTTCCACTCTCTCAGTTGACGGACGGTCAATTTCGCCCGTCAACGCACCCATGCCACCTCAATAAATGTGACATGCCCGCAAATATAGAGGGGTACTAATAAAAATAAAAGGTTGACACCCATGCCACATTAAGAATGGTGACATGTCCTAAAAGATAAAGTTTTACTAAGAAAAAGAAACCGTTGATACGCATGCCATGTCAAAAAGGGTTACATGTCCACAAATTTAAAGGGTTACAAAGAGAAAGAAAAGGTTGACACCTATGCCATGTCAACAATGGTAAGACATGAGAAAAGATAAAGGGTTAGTAATAAAAATGAAAGGTTGACATCCATTCGACTTCAATAAGGGTGACTTGTCTGCAAAGATATAGGGGTACTAAGAAAACTAAAAGTTTGACACCCATGCCACATCACGAAGGGGGACATCTCGACAAAGATAAAGGGGTAATAAGAAAAATAAAAGGTTGACACCTATACCATGTTAGCAAGGGTGAGATGTGAGAAATGATAAAGGGGTACTAAGAATAAGAAAATGTTGACACCCATGCCATGTCAATAAGGGTGACATATCCACAAAGATAAAGGGGTACTAAGAAAAATAAAAAAGTTGACACCAATTCTATGTCAGGAAGGTTGACATGTCCGCAAAGATAAAGAGGTACTAAGAAAAATAAAAGGTTGAAACCCATGCCACATCAAGAAGGGTGAGATGTTGGAAAAGATAAATGGGTACTCAAAAAAATAAAAAGGTTGAAACCCATGCCACATCAAGAAGGGTGAGATGTTGGAAAAGATAAAGGGGTACTAGGAAAAATAAAATCTTGACACCATGCCAAGGCAGCAGGGGCGACATGTTAGCAAAGACAAAGGGGTACTTGAAAAATGAAAGGTCAATAAGATAAAGGGTGAGACATCACCAAATATAAAGGGGTATTAAGAAAATGAAAAGGTTGAATCCCATGATACATCAAGAAGGGTGACATTTCTGAAACGATAAAAGGGTACTAAGAAAAAGAAAAGGTTTACACCCATTCCACATCAAGAAAGGTCACATGTCTGCAAAGATAAAGAGGTACTAAGAAAAAGAAAAGGTTGACATCGATGCCACGTTAAGAAGGGTGACATGTTCACAAAGATAAATGGGTATTAATAAAAATAAAGGGTTGACACCTATGCCATTTTAGCAAGGGTGATACATGAGCAAAGACAATAGGGTACTAATAAAAAGAAAAGTTTAACACCCATTCCACACTGAGAAGAGTGATATTTCCACAAAGGTAAAGTAATACTAAGAAAAAGAAAAGGTTGGAAACCATTCGACCTCAAGAATGGTGACATCTCTGCAAAGATAAATGAGTATTAAGAAAACTGAAAGGTTGACACCCATGCCTCATCACGAAAGGTGACATGTCTACAAACATAAAGGGGTACTAACAAAAATTAAAGTTTGACACCGATGCCATGCTAGCAATAGTGAGACGTGGGTAAATATGAAGGGGTACCATGTAGAAGGGTGACATGTCTACAAGTATAAAGGGGTAGTAAGAAAAATGAAAGGTTGACATCCATGCTATGTTAATAAGGGTGATATTTCCACAAACATAAAAGGGTACTAAGAAAAATAAAAGGTTGACATCCATTCCACATCAAGAAGAATCACATGTTCGAAAAGATAAAGGGGTACTAAGAAAAAGAAATGGTTGACACCCATGCCATGTCAAGAAGGGTGACATATCCTCAAATATAAAGAAGTACTAAGAATAAGAAAAGGTTGGCATCGATGCCATGTCAATAAGGGTGACATGTCCTCAAGAATAAAGGGGTATTAATAAAAATAAAAGGTTGAAAACTATGCCATGTCAGCAAGTGTGAGACATGAGAAAATATAATGAGGTAGTAAGAAAAAGAAAAGGTTGCCACCCATGCCACATCAATAAGGGTGAAATGTCCACAAAGATAAAGCGATACTAAGAAAAATAAAAGGTTGACAACCATCCCATGTCAAGAAGGGTGACATCTCCACAAATATAAAAGGGTACTAAGAAAAATAAAAGTTTGACACTCATGACATGCAAATAAGGGTGACATGTATTCAAATATAAAGCGGTACTAAGAAAAAAAAAAGGTTGAAACCCATGCCAAGTCAAGAAGGGTGACATCTCTGCAAAGATAAAGGGGTGCTAAGAAAAATAAAATTTTCACACCCATGCTACATCATGAAGGGTGAAATGTCTTCAAAGACAAAGGGGTACTAAGAAAAAGAAAATGTTGACACCTATTCCATGTAAGAAAGGGTGAGACGTGAGCAAATATATACTGGTACTAAGAAAAAGAAAAGGTTGACACCCATGCCACATCAAGAATAGTGACATGTCCACAAAGGTATATGGGTAATAAGAAAAATAAAGGGTTGACACCCAACCCATGTCAATAATTTTGACATGTACACAAACATAAATGGGTACTAAGAAAAAGAAAAGGATGACACCCATGCCATGTCAATAAGGGCTACATGTCCACAAAGATAAAGGAGAACTAAGAAAAATAAAATATTGAGACTTGTGGCCATTCAACAAGGGTGAGACATGAACAACGATAAAGGTGTACTAAGAAAAATAAAAGGTTGACACCCATGCCATGTCAAGAAGGGTGACATGTCCACAAAGATAAAGGGGTACTAATAAAAAGAAAAGGTTGACACCCATGGAACGTCAATAAGGGTGATAGGTCCACCAAGATAAAGGGGTACTAAAAAAATAAAAGGTTGACAACCATTCCATGTCAGCAAGGGGGACATGTTAGCGAAGACAAAGAGGTAGTAAAAAAAAGGTCAATAATATAAAGGGTGAGACATGAGAAAGCATAAAGGGGTGATAAGAAAAAAAAAAGTTTGAAAACCATGGCACATCAAGAAGGGTGACATTTCCACAAAGATAAAGGGGTACTAAGAAAAATAAAAGGATGATAGTCATGCCACATAAATAAGGTTTATTTTTCTACAAATATAAAGGGGTACTAAGAAAAGGAGAAGGTTGAAACCCATGTCATGTCAAGAAGGGTGACATGTTCGCAAATATAAAGGTATAGTAAGAAAAATTAAAGGTTGACACCCATGCCATGTCAGCAAGGGTGACATGTCAGTGAAGAAAAATGGGTACTAAAAAAATAAAAGGTCGACAAGATAAAGTGTGAGACATGAGGAAAGATAAATGATGAATAATTAAAAGAAAAGGTTCAAACCCTTACCATGCCAAGAAGGATGAAATTTCACTAAAGATAAATGGGTACTAAGAAAAAGAAAAGGTTGACACCTGTGGGATGTAAAAAAGGGTGACATTTTTGTGAAGATAAATGGGTACTAGGATAAATAAATGTTGGCATGCATGCCACATCAAGAAGGGTGGCATTTTTGCAAAGATAAATGGGTACTAACAAAAATAAAAGGTTTGGCATTTCTACAAAAGATAAATGGGTACTAACAACAATAAAAGGTTGACCCCTATTCCATGTTAGTAAGGGTGATGTTATCACTCCAAGAAACCCTCTGTGGTTGTAGACCAGAGGTGCTTGGTAACTTAAGAAACGGATGTTTTTGTATTTTATGAAGGTGGATCAATGGGACTACTCAATGCAGCTTAAAGCATTCAAACATGAAAATGATAAACAAATAGACAGTGCTTTCAAGAATTGATTAATCAACAAGTGACTTTAAAGTGGGTGGAGAACAAATTATCACTAAACCAGTGCAAAGCAGGGTCTAAGAGACAATCGAAAGACTTATTATCAAGTTATGAGCTAAACAATGGGATAACAGCCATTCAAAGCTTGACAACACAGATAATAATACAGAAGAAAAGGTGAAAAATTGACAATCAAAGCTGAAAGGAACCTGTGATCTGTATTAGCATAAACAGTCTGAGTACAAAAAGAG
>SNQJ01S0004138.1:51901-70932 GCA_010110895.2 Picea sitchensis
AAACTCGCTCAAATTCTGCACACAGTCACTTTCGGTGGTTGACTGGCACATTTCTCGGGTAGCTTAACCACCGAAAGTCAGAATTTTCATAAAAAACTGCCTTTGGGAAAAATCAATTTTCTCAGCCATAAAATATCCGTTTTTCACGTTCCAATAGTCGATCGACATCTAAAGATCGTAAGATTTCCAATGGTACAATCATATTTGGATTTGGAGCTAGGAAAGATAGTCAAAATGTCTCTACAATATTAGGCACATTTCCTTCAAAAATGCGGGTGCGTTTTTTAGAGTTAACAGGTGAGACGTGAAAAAATATAAAGGGGAACTAAGAAAAATAAAAGGTTGAAATCCATGACACATCAAGAAGGTTGATGTGCCTACAAATATAAATGGGTAATAGGAAAAATAAATGTTTGACACCCATTCCATGTCAAGAAGGGTGACATATCCACAAATATAAAAGGGTACTAAGAAAAGTAAAAGGTTGACACCCATGCCACACCAATAAGGGTGACATGTCTGGAAATATAAAGGGGTGTTAAGAAAAAGAAAATATTGAGACCTATTCCATGTTAGCAAGCATGAAATGTGAGAAAATATAAAGGGGTGCTAAGAAAAATAAAAGGTTGTCACCTATTCCATGTCAAGAAGTGTGACATGTCTGCAAATATAAATGGGTACTAAGAAAAATAAAAGGTGGAAAACCATGTCACATCATCAAGGAGGACATTTTAGCAAAGACAAGGGGGTACTAAGAAAAAGAAAAGGTTTACACCCATGCCACATCAGGAAGGGTGACATGTTAGAAAAGACAAAGGGGTAATAAAAGTAATAAAAGGTTTATAAGGTAAAGGGTGAGACGTGAGCAAAGATAAATGGGTACTAAAAAAAATAAAAGGTGGACACCCATGCCACGTCAAGAAGGGTGACAAGTCCAGAGAGATAAATGGGTACTAAGAAAAATAAAAGGTTCACACCCATGTCAAGTAAATAAGGGTGGAAAGTCTCCAAAGATAAACCGGTACTAAGAAAAATAAAATCTTGAAACCCACTAAATGTCAACAAGGGTGACATATCCAGAAAGATAAAGGTGTACGAAGAAAAATAAAATTTTGAAACCCATGCCATGTCAAGAAGGTTGACATGTACGCATATATAAAGGGGTCCTAAGAAAAATAACAGGTTTACCCCTATTCCATGTCAGGAAGGTTGCGAAATGAGAAACGATAAAGGGATACTAAGAAACAAAAATGTTGACATCCATTGCACGTCAATAAGGGTGATTTATCCACAAAGATAAAGGAGTAATAAGAAAACTAAAAGGTTGAAACCCATGCCACGTCAATAAGGGTGACATGTTTGCAAAGATAAAGGAGTACTAAGAAAAATAAAGGTTGACACCTATGCCATGTCAAAAAGGGTCAGACCTGAGAAACGATAAAGGGGTACGAAGAAAAATAAAAGGTTCACACCCATGCCACATCAAGAAGGGTGACCTTTCCACAAAGATAAAGGGGTCTAAGAAAGAGAAAATGTTGACACCCATGCCACTTCAATAAGGGTGACATGTTCGCAATGATAAATGGGTACTAATAAAAATAAAAGGTTGACACCCATGCGAAGTCAAGAAGGGTGACATGTATGGAAATATAAGGGGGTACTAAGAAAAATAAAGTTTGATACCTATGCCATGTCAACAAAGTTGAGACCTGATCAAAGATAAAGTGGTAATAAGAAAAAAAAAAGGTTGACACCCATGCAAAATCAAGAAGGGTGAAATTTTCACAAAGATAAATGGGTAGTAAGAAAAATAAAAGGCTGACACCCATGCTACATCAATAAAGGTGACATATCCACAAACATAAAAGGGTAATAATAAAAATAAAATGTTGACACCCATGCCACGTCAAGAAGGGTGACATTTAAACAAAGATAAAGGGGTAATAAGAAAAAGAAAAACGTGATGCCCATGCCACATCAACAAGGGTGACATGTTAGCAAAGACAAAGGGGAACTAAAAAAAATAAAAGGTAAAAAAAGATAAAAGGGGAGGCATGGGAAAAGATAAAGCAGTACCTAGAAAAAGGAAAGGTTGAAAACCATGTCATGTCAAGTAGGGTGACATGTCTGAAACATTATAGGGGTACTAAGAAAAATAAAAGGCTGAAAACATGCCACATCAAGAGGGGTAACATGTCCACAAAGATAAAGGGGTGATAATAAAAAAAAAAGGTTGACATTGGTGCCACATAAAGAAGGGTGACATGTATGCAAATGTAAAGTGGTACTAATAAAAATAAAAGTTTGAAACCTATTCCATATCATAAAGGGTGAGAAGTGACAAAAGATAATAGGGTACTAAGAAAAAGAGAAGGTTGAAAACCATGCCACATCAAGAAGGGTTATATGTCCACAAAGGTAAAACGATACTAAGAAAAAGAAAAGGTTGGCATCCATGCCAGCTCAGGAAATGTGACATGTACACAAAGATAAAGGGGTAGTAAGAAAAAGAAATGGTTGACACCTGTGCCACGTCAAGAAGGGTGAAATGTCTGCAAAGATAAAGGGGTACTAAGAGAATCTTTTTTTTGACACGCATGTCATGTCAATAATGTTTACATATCCACAAAGATAAAGGGGTACTAATAAAAGGAAAAGGTTGAAACCCATGCCACTACAAGAAGGGTGACATATTCACGAAGAGAAATGGGTACTAGAAAAAAGTAAACGTTGGCAACCATGCCATACCAACAAGGGTGACCTGTTAGTAAATACAAAAGGGTACTAAAACAAATATAAGTCCAATAAGATAAAGTGTGAGATGTGAGAAAAGAGAAATGGTCTCTAAGAAAAATAAAAGGTTGACACCCATGCCACGTCAAGAAGGATGACATGTCCATAAAGATAAAGGGGTACTAAGAAAAAGAAAAGGTTGACACCCATGCCATGTCAAGAAGGGTGACATTCCCTCAAAGATAAAGGGGTAGTAAAAAAAATAAAATGTTGACACATGTGCCATGTCAAGAAGTGGGACATGTATACAAAGATAAAGGGGTACTAAGAAAAAAAAATGTTTACACCCAAGCCACATCAAGAAGGGTGACATGTCCGGAAAGATAAATGGGCACTAATAAAAAGAAAAGGTTTATACCTATGCGATGTCAGCAAGGGCTAGACATGAGAAAAGATAAATGGGTACTAAGAAAAAGAAAAGGTTGACACCCTGCCACACCAACAAGGGTGAAATTTCCACAAAGAGAAAAGGTAGACATCCATGCCACATCAAGAAGGGTGACATGTCTACAAAGATAAAGGGGTACTAAAAAAAAGAAAAGTTTGACGATGATTCCATGTCAAGAAGGGTGAAATTTCTAAAAGGACAATGGGGTACTAAGAAAAAGAAAAGGTTGACAACCATGACATGTCAACAAGGGTGGTATGTCAATAAACACAAAGGGGTACTAAACAAAATAAAAAATTGATAATATAAAGGGTGAGACATGAAAAAATATAAAGGTGTACTAATAAAAATAAAAGTTTCACATCCATTCCACATCAATAATGGTGACATGTCCACAAAGATAAAGGGATACTAATAAAAATAAAAATGTTGACATCCATGCCACTTCAATAAGGGTGACATTTCCACAAATATAAAGAGGTACTAACAAAAATAAAAGTTTGACACCCATGCCACATTAATAAGGGTGTCATGTTTGCAAATATAATGTTGTACTAAGAAAAATAAAAGGTTGACACCTATGCCATATAATAAAGGTTGATACATGTGAAAAGATAAAGGAGTACTAAGAAAAAGAAAAGTTTGACATGCATGCCACTTCAAGAAGGATCACATTTCTAAAAACAAAAAAGTGGTACAAATAAAAATAAAAGATTGAAACCCATGACACGTCAAGAAGGGTGATATGTCCACAAAGATAAAGGGGTACTTAGAAAAGGAAATAGTTGACACCCATGCCACATCAATAAGTGTGACATGCTTGCAAAGAGAAAGGTGTACTAAGAAAAAGAAAAGGTTGACACACATACCACTTAAACAAGGGTGACATGTGAGCAAGGACAAAGGGGTACACAAAAAAAAGGTTGATAAGGTAAAGGGTGACATTTGAGAAAAGATAAAGGGGTAACAAGAAAAATAAAATGTTGACACCCATGCCATGTCAAGAAGGGTGACATGTCCATAAAGAGAAAGAGATATTAGGAAAAAGGAAAAGTTGACACCCATGCAACATCAAGAAGGGTGACATGTCCACAAAGATAAAGGGGTACTAAGAAAAATAAAAGTTTGACACCTATTACATGTCATCAAGGGTGAGATGTGAGCAAATAAAAACGGATATTAAGAAAATGAAAAGGTTGACACCCATTCCACATCAAGAAGGGTGACATGTCTACAAAGATAATGGGGTAATGAGAAAACGAAATGGTTGAAACCCATGCCACGTCAATAAATGTGACATGTCTGGAAATATAGAGGGGTAATAATAAAAAGAAAAGGTTGAAACCCATGCCACATCAAGAAGGGTAACACGTCCACAAAGATAAATGGGTACTGAGAAAAATAAAAGGTTGATACTCATACCTTGTAAAGAAGGGTTACATGTATGCAAAGTTAAAGGGTTACACATAGAATGAAAAGGTTGATAGCTATGCCATGTCAACAAGGGTGAGACATGATAAAAGATAAATGGGTGCTAAAAGAAATGAAACTTAGACATCCATGCCACGCCAAGAAAGGTGACATGTCTACAAAGATAAAAGCATACTATGAAAACTAAAAAGGTTGAAACCCATGCCACGTTAAGAAGGGTGACATGTATGCAAAGATAAGGGTGTACTAATAAAAAGAAAAGGTTGATACCTATGCCATGTCATCAAGGGTGAGACGTGAGAAAATATAAAGGGGTTCTAAGAAAAAAAAAGGTTGACTCCCATGCCATATCAAGAAGGGTGACATGTTCGCAAAGATAAATGGGTACTAAAGAAAATAAAAGTTTGGCACCCATGCCATGCCAAGAAGTGTGACATGTCTACAAAGATAAATCGGTACTAAGAAAAATAGAATGTTGACACCTATGCCACATCATAAAGGTTGATATATGAGCAAAGATAAAGGAGTAGCAAGAAAAATAAAAGGTTGACACCCATGCCACATCAGGAAGGGTGACATGCCTACAAAGAAAAATGGGTACTAAGAAAAATAAAAGGTTGAAACCCATCCCACGTCATGACTGGTGATATATTTGTAGAGATAAATGTGTACTTAGAAAAATAAATGGTTGACACCCATGCCATGTCAATATGGGTGACATGTCTGCAGAGATAAAAGTGTACTAGGAAAAAGAAAAGGTTGACATCCATGCCACATCAGTAAGGGTGACATGTTAACAAAGACAAAGGGGTAATTAAAATAACTAAAGTTTGATAATATAAAGGGTGAGATATGAACAAAGATAAATGGATACTAAGAAAATGAAACGATTTACATCCATGCATCTTCAAGAAGGGTGACATGTCCGCAAAGATAAAGGGGTACTAAGAAAAATAAAAGGTTCACAACCATGCCACATCAATAAGGGTGACATGTCCAAGATATAGGGGTACTAATAAAAATAAAATGTTGACACCTATGACATATTATCAAGGGTAATATGTTAGCAAAGAGAAAGGGGTACTAAGTAAAAGAAAAGGTTGAAACCCATGCCATATCAATAAGGGTGACATGTTCACAAAGATAAATGAGTATTCAGAAAAATAAATGGTTGAAACCCATGCCATGTCAATATGGCTAACATGTCCACAAAGATAAGGGGTAATAAGGAAAAGAAAACATTGACACCTATGCCAGATCAATAAGAGTGAATTTTCTGCAAAGATAAAGGGGTACTAAGAAAACCAAATGTTGACACCCATGCCACGTCAAGAAGGGTGACAAGTCAACAAACATAAAGGAGTAATAAGAAAAAGAAAAAGTTTAAAACCTATGCCATGTCATCAATGGTGAGACATGAGAAAATAAAGGGTTACTAAGAAAAATCAAAGGTTGACACCCATGCCACGTCAAGAAGGGTGACATGTCCTAAAAAATAAATGGGTACTAGGAAAAAGAAAATGTTGAGACCTATGCCACGTCAGCAAAAGTGACATGTTAGCAAAGACAAAGGAATACTAAAAAAAAAAAATTGATAATATAAAGGGTGAGACATGAAAAAACATAAAGGGGTATTAAGAAAAATAAAAGGTTGAAACCCATGCCATGTCAAGAAGGGTGACATATTAAGAAAGGAAAAGGGGTAGTAAAAAGAATAAAAGGTCGATAAGATAAAGGGTGATATGTGAGAAAAGAGAAAGGGGTACTAAGAGAAATACAAGTTTGATACCCATGCCATGTGGATAAGGGTGACATGTTCTCAAATATAAATGGCTACTAGGAAAAATAAAAGGTTGACACCCATGCCACGTCAAGAAGGTTCACATGTCTACGAACATAAATGGGTACTAAGAAAAAGAAAAGGTTGACATCGATGCCACATCAATAAGGGTGACATGTTCGAAAGGACAAAGGAGTACTAAGAAAACGAAAAGGTTAACACCCATGACACATCAGCAAGGGTGACATGTTAGCAAATACAAAAGGGTACTAAACAAAATAAAAAGTTGATAAGGAAAAGGGTCAGACATGAGCAAAGATAAAAGTTTACTAATAAAAATAAAAGGTTCACACCCATGCCACATCAATAAGGGTGATATGTCCACAAATATAAAGGGATACTAATAAAAAGAAAAAAATTTGACATCCATTCCACTTCAAGAAGGGTGACATGTCCAAAAAGATAAATAGGTACTAACAAAAATAAAAGGTTGGCACCCATGCCACATCAATAAGGGTGACATGTTCGAAAATATAAAGGGGTACTAAGAAAAATAAAAGGTTGACACCTATTCCATATCAGAAATATTGAGACATGAGAACGATAAAGGGTTACTAAGAAAAACAAAAGGTTGACACACATGCCATGTCAAGAAGGGCCACATGTCAACAAAGAAAAATGGGTACAAAGAAAAATAAAATGTTTACACACATGCCACGTAAATAAGGGTGACATGTACACAAATATAAAGGGGTAATTAGAAAATAAAATGGTTTACACCCATGTTGCTTCAAGAAGTGTGGCATGTTCACAAAGAGAAAGGTGTACTAAGAAGAAGAAAAGGTTGAAACCCATGCCACTTCAACAAGGGTGACATGTGAGAAATGAAAAAGGGGTAACAAAAAAAAAAAAAGTTGATAATGTAAAGGGTGACATGTGAGAAAAGATAAAGGGGTACAAAGAAAAAGAAAAGTTTGAAACCCATGTCATGTCAAGAAGGGTGACATATCTGCAAAGATAAAGTGGCAGTAAGAAAAAGAAAAGGTTGACACCTATGCCACATCAAGAAGGGTGAAATTTACACAAAGATAAATGGATACTAATAAAAATAGAATTTTGAAACCTATGCCATGTCAGAAAGGGTGTGACATGAGAAAATAAAAAGGGCTACTAAGAAAAAGAAAAGGTTGACACCCATGCCACGTCAAGAAGGGTGACATGTTTGCATAGATAAATGGGTACTAAGAAAAATAAAAGGTTTGCACTCATGCCACGTCAATGAGGGTGACATGTTAGTAAAGATAAAGGGTTGCTAAGAAAAATAAAAGGCTGACACCCATGCCACGTCAGAAAGGGTGACATGTCAACAAAGACAAAGGGATACTAAAAAAAATAAAAGGTTGATAAGATAAAGGGCGGGACGTGATAAAATATAAAGGGGTACTGAGAAAAATAAATGGTTGACACACATGCCACCTCAATAAATGTGACATGTCCACAAATATAGAGGGACACTAATAAAAATAAAAGGTTTACACCCATGCCACATCAAGAAGGGTGACATGTCCACAAAGATAAAGGGGTAGTAAGAAAAAGGAAAGGTTGATACTCATGCCAGGTCAAAAATTTTAACATGTTCACAAAGTTAAAGGGTTACAAAGAGAAATAAAAGGATGAGACCTATGCCATATCAACAAGGGTGAGACATGAGAAAATATAAAATGGTAGGAATAAAAATGAAAGGTTGAAATCCATGCCACTTCAATAAGGGTGACATGTCCACAAAGATAAATGGGTACTAAGAAAACTAAAGGTGGACACCCCTGCCACGTCAAAAAGGGTGACATGTTGGTAAAGACAAATGGGTACTAAGAAAAAGAAAATGTTGACACCTATACCATGTCAACATTGGTAAGACGTGAGAAAAGATAAAGGGGTACTAAGAAAAATAAAAGTTTGACACCCATGCCACATCAATAAGGGTGACATTTTCACAAAGATGAAGGGCCACTAAGAAAAATAAAAGGTTGACACCCATGCTACTTCAATAAGGGTAACATGTCCGCAAAGATAAATGGGTACTAAGAAAAAGAAAAGGTTGACACCCATGCCATGTCAAGAAGGGTGAGTTGTTGGAAAATATAAAGGGATACTAAGAAAAAAAAAATATTGAAATCCATTCCATGTTAGCAAGGGAGACATGTTAGCAAAGATAGAGGGGTACTAAAAAAAGAAAGGTCAATAAGATAAAGGGTGAGATATGACCAAAAATAAAGGGGTATTAAGACAAAGAAAAGGTCGAATACCATGATACATAAAGAAGAGTGACATGTATGAAATGATAAAGGGATACTAAGAAAAATAAAATATTGACACCCATGCCACTTCAAGAAAGGTCACATCTCCGCCAAGATAAAGAGGTATTAAGAAAAAGAAAAGGTTGGCACCAATGACATGTCAAGAAGGGTGACATGTTTACAAAGATAAATGGGTATTAATAAAAATAAAGGGTTGAAACCTATTCCATGTTAGGAAGGGTGAGACATGAGAAAATATAATAGGGTACTAAGAAAAAGAAAAGATTGACACCCATTCCATGCCAAGAAGGGTGACAATTATGCAAAGGTAAAGAAATACTATGAAAAAGAAGAGGCTGAAAACCATGGCACCTCAAGAAGGTTGACATGTCCGCAAATATAAATGAGTATTAAGAAAATGGAAAGGATCACACCCATGAAGCATAAGGAAATGTGACATGTGCATAAAGATAAAGGGGTACTAAGAAAAAGAAAAGTTTGACAATGATTTCATGTCAACAATGGTGAGACGTGAGTAAATATAAAGGGGTACTAAGAAAAATAAAATTTTGACATCGATGCTATTGGAGATACTTCAGACACACCTAGGATTTATTTTTTCCCAAGGTTTCCCCTATGTTTATGAGTCATTATTTAGTATCCTATAGTTTAGGGAGAATATTCCTCTAGGAGAATATTCTCTTCAATTCACACTTTATTTTGATCAATTGAGTGGAGTCTAGATGCTACATTGGGATCATCACCATGCATCATTTGGATCATCACCATCTAATTCACATTATTCTTGGGATTATCACTAGAATAGCACATTACTCATGATTCCCCGATCTCCTCATCACTTCACTCTGTTTCAGTTAGTTAACTGAAGACTGAGAGACTAGTTAACTCAGAGTAGGTGGCAGTTCACTCCCATAGTTGTCTGAGAGACGAGACTAGGTGGCAGTTTACTCCCGTAAGTACTAGTGTGTGTCTAGATCACTCTATACCACCAATATAGTGCACTATATTCTCTTCCAGTTCATATTATTTGAGTTATACAGAGTATATCATGTGTACATTATCATTCATTCATTTGGTTAATGGGAATTCTTCCATTCTTTCTCTCTTTCTTCTCTTTTCTCATATTTTTTCTGCAAATTATGTATGTCATTGTCTAGCTAGATATTATATTCAGGTTAAAAAAATTTACATAGTATCAAATTTAACAAACTTCTAGGGAAAAGACACCATATTATTTTTACAGATACCGAAGATTGAAGACAACGGAAAAATGGATTTTCCAAAATAATTCATTCTTACACCGTACAATTTCTTTGCATGGAAGGAGAAGATGATAATGCATCTTTGAGGAAGAGGATTATACATGTTAACCATGAATACATAAATTGAACCAACATCAGTGATAGAAAAATCCAAGTATCTAAATCGAATGGATGAAGTATTTGGAACTATTTGCAGTCTCATTTCTCCTGAACTCCTCTTTCACATATCCTCCTGTAAAACCCCTAATGAATCTTGGACCACCATGGAAGGGATTTTTTGAAAAAAGGAAGAGATGAGGGGACACATTATCAAGGTGGAATTTCTCCCTTTGGATCCAAAAACCTTCTACAATCTCAAATATTTCCTTACCAAATATAAGGATTTGTTGTCGCAACTCAAGGCTTGCGGGGTTGATAAATATAAGTAGGAGAAACACATGGTTCTTACCATTCCTTCCAAACTTGTTCTAGAATAATCAGTGTTTGCATCTAAATTTCATTCAATTAGGCTCTCCTCTGGAGCCACCTATAGGATGCCCTCTCTTGAGGCCTTTATCGAGTCTCTGACACAATAGAAAAACAAGCTCATCAATATGGGAAAAATCAAAGGCCCAAAGGCATATGCACTTAATGTGAAAGATGGTAGCAGTGATCAATATTATAAATCTAAAGACAAACACAAAAGGAAAGAACATGCAAATCCAAAGAAGGAAGGGTACTCAAAACCCTTCAATGATGCCTTTGGATCCAAAGGTGGAAAGGGAAGAAAAGGGGAGAAATGCACTTAATTACATAAGGGATTCCATCCAGAATCCATATGTATGCAGAAAAAAATAGATAAAATGGCCCAAATAATTGAGAAAAAAACCTTGGATATTGCATCCTCGAGGGTGACAAGAAGAATAATCTAGGAGATCAGAATCCCAAGAAGGCAATTCTATCCATGCTTTGATTTCCATCAACTCCTCTCCCGATGCTTGGATCGTAGATTCAAGTGCATCACACCACATGGAAGAAAAAAAATAAGTTTATTCTTCATTGGATGTGTTGTCCCAGAGTCTGTACTTAAGGCTAGAAAGCACAGGGTCTAGGCATATGAAAGTGAGTAAAAGATAAAAAGGGGAAAAATCAACCTTTGGGAAAAGGAAGCTAAGGATGATTTCTAAGTTGTGTCTGTCTCGCTTCCAAACGTTCCTGGATACTTATATCCTGTTCAATTGCAGCCCATGAACGTTCGATTTCGACCCGGGTGATGGCGGTTTTAAGTATGGTGTCAAAAAGGTTCAAAGTGATGCTGGTTTGATCCGATAGGCCGAGTTCAATGTTGGGTTGTCTTACAAAGGGCACAGTCATGGAGGAACAGAAAATGAAAAGAAAGTTCAAGGTTTAAAATGCTACTTCAATTTTTGACTGTATAAAAGAGAACTTTCGAGATCTGATGTTAAAGGTAGAACACAAACCAAAGGCCTTCTCCCGTAACTAAGTTAACTTTTTAAAGAATCATGTATGAAATGTGAGAAAACATTAAGCCGTCAACAATGGAAGGCTCCTATCAAGGGAGAATCTCGCCCTGTAAATGGAAGAAGAAAAAGGCAAGAAGTAATATGACGAAGCATAAAATATAGAGATCTAAAAAGTTCACAGGTCTTGTACCTGATGATAGCCAATATAGAGGAAAAACTTCAAGTGATTAGATGACTAAAAAATTGGTCACCACAGTAGAAGTTGCACTAAATTTAATATATGCTAAGCATTCATTAGAAATATATGCGAAATTAAATTTAATGTAAGATAACAGAAAAAACAAAACTCATAACTCAGTCTTCACGGAACCAGGAATCTTCGGATTTCTTTCTATTAATTTTAAAAAGAAAGAAAGTCTCTATTACAATCGGCCAAGAAAGGTCCAACCCCTGTTCTCACTTCAAAATGCATATTTATACAAACTTCTAAACATTCGGATCTCAATCATTCCAGAAGTATTCAATTACAAAATGGGAAATTTAAGCGTTTCACTTCTTTGTCTTTGTCCTCCTTCATGCGGGTAGAGAACCTTCCTTTCCTTACTCTTCAGGTTCTAAAAATAGAATAGGCAGACACTTGTCATTATTTGGCACCGAAAACTTGCCCCTTCACCTGCTTGGTGCAAGTGACACACCTCTCCACCAACTGGGCTATCAACCTGGAAGGCTCTACTTGGTTGTTTGCCTCAAAAGTGTAACAATCCTTCGCTAACTGTGGCATCCTTCCTCCTACTTGTCGGTCTTCAGTGATGATAGAACATAACTGTACACTAGGTTTTATTAACCATTTATCCACTTGGACTATATTAGTATGCCTTATCTGTGATATTTCAGCCTGCTCTTTTTCCTCGTTCTCCTTGATATTGAGCAGGTGCTTGGCTATATCGATCTAGCCCAGTGTCCCAGCACTACTTTCCCTATCGATATCCAACAAACTTTCATTTATAAAGCCAAAAGTTTCTTCACAAGAATTTCTCATTTCTTTAGCTCGTTTTCTGCTTTCTGATATATTACGCTCCCACACCTTCAACAAGATATTACCTCTGGTTTGCTCTGGGATGGAAAGCATGGAACTACTGACCATTTCTTTTTTTATCATGGTTATAACAGCCTCTTGGAAAGCAACCCGAGCCACTCCAGCTTCTCTTTCTCTCAAATAAATGTCTTCTAGTACTTGGTCAATGGTCCTGCAATGGTTTTGGATGGCCTCCACTTTAGAAAGTAAATCTTGCTGAGCTACTGACACTCTTTTTCAGATTTCAATGGCTTGGGATTTGAATATCCCAATATCAACTTTAACTGTAACTGCCTGATTAGTTCTTCTTGTTGACTTACCTTTGCTTAGTTGGTCTAGGCTGACTGATGTATTTGCTCGAGATCAGATCTGAGCCACTGAATTTCCTTTTGATCGGCTACTCTGGCTTGCATTAGACCTGTGTTCACCTAATCTTTGGCATTTGCCTCTGTTGTAGCTAGCTTAGCCTCCAATGCTCTAATCAAACAGTTCTTTCGATTTAACTATTCCTTTAGAGATCTGACGAAAAATTGGTTGGTTGTAGAAAAATCCCCCAACGTCCTTGCTATCTGAGTGGAGAATTCTTCCTTTTTCATGGCCTTCCCATCGGCTAGGATTTTGAATTTTTTGGCTACTGTGTCCACTTCTCGGTAAAGCTCTTGCTTCACAACGGCCTTTATCTTCTTATAAAAGAAAAATTTGTTCAGAGGAAACTCTTCTACAGTAATGGGCGTCAATTCCTAGCCGAAAATCCATCCCGCGTCGGGGGTCCCCTCTGTGGACTGTAGGGGAGTGATAGAAACGATGGGAATATTGATTTCGTTGGATGGTTTCTCTGGGGTAACAACTGTGGCTGGCTTGTTTGATGGGTTGGGGATCTCAGCTTCCTGTTCTGGGTCCTCGATTTCCTTTTCTTTTTTTTTATTTTCCTCTTGGTTAGGACCCGAATATTTTGAGCCCTTGGCTTCCATTTGTTGTACATATGTAGTCTGTGGGTTCTTATTCTATAAAACTGGGGGAAGGCAGCTCCGTCGGTGTTCCTGAAACTTGAAAAGATCGGCCCTATCCCCAGGCGACAGGGCTTGAATCTGGCTTAGGACCTCGTCATAGGATCTCGCACCTCAGAAGATGTCATCATGAAGAGAGTGCTCATGTTCATATCTTTTCAGGCCACAACTTGCCATGTGATTACTCACGACCTTATGTGGGTCATGTTTCCTGAACTCGATGTTGACAAATTTAAATTCCTCCAACGTCATAGCCTCGGCTTTGGCATGTCTGAAATATAATAAAGAATATGTATTAAAATGAATGCGGAAGGGAATCCATACCTTCTTTGAAAAACCTTTAAGTTATTTTCTTATGCCACCAAGCACGGTTTGCCTGGCGATTTCGCGGCATACCAGCTTATCCAGCATGAATAGTGGTAGAGCATATGGGGGAACAGAGGTGCCAAAAACCCTAATGTATGAAAATTTTTCTTCTACATACCAGTCAACCACACTACCCAAGTTGGTGGTGATGTTATCTAAAATCTTGGGTGGTGTGTTACTAAAGATGGAGACATGCATCGGTACCATTACCCAATTGAAAATATCATATCTGAATTATGTGGCTTTATCCTCCCAAAGTTTCGAGTGATAGACATGGATAGGCTCAGCATTAGACAGAGTCCAGCTCCAACTCATTAGAGGGAAAGGAATCATGAAACAAATGACATCCATGTCGTAGGAAGACATGAAAAATGAGGATGTCTTCTCGCTCGCCTTCTACACTCGATATTCAGAAATTTGACGGGTTAGACTGTTGGACAACAGTTTGGCCCAGTCGAAAGAACAACCTTCAACTACTGTATAAATCACAGGCACCCATGGGAGGAAAAAGTATGTGGTGTCCTCCCTCCCATACAACCTACAGACCATCATTGCTATATACCTTAATGGCGGCTCTAAAGAGGAGATTGAATAAATACCAGTAGAATCTACCCTGAATTTTGAGGGGTGTGAAACACAATCCTTGATCAGCTTGGGCAAGGTTCTTCCATATTGCTCGCATTCCTTCTCCTTGAAACCTTCCAGAAACTCGGCATTGTATGCAAAGTTTGGTGTGGGTGATAGATGATACATTGCCTGCAAATGTTCCGGTCTAAAGGTCCCAACTGTCACCTCCTATTCGCTGATGATATTCTTGGTCAGGATACCCACATGGTCTAGCGCCCATCTGATCATATCATAATAGGGAAGGATTCATGGCCTTGCCGCTATTTTTTACATCTCTTCTTGAATGATGATTTTGTATTTGGTGGCTAAACCATCCTTCTCGTTATCGCTGGAATTATCTGAACAGTTCACCGATTCGGACTGAAGAATGTCAGAGATGTATGTCTAGGTTTTGATAGTATTAATACTTCGGGGTGAAGTATCAAAAACTGCATCTGAGCCCTGACCTGAACTCTCGGAAGTTGCCTTGGACACTTTTCATGGAGCCATGATAGAAAACTCTGTGTTTAGATCTCCTGTAGTAAGAATTGTAAACACAGAAAGAAGTTATCCCAATGAAAAAAAAAACAACTGTGTGCGCAAAATAGAAATAAAATTGAACAAATAAAACAAACTCCCTTGCTTTAATCTTTCAACTTTGTGTGAGTCCTTGCTGACAGAACGGTCAAATTGTTTAATGGAAATATTTAGGCATGAAACGAGATCTTATTTTCCATTAACTCATCAAGATTCAAATCAATGCCATAAATGTTTAAAAGATTTGTGATAATAAAGAAATGTGGAAACATTCAAAATCTCATTTGCAGACTGCGTACGTTAAAAGGTCCTTTAAGGCATTAATTAATTTAGTTGATTCCTTTAACTTTGTACCTTCAACCCTCAAAACCTGTTTTCGGTGTTCGTCATCTCGGATAATTTCGTTCCTAGTCCTGGAATCCAAAATACCCGAAATCGTGATGGCGCAATTTAGTTAAAAAATCGTGATCTGACTTAAGTTATTAATTAACCCATGCTTAATTAATAAAAATCGTGACTTCGCGACTCGGGGATATGAAGGTATAGTTTTTTGGGAGAGTGATCGCTAAGTCACGAAACCCTGATAGTGCTTAACCAGGGTTTTAATGTGACTTACCCCTGGCACTAACCTGGGTGAACTTTTGAAATCGTTCCGCGACTTCGCATATCAGAGCTGGAAATCTTGTGACTTGTAACTCCCAAAGCGCGATAGCACACGGTAATAAAAGTGATAGACTTGCTTAATGGTTAGGTGACAGTGACTTAGGACTATAACGGTTATTTCCACTTCGCATGTCAGGGTAAACTTTTGATTTCAAGAATTATATTTCAACCACTTGTGAATGGCGGCTCCAACATAGGCTCCAACTAGGGATCCCGTCTTCCTGCGAGACGGGAAGAACAATAGACCACGTGCTTGTATTGGGTAAATGGAGTCATTGGTTTCTTTCTGCAAAACTTGTTTTAGGAAGGGGATACAAAGGGAAAAAGATATTTTGTCTTTACCTCTGAAAAAAATTTCAACATTCAATTGCATTCTAAACTCAGCTGCAGCCCTTTCAATGACTTTCTCCTTCTCGATACTGAATTCAGGTCTTCTTTAAGATAATCAAAAGAGTCCTAGGGAATTCAACAGATCCTGTGGATTTTAGCTTGCATCAAACGAAGTAAATTTCATGCTTTCAATCGGGGGGGGGTCCTGTTTGAACTTGGGATGCAGATTCAGTTTCGAAAAAGACTGGTTAGTAGAGTGAAAATTACGTATGATAGCCTTACAGATATCTTAGATATTGCTTCACTGCCAGCGAGCCTGTTCAATACCCCAGTGAAGTTATCTAGCCCTTTTTACTGAATTTCCTTTCACCACTTTGAATCATAATTATGCATTTAAATGCCGAGATGAGGGAAATCATTTATGAATTTCCTTCCATCATCTTCTTGGACTAGATGGGGGAAATCAAATATGAATTTTCTTTCACCATTTGTCTTATATTTTACTTTTTAAAACACGAAGTGGGGGGCAATCAGTTTGTATAAGTCATATAAGGGATGATATCTGTGTAATATTCACAGTGGAGGTCTATCAACTTGCTTTGATTACTCGGGACCAACCTTCTCTTAACTTTCAAGACACCTTAGCCCACAGGGAAAATGGGAAAATTTAATTCTAGGGGCCTTCCTTTGAGCAAGCCTCAATCCTTCGAAGACTTTTAAAAAACCTAGAAGAGTCAGGATCAACCTACGCACAACTTTTTTTAGTAGGAGACTAAGGAGTTTATAAGGACCGGCTTACTTTCCAAGGTCTGTTTTCCAGCTTCCAAAGCTAAAACGTAACCTCTTCTTCCCCTGTAGGAATTCTTCCCCTGTAGGAAACCCGGAAAGGTGCTTGGATTTTTAAGAAGGTAAATCCAAGGATAGAAAAAGGGAAACGAAGAAAGGTTTGGAATTTCGAAATAAAGGGGCCATGGATTAAAACCCGACTCTTGGAACCTTTTGTCTGAGATGCTTTCCTCTTTCTGCTTATTTTAATTACCTCTTATCTTTATCTTGGTGAAACTCTTAGAACCTAGAGTAAGAACTCATTATTTTAATGACATATCATACTTATGAGACCGTCATGACACTTTAGAGACCTTCGTTTGAAATACAGACCTCTCCGGAATTCGTACCTTTGCCTTACCACTTCGTTCTCTTCTAAAATAATGAAAAAATATTTTCTATCACCTATTTTTGGCGAATTTATTCTCCGATATATGATCGTCTATTTATTCCTTTCGCTCATTTGGGATGCAAGCCGGGATCCTGTAAGGGAACAACACGAAGAGTATTAGGGCTTTAAAAGAACTCAATGTGTTAAAAATTTTGTATCTCTACTTCTAGAAAAAACACTGACCTATTTTATTTGTGATGAAAGTAGACTTACCAAAGAAAAATTCTGAAATAAAAAATAAAACACAAATCGATATATATAGTGGAAATTTTGGAAACCATTTATTGCATATAGTGCTTTAAATAATTCCCGTTAACAGGGGCATTGTGTATTTTACCATCCAAATTCTCTAATAGAAACGATTTTTTTCCTTCAGGAACTGTGACTTTGAACGGTTCGTACCAGATATGATCAAATTTACCATGTTTTGTCGATTCCTCCTTCCTAGCATCCCATTTAAAAACCAAATCACCGAGGAAAAATTCTTTGTCCTTGGCCTTATGATCGAATAACGCTTTCATGTTGTCCTGGTATTTCTGCATCCTTTCGTCCACTTCGGCCTTGTGTTGTTGGACTTCAATCAGCTGGTTTATTCTTCTTGTGAAATGATTTGGTTCTTCTTTCTCATCTTGCCAAAGTTTCATTACAGGAAGCGCTAGATTTATAGGTAATACTACATCGGTCCCGTATACCGTTTGGAAAGGAGAAGTGCCGATAGATTTTTTTGTACCTATGCGATTTTCCCACAAAGCGTATTTCAAATACACATTCCAAGATTTTTTGTTTTCCCTCAACACTTTCTTAATTATAGTGATTAGACTCTTGTTTGAAGACTCGGCTAGCCCATTTTCTTGGGGGTAATATGTTGTGGAATGACCGAGCATTATATTATACTTTTGGCAAAAGCTAACCATAGCCATGGATTTAAATGCCTGGGCATTATCTGTGACTATCTTTCAGGGACAGCCGAATCTAGACAAAATGTTCTCTTCTAGGAAATCCATTACCACCGAATCCATTACCTTTCTAGTTGGAATAGCCTCCACCCATTTGGTGAAGTAATCTGTAGCGGTCAGGATCCATTTATGTTGAGCGCTGGAATGAGGGTTAATTTCGCCTATAAAATCTAGTCCCCATTGTTGAAAAGGGGCTTCCATTTTGACCGGAACCAATGGTAGTGCTGGGAGTTTGTGCTTTCCTACGAACAATTGGCAAGGGTGACAGGCTCTGACTTTGGCATTGACGTTTGAAAAAAGTTTGGGCCAATAATATCCTTCCCTCAGGATCTTATAAGTCGTTTCCCTCCAAGCGTGATGTCCTCTACACACTCCTTCGTGAAATTTGTTTACGACCTTCTCTATTTTTGATTCAACTAAACAAACCAACAAGAATCCTAGTGGGTCTTTCCAATACAATTGGCTTTCAGATATATAGTACTTCATCGCATGCAGCTTCAACGTCCTAACTTTAGATGGGGATAGGTCACTCGGGCATTTCAAGGTCAGCAGGTAGGACACTATGTCTTTATACCAATCTGATGAGGCAAACTTCTCTTCGATTCTGATTGCAGTTATTTGTTCATTAAGTTCGTTCATGTCCACACACTCTTCACATCCCTATAGGCCATTTATTTCGAGGGCTCTGAAATTTGATTCAACTAAGAGCTTAGCCAAACCTTGTCCTTTTACTAGTCTCGTTGGTTTTATCTCCAGATCAAATTCTTGAATTTTAGCAAGCCATCGTCCCCTTTTCCCATCATAGTTAGACTGAACCAAAATGTCTTTTATGGAACTGGT
>SNQJ01S0004138.1:70982-113413 GCA_010110895.2 Picea sitchensis
CTCTTTACAGGATTCCTGTGCATGTTTACTGGTGATGTATTTTCCCAGTTAAATGTATTCTCGCTCTGTAGTCACTTTGTTATCTGAATCTAATCTGTACGAATAGCGTTATGTTGTAGGATTTATCCCTGATACCCTGCTTCTGATTCTACAGATTTTAATGTTCATCTTCTAAATATCTTCAATCAAGAGATTCTTAAGTGCTTGTTGGTTGGATTTATTTTCTTATCTTTTCTTCTGATCATCACTTTAATTATTGAAGATCCAGTAAGTGTGTTATCTTGCCTTGTGAAGGTTTTCTTTGTCATTTCTGGTTGTTTCTCAGATTTGATTAATTTCAGACTCCATAGCCCAATGGATGTGTAAGCTGTCCCAGCCAATTTAAAACTATTATTTACAACAAAACCCCTTGTTCTTCATAACTAGCCTAACATTTATGCAAACAAAGCTATATCAGACAGAGAGATCCCTCTCTGAGTCTTGGAGGGCTAGATCCAAGACTCGAAGCGGTTCTGATGTTGCCTCCATGATTGCCTTTTCAGCCTTGGGCAAAATTACAGAGTGCTAACAGTTCACATGTCCATGAACATAAATGGGTCCTAAGAAAAAGAAAAGGTTGACACCGATGCCACATCAATAAGGGTGACATGTTCGAAAGGACAAAGGGGTACTGAGAAAAAGAAAAGGTTAACACCCATGACACATCAACAAGGGTGACATGTTAGCAAAGACAAAGGGGTACTAAACAAAATAAAAAGTTGATAAGGAAAAGGGTCATACATGAGCAAAGATAAAATTTTACTAATAAAAATAAAAGGTTCACAATCATGCCACATCAATAAGGGTGATATGTCCACAAATATAAAGGGACACTAATAAAAAGAAAAAGGTTTGACATCCATTCCACTTCAAGAAGGGTGACATGTCCAAAAAGATAAAGAGGTAATAACAAAAATAAAAGGTTGACACCCATGCCACATCAATAAGGGTGACATGTTCGAAAATATAAAGGGGTACTAAGAAAAATAAAAGGTTGACACCTATTCCATATCATAAATATTGAGACATGAGAAACGATAAAGGGCTACTAAGAAAAACAAAAGGTTGACACACATGCCATGTCAAGAAGGGTCACATGTCAACAAAGAAAAATGGGTACAAAGAAAAATAAAAGGTTTACACCCATGCCATGTAAATAAGGGTGACATGTACACAAAGATAAAGGGGTAATTAGAAAATAAAATGGTTTACACCCATGCCGCTTCAAGAAGTGTGTCATGTTCACAAAGAGAAAGGTGTACTAAGAAGAAGAAAAGGTTGAAACCCATGCCACTTCAACAAGGGTGACATGTGAGAAATGAAAAAGGGGTAACAAAAAAAAATGAAAGGTTGATAATGTAAAGGGTGACATGTGAGAAAATATAAAGGGGTACAAAGAAAAAGAAAAGGTTGAAACCCATGTCATGTCAAGAAGGGTGACATATCTGCAAAGATAAAGTGGCAGTAAGAAAAAGAAAAGGTTGACACCCATGCCACATCAAGAAGGGTGAAATTTACACAAAGATAAAGGGATACTAATAAAAATAGAAGTTTGAAACCTATGCCATGTTAGAAAGGGTGTGACGTGAGAAAATAAAAAGGGCTACTAAGAAAAAGAAAATGTTGACACCCATGACACATCAAGAAGGGTGACATGTTTGCATAGATAAATGGGTACTAAGAAAAATAAAAGGTTCGCACTCATGCCACATCAATGAGGGTGACATGTCAGTAAAGATAAAGGGTTACTAAGAAAAAGAAAAGGCTGACACCCATGCCACATCAGAAAGGGTGACATGTTAGCAAAGACAAAGGGATACTAAAAAAAAATAAAAGGTTGATAAGATAAAGGGCAGGACATGATAAAATATAAAGGGGTACTAAGAAAAAGAAATGGTTGACACACATGCCACCTCAATAAATGTGACATGTCCACAAATATAGAGGGATACTAATAAAAATAAAAGGTTTACACTCATGCCACATCAAGAAGGGTGACATGTCCACAAAGATAAAGGGGTAGTAAGAAAAAGGAAAGGTTGATACTCATGCCAGGTCTAAAAGTTTAACATGTCCACAAAGTTGAAGGGTTACAAAGACAAATAAATGGATGAGACCTATGCCATATCAACAAGGGTGAGACATGAGAAAATATACAATGGTAGTAATAAAAATGAAAGGTTGAAATCCGTGCCACTTCAAGAAGGGTGACATGTCCTCAAAGATAAATGGGTACTAAGAAAACTAAAGGTGGACAACCATGCCACATCAAGAAGGGTGACATGTTGGTAAAGATAAATGGGTACTAAGAAAAAGAAAATTTTGACACCTATACAATGTCAACATTGATAAGACGTGAGAAAAGATAAAGGGGTACTAATAAAAATAAAAGTTTGGCACCCATGCCACATCAAGAAGGGTGACATTTTCACAAAGATGAAGGGTCACTAACAAAAATAAAAGGTTGACACCCATGCTACTTCAAGAAGGGTAACATGTCCACAAAGATAAAGGGGTACTAAGAAAAAGAAAAGGTTGATACCCATCCCATGTCAAGAAGGGTGAGATGTTGGCAAATATAAAGGGATACTAAGAAAAATAAAATCTTGACATCCATTCCATGTTAGAAAGGGAGACATGTTAGCAAAGACAGAGGGGTACTAAAAAAAGAAAGGTCAATAAGATAAAGGGTGAGACATGACCAAAAATAAAGGGGTATTAAGACAAAGAAAAGGTCGAATACCATGATACATCAAGAAGAGTGACATGTATGAAATGATAAAGGGATACTAAGAAAAATAAAATATTGACACCCATGCCACTTCAAGAAAGGTCAGATCTCCACAAAGATAAAGAGGTATTAAGAAAAAGAAAAGGTTGACACCGATGACATGTCAAGAAGGATGACATGTTTACAAAGATAAATGGGTATTAATAAAAATAAATGGTTGAAACCTATTCCATGTTAGAAAGGGTGAGACGAGAGAAAATATAATAGGGTACTAAGAAAAAGAAAAGAGTGACATCCATTCCATGCCAAGAAGGGTGACAATTATGCAAAAGTAAAGAAATACTACAAAAAAGAAGAGGTTGAAAACCATGGCACCTCAAGAAGGTTGACATGTCCGCAAATATAAATGAGTATTAAGAAAATGGAAAGGATCACACCCATGAAACATAAGGAAATGTGACATGTGCATAAGGATAAAGGGGTACTACAAAAAATAAAATCTTGACAATGATTTCGTGTCAACAACGGTGATACGTGAGTAAATATAAAGGGGTACTAAGAAAAAGAAAATTTTGACATCAATGCTATTGGAGATACTTCACACACACCTAGGATTTCTTTTTTCCCAAGGTTTCCCTTATGTTTATGAGTCATTATTCAGTATCCTATAGTTTAGGGAGAATATTCCTCTAGGAGAATATTCTCTTCAATTCACACTTTAGTTTGATCAATTGAGTGGAGTCTAGATGCTACATTGGGATCATCACCATGCATCATTTGGATCATCACCATCTAATGCACATTGTCCTTGGGATTATCACCAGACTAGCACATTACTCATGATTCCATGATCTCCTCCTCACTTCACTCTATTTTAGTTAGTTAATTGAAGACTGAGAGACTAGTTAACTCAGAGTAGGTGGCAGTTCACTCCCGTAGCTGTCTTAGAGACTAGACTAGGTGGAAATTTACTCCCGTAAGTACTAGTGTGTGTCTAGATCACTCTATACCACCACTATAGCACATTGTATTCTCTTCCAATTCATACTATTTGAGTTATACAGAGTATATCATGTGTAAATTATCATTCATTCATTTGGTTAATGGGAATTCTTCCATTCTTTCTCTATGGCTTCTCTTTTTTCATATTTTTTCTGCAAATTATGTATGTCATTTTCTAGCTAGATATATTATATTCAGGTTAAAAACATTTACATGGTATCAGATTTAACAGACTGCTAGGGAAAAGACACGCCATATTATTTTTACAGATACAAAAGATTGAAGACAACGGAAAAATGGATTTTCCAAAATAATTCATTCTTACACTATACAATTTCTTTACATGGAAGGAGAAGATGATAATGCATCGTTGAGGAAGAGGATTATACAAGTTAACCATGAATGCATAAATTGAACCAACATCAGCGATAGAAAAATCCAAGTATCTAAATCAAATGGATGAAGTGTTTGGAACTATTTGCAGTCTCATTTCTCCTGAACTCCTCTTTCACATATCCTCCTGTAAAACCCCCAATGAAGCTTGGACCACCATGGAAGGGATTTTTGGAAAAAAGGACGAGATGAGGGGACACATTATCAAGGTGGAATTTCTCCCTTTGGATCCAAAAACCTTATACAATCTTCAATATTTCCTTACCAAATATAAGGATTTGTTGTCGCAACTCAAGGCTTGTGAGGTTGATAAATATAAGTAGGAGAAACACATGGTTCTTACCATTCCTTCCAAACTTGTTCTAGAATAATCAATGTTTGCATCTAAATTTCATTCAATTAGGCTCTCCTCTGGAGCCACCTACATGATGCCCTCTCTTGAGGCCTTTATCGAGTCTCTAACACAATAGAAAAACAAGCTCATCAATATGGGAAAAATCAAAGGCCCAAAGGCATATGCACTTAATGTGAAAGATGGTAGTAGTGATCAATATTATAAATCTAAAGAAAAATACAAAAGGAAAGAACATGCAAATCCAAATAAGGAAGGGTACTCAAAACCCTTCCATGATGCCTCTGGATCCAAAGGTGGAAAGGGGATAAAAGGGGAGAAATGCACTTAATTCCATAAAGGATTCCATCCATAATCCATATGTATGCAGAAAAAAATAGATAAAATGGCCCAAATAATTGAGAAAACAACCTTGGATATCGCATCCCTGAGGGTGACAAGAAGAAGAATCTAGAAGATCAGAATCCCAAGAAGGAAATTCTAGCCATGCTTTGATTTCCATCAACTCCTCTCCCGATGCTTGGATCATAGATTCAGGTGCATCACACCACATGGAAGAAAAAAAATAAGTTTATTCTTCATTGGATGTGTTGTCCCAGAGTCTATACTTAAGGCTAGAAAGTACAAGGTCTAGGCATCTGAAAGTGAGTAAAAGATAAAAAGGGGAAAAATCAACCTTCGGGAAAAGGAAGCTAAGGATGATTTCTAAGTTGTCTTTGTCTTGCTTCCAAATGTTCCTGGATACTTATATCCTGTTCAATTGCGGCCCATGAATGTTCGAGTTCGACCCGAGTGATGGAGGTTTTAAGTATGGTGTCAAAAAGATTCAAAGCAATGCTGGTTTGATCCGATAGGCTGAGTTCAATGTTGGGCTGTCTTGCAAAGGGCACAATCATGGAGGAACAGAAAATGAAAAGAAAGTTCAAGGTTTAAAATGCTACTTCAATTTTTGACCGTATAAAAGAGAACTTTCGAGATCCAGTGTTAAAGGTAGAACACAAACCAAAGGCCTTCTCCCATAACTAAGTTAACTTTTTAAAGAATCATGTATGAAATGTAATAAAACATTAAGTCGTCAACAATGCAAGGCTCCTATCAAGGGAGAATATTGCCCTGTAAACAGAAGAATAAAAAGGCAAGAAGTAATATGACGAAGCATAAAATATAGAGATCTAAAAAGTTCACAAGTCTTGTACCTGCTGATAGCTGATACAGAGGAAAAACTGCAAGCGATTAGATGACTAAAAAATTGGTCACCACAGTAGAAGTTGCACTAAATTGTAGCTAAGCATTCATCAGAAATATATGCAAAATGAAATTTAATGTAAGATAACAGAAAAAAAAAACTCATAACTCAGTCTTCACGGAATCATGAATCTTCAGATTGCTTTGTATTAATTTTCAAAAGAAAGAAAGTCTCTATTACAATCAGCCAAGAAAGGTCCAGCCCTTGTTCTCACTTCAAAATGCATATTTATACAAACTTCTAAACATTTGGATCTTAATCGTTCCAGAAGTATTTGGTTACAAAATGGGAAATGTAAGCGTTTCTCTTCTTTGTCTTTGTCCTCCTTCATGCAGGTAGAGCACCTTCCTTTCTTTACTCTTTGGGTTCTAAAAATAGAACAAGTAGACACTTGTCATTATTTGGCACCGGAAACCTACCCCTTCGCCTGCTTGGTGCAGGTGACGCACCTCTCCACCAACTGGGCTATCAACCTGGAAGGATCTGCTTGGTTTTTTGTCTCAAAAGTGTAACAATCCTTCGCTAACTGTGGAAGCCTTCCTCCTACTTGTTGGTCTTCAGTGATGATAGAACATAACTGTACACTAGGTTTTATTAACCATTTATCCACTTGGACTATATCAATTTGGCTTATCTATGATATTTCAGCCTGCTCTCTTTCTTTGTTCTCCTTGATATCGAGCAAGTGTTTGGCTATATAGATCTAGCCCCGTGTCCCAACACTACTTTCCCTATCGAGATCCGACAAACTTTCATTTATCAAGATGAAAGTTTCTTCACAAGAATTTCTCATTTCTTTAGCTCGTTCTCTGCTTTCTGCTATATTACGCTCCCACGCCTTCAGCAAGATATTACCTCTGGTTTTCTCTGGGATGGAAAGCATAGAACTACTGACCATTTCTTTTTTTGTCATGGCTATAACAGCCTCTTGGAAAGCGACCCGAGCCACTCCAACTTCTCTTTCTCTCAAAGAAATTTCCTCCAATACTTGGTCAATGGTCCTGTAATGGTTTTGGATGGCCTCCACTTTAGAAAGTAAATATTTCTGAGCTACTAACACTCTTTTTCATATTTCAATGGCTTGGGATTTGAATATCCCGATATCTATAACCTGGCTCTCGGTAGAATTCAATTTTACCTGTAGCTGTCTGATCAGTTCTTCTTGTTGGCTTACCTGTGCTTGGCTGGTTTGGGCCGACTAATGTATTTTCTCGAGATGGGATCTGAGACACTCAATTTTCTTTTGATTGGCTACTCTGGCTTTCTCTAGATCTATGTTTACCTGATCTCTAGCATTTTCCTCTGCTGTAGCTAGCTTAGCCTCCAATGCTCTGATCAAATGGTTCTTCTGATTTAACTACTCCTTTAGAGATACGACGAAAAATTGGTTGGCTATGGAAAAAGCCCCCAACGTCCCTACTATCTGAGTGGAGAATTATTCCTTTTTCATGGCCTTCTTGTCGGCTAGGATTTTGAATTTTTTGGCTACTGTGCCCACTTCTCGATAAAGCTCTTGCTTCACAACGACCTTTCTCTTCTTATTGAAGAAAAATTTGTTTGGAGGCAACTCTTCTACAGTAATGGGCATCAATTCCTCATAGAAAATCCATCCCATGTCGAGGGTCCCCTTTGTGGACTGGAGGGGAGTGATAGAAACAATGGGACTGCTAATTTCCTTGGATGGTTTTACTGGGGTAACAATTGTGGTTGTCTTGTCTGATGGGTTGGGGATCTCGGCTTCTTGTTCTAGGTCCTCGGTTTTCTTTTTATTTTCTTGATTTTCCTCTTGGTTAGGACCCGAATCTTTTGAGCCCTTGGCTTCCATTTGTTGTACATATGCAGTCTGTGGGTTCTTACCCTGTAAAATTGGGGGAAGGTAGCTTTGTCAGTGTTCCCGAAACTTGAAAAGATTGGCCCTATCCCCAGGCGACAGGGCTTGAATTCATCTTAGGACTTCGGCATAGGATCTCACACCTCAGAAGATGTCGTCATGAGGTGATTTTCTCATGTTCATATCTTTTTAGGCCACAACTTTCCATGTGATTACTCACGACCTTATGTGGGTCATGTTTCCTGAGCTTGATGTTGACAAATTTAAATTCCTCCAAGGTTGTAGCCTCGGCTTTGGCGTGTCTAAAATCTAATAAAGAATATGTATTAAAATGAATGGGGAAGGGTGGCAATACCTTCTTCGAAAAAACTTTAATTTCTTTACTTATGCCACTAAGCACAGTTTGCCTGGTGATTTTGTGACATACCAGCTTATCCGGCACGAATAGTGGTAGAGCATATGGGGGAACAGAGGCACCGAAAAACCTGATGTATGAAAATTATGCTTCTACATACCAGTCAACCACACTACCCAAGTTGGCAGCGATGCTATCTGAAATCTTGGGTGGTGGGTTATCGAAGATGGAGACATGCATCGATACCACTACCCAATTGAAAATCTCATATATGAATTTTGTGGCCTTATCCTCCCAAAGTTTCGAGTGATAGACATGGTTAGGCTCAGCATTAGATGAAGCCCAACTCCAACTCATTATAGGGAAAGGCATCATGAAACAAATGGCATCCATGACATAGGCAGACATGAAAAATGAGGTTGTCTTCTCACTCACCTTCTACGCTCGATATTTGGTAATTTGACGGGTTAGACTGTCAGACAATAGTTTGGCCCAGTCGAAAGAAAAACCTTCAGCTACTGTATAAATTAGAGGCACCCACAGAAGGAAAAGGTGTGTGGTGTCCTCCCTCCCATACAACCTACAGGCCATCATTGTTATATGCCTGAATGGCAGCTCTAAAGAGGAGATTGAATAAATACCATTAGAGTCTACCCTGAATTTTGCGGGGTGCGAAACCCAATCCTTGATCATCTCAGGCAAGGTTCTGCCATATTGCTCGCATTCCTTCTCCTTGAAACTTTCCATAAAATCGGCATTGTATGTGAAGTTTGGTGTGGGTGACAGCTGATACATTGCCTGCAAATGTTCTGGTCTAAAGGTCCCAACCGTCACCTTCTGTTCGCTGATGATAGTCCTAGTCAGGATATCCACATGGTCTAGCGCCCATATGATCATATCAAAATAGGGAAGGATCCATGGCCTTGCTACTATTTTGTGCATATCTACTTGAATGATGATTTTTTATTTGGTGGCCAAATTATCCTTCTCATTATCGTTGGAATCATTTGAACAATTCACTGATTCAGACTGAAGAATGTCGAAGATGTATGTCTAGGTTTTGATAGTATTAATACTTCGGGGTGAAGTATCAGAAACTGCATCTGAGCCCTGACCTGAACTCTCGGTAGCTGCCTTGGACGCTTTTCATGGAGCCATGATAGAAAACTATGTGTTCAGATCTCCTGTAGTAAGAATTTTAAACACAGAAAGAAGTTATCCCGATGAAAACAAAAACAACTCTGTGCGCAAAATAGAAATAAAATTGAACAAATAAAAGAAACTCCCTTGCTTTAATCTTTCAACTTTGTGTGAGTCCTTGCTGACAGAATGGTCAAATCATTTAATGGAAATATTTAGGCGTGAAATGAGATCTTATTTTCCATTAACTCATCAAGATTGAAATCAATGCAATAAATGTTTAAAAGATTTGTGATAATAAAGAAATACGGAAACATTCAAAATCTCATCTGTAGACTCCATACATTAAAAGGTTCTTTAAGGCATTAATTAATTTAATTAATTCCTTTAAATTTGTACCTTCAACCCTTGAAACCTCTTTTCGGCGTTCGCTGTCTCAAATGATTTTGTTCCTAGTCTTGGAATCCAAAATACCCGAAATTGCGAAGGCATGATTTAGTTAAAAAATCATGATCTGACTTAAGTTCTTAATTAACCCATGCTTAATTAATAAAAATCGTGACTTCGCGACTTGGGGCTACGAAGGTATAGTTTTTTGGTAGAGCGATTGTCGAGTCACGAAACCCCGATAGTGCTTAACCAGGGTTTTAAAGTGACTTACCCCTGACACTAACCTAGGTGAATGTTGGAAATAGTTTCGGGACTTCGCATATCGGAGCTTGGAAACCTTGTGACTTGTAACTCTCGAAGCGTGATAGCATGAGGTAATAAAAGTGATAGACTTTCTTAATGGTTAGGTGACGGTGACTTAAGACTATAATGGCTATCGCCACTTCACATGTCGAGGTAAACTTTTGATTTCAAGAATTATATTTCAACCACTTGTGAAAGGCAGCTCCAACATAGGCTCCAACTAAGGATCCCGTCTTCTTGCGAGACGGGAAGAACAATAGACCATGTGCCTGTATTGGGTAAATGGAGTCATTGGTTTCTTTCTGTGAAACTTGTTTTAGGAAGGGGATATAGAGGGAAAAAGATATTTCGTCTTTACCTCTAAAAAGATTTTCAACATTCAATTGCATTCTAAACTCAGTTGCAACCCTTTCGATGACTTTCTCCTTCTCAATACTGAATTCAGGTCTACTTTAAGATAATCGAAATAGTCCTAGGAAATTCAACGGATCCTGTGGATTTTATCTTGCATCAAATGAAGTAAATCTCATGCTTTTAATCGGGGGGGGGTCCTGTCTGAATTTGGGATGCAGATTCAGTTTCGAAAAAGGCTGGTTACTAGAGTAAAGTGAAAATTACGTATGACAGCCTTACAGATATCTCAGATATTGCTTCACTACCAGCGAGCCTGTTCAGTACCTCGGTGAAGTTATCTAGCCCTTTTTACTAAATTTCCTTTCACCACTTTGAATCGTAATTATGCATTTAAATGTTGAGACGAGGGCAATCATTTATGAATTTCCTTTCATCGTCTTCTTGGACTAGATGGGGGAAATCAAATATGAATTTCCTTTCACCATCTGTCTTATATTTTACTTTTTAAAACACGAAGTGGAGGGCAATCAGTTTGTATAAGACATACCAAGGATGATATCTGTGTAATATTTGCAGTGGAGGTCTATCAACTTGCTTTGATTACTCGGGACCAACCTTCTCTTAACTTTCAAAACACCTTAGCCTACAGGGAAAATGAGAAAAATTACTTCCAGGGGCCTTCCTTTGAGAAAGCCTCAATCCTTTGAAGACTGTTAAAAAACCTAGAAGAGTCAGGATCAACCTACATATAACTTTGTTTAGTAGGAGACTGAGGAGTTTATGAGGACTGACTTACTTTCCAAGGTCTATTTTCCAGCTTCCAAAGCTAAAACGTAACCTCTTCTTCCCCTGTAGGAAACCCGAAAAGGTGCTTGGATTTTTAAGAAGGTAAATCCAAGGATAGAAAAAGGGCGACAAAGAAAGGTCTGGAATTTCGAAATACAGGGGTCATGGATTAAAACTCGACTCTTGGAACCTTTTGTCTGAGACGCTTTCCTCTTTCTGCTTATTTTAATTACGTCTTATCTTTATCTAGGTGAAACTCTTAGAACCCAGAGTAAGAACTCATTCTTTTAATGAGATATCATACTTATGAGACCGTCATGACACTTTAGAGACCTTCGTTTGAAATAAATACCTCTCTGGAATTTGTACCTTTTCCTTACCACTTCGTTCTCTTCTAAAATAATGAAAAAATATTTTCTATCACTTATTTTCGACGAATTTATTCTCTGATATATGATCGTTTGTTTATTCCTTTCGCTTGTTTGGGCTACAATCTAGGATCCTGTAAGGGAACAACACGAAGAGTATCCGGGCTTTAAAAGAACTGAATGCGTTAAAATTTTTGTATCTCTACTTCTAGAAAAAACACTGACCTATTTTATTTGTGATGAAAGTAGACTTACCAAAGAAAGATTCTGAAATAAAAAAGAAAACCCAAACCGGTATATATAGAGGAAATTTTGCAAACCATTTATTGCATACAGTGCTTTAAATAACGCCCATTGACTGGGGCGTTGAGGATTTTATCATCCAAATTCTCTAATAGAAATGAATTTTTTCCTTCAGGAGCTGTGACTTTGAACGGTCCGTACCAGATATGATCAAATTTACCATGTTTTTCCAAGTCCTCCTTCCTAGCATCCCATTTCAAAACTAAATCACAGGGGAGAAATTCTTTGTCCTTGGCCTTACGATCAAATAACGCTTTCATGTTGTCCTGGTATTTCTGTAGCCTTTCATCCACTTCGGCCCTGTGTTGTTGGACTTCAATCAGCTGGTTTATTCTTCTTGTGACATGATTTGGTTCTTCTTTCTCATATTGCCAAAGTTTCATTACGGGAAGTGCTATATTTATAGGTAATACTACATCGGTCCTGTATACCATTTGGAAAGGAGAAGTGCCGATAGATTTTTTTTTACCTATCCGATTCGCCCACAAAGCGTATTTCAAATACACATGCCAAGATTTTTTGTTTTCACTCAACACTTTCTTAATTATAGTGATTAGACTCTTGTTTGAAGACTTGGTTAGCCCATTTCCTTGGGGGTAATATGTCATGGAATGACCGAGCACTATATTATACATTTGGAAAAATCTAACCATAGCGATGGATTTAAATGCCTAGGCATTATCTGTGACTATCTTTTAGGGGCAGCCGAATCTAGACAAAATGTTCTCTTCTAGGAAATTCATTACCACCGAATCCGTTGCCTTTCTAGTTGGAATAGCCTCCACCCATTTGGTGAAGTAATCTGTAGCGGTCAGGATCCATTTATGTTGAGCACTAGAATGAGGGTTAATTTCTCCTATAAACTCTAGTCCCCATTGTTGAAAAGGGGTTTTCGTTTTGACCGGAACCAATGGTAGCGCTGGGAGTTTGTGCTTGCCTGCGAACAATTGGGAAGGGTGACAGGCTCTGACTTTGGTGTTGGCATCCAAGAAAAGTTTGGGCCAATAATATCCTACCCTCAGGATCTTATAAGTCGTTTCCCTCCAAGCATGATGTCTTCCGCACACTCCTTTGTGAAATTCGTTTACGACCTTCTTTGTTTTTTATTCAACTAAACAAACCAACAGGAATCCTAGTGGGTCTTTCCAATACAATTGGCTTTTAGATATGCAGTACTTCATTGCATGCAGCTTCAACGTCTTGGCTTTAGATGGGGATAGGTCACTCGGGCATTTCAAGGTCAGTAGGTAGGACACTATGTCTTTATACCAATCTGATGAGGCAAAATTCTCTTTGATTCTGATTGCAGTTATTTGTTCATCGAGTTTGTTCATGTCCACACACTCTTCACATCCCTGTAGGCCATTTATTCCGAGGGCTCTGAAATTTGATTCAGCTAAGAGATTAGCCAAACCTTGTCCTTTTACTAGTCTCGTCGGTTTTATCTCTAGATCAAATTCTTGAATTTTAGCAAGCCATTGTCCCCTTTTCCCATCACTGTCGGACTGAACCAAAATGTATTTTATAGAACTGGTGGGTACGTACGCAATTACCTTGGAATGTAGCACGTAGGTTCTGAAAGCTTTTAACACCTTCACCATAGCATATGCTTGCTTTTCCATTATATCATATCTGAGTTCAGCGTCTCTAAGACTTTTTCTAAAAAAGGCTATTGGTTGCTCGAAACCTTCTTCATTTTTCTGGAGGAGTACCGCGGCAAGTGTGTGTTCGGAGGCGAACGAGAAAATCAATTTTTTTTTTAAATAATCAGGGCTTGCCAGTACGGGTGCCTTGCTTATGACCTTCTTGATGCATGCAAACGATGCTTTGGCTTCTGTTGTCCATTTCACTTCATTTTTCTTCTTTAGCATATCTGTGATCAACTTCACGATTTCAGCAAAGTTTGGAATAAATCTTCTCAAAAAAATTATTTTTCCTAAGAATGATTGAATCTCTTTTACATTCCTAGGGATATTTATGGTGTCTATAGCTTCAACCCTCTTAGGATCAATTTTAAATCCATCTCAAGACATAATATGGCCCAAGAGTTTACCTTCTTGCATAGCAAAGTGAGACTTTTTGGGGTTTAAAGACAAACCAAACCTGCGGCATTTCTCAAAAGTCTGCTTGAGATGTATCAGATGATCTTCATCGGATTTAGAAAAAATGGTTAGGTCATCAAGATAGAAAACCACGAATTTGTCTCTTTCGCCAATGAAAGCGATATCCATAGCACGTTGGAAAGTAGCACCTGCATTCATTAAACCAAAAGGCATCTTGTCATACATAAATGTACCCCAAGGGGTGGTGAAGGTTGTTTTTTCTTTATCGTGCTCATTGACAGCAATTTGATTGTACCCGAAAAATCCATCGATCATCGACATCCTATTTTCCCCAACCACTTTTTCTAAAATGTGATCCATTTTGGGCAGAGGTTAATTGTATTTGAGGGAGGACTTATTTAGATTTCTAAAATCAACACACAGTCTGATCTCCCCACTTTTCTTTCTAACCGAGACCAGGTTTTCTACCCAGTTGGAGTATCTCAGAGGTACGATTATTTTTGCATCCAGGAGTTTTTTGAATTCCCTCTCGACCACGGGCAATAAAATAGGATTGATTTGTATGAGTTTTTGTCTGAAAGGTTTGACACCAGGATTTAGGGGTATCTTGTGCTCAATCACAGTGGTGTCATAGGTTCTTAGCTCTTCATATGACCAAGCGAAAACATCTTTATAGTACCCAAGTAAGTCTTTATACTTTCTTTTTACCTTGGGAGCAAGGTACTTTGATATTTTTACTATCCTAAGCTCCTCTTCGCTCCCTATGTCACAGTATTCAACCTCTTCTGGTTGGGGTTGCAAAGAAGATTTTAGGGGAATATCATTTTGGTCAAATAGTCTCTCCAGAGGGATTAGTCCCTTTGGAATCTAATTGTTCTTTAAAACCAACATGCGATGATTAGCAATATTTTCCTGGAACCCCTGAGGATCCTCTCCCTCTTGCATGATCCATGTGTGGTTGTTTTGGTTTTCTTGGTCAATGTGAGTTTCGGCGAAGTCGTCCACCATCTCAAGCAACTTCCTGATTTGTTCGTCATCTTCAAACACTTTCCAGTGTTGGATGTTGTTTGGTATGGAAGGTTTGTTCCTCACTTCTATGCGATACCTTAGTTTGAAAGTTGTAGGGGGGGGTGAACGTTGAGGCTACTTTGGCTAATGAATTGGCTTGCAAGTTCTTAGAGCATGGGATGAAATGAACATTTACCGATGAGAAGAAATTTTCTATTAAATCCTAGGTGCAATTCCTGTAAGATCTTAATCTTGGGTGTTTGGCTTGGTATTGTCGATTTATCTGTTTCACTATCAACTATGTGTCTCCATATACTTCCAATTTCTTTATGTTCAGTTTTCTGGTAGCTTCCAACCCTAATACTAGAGCCTCATACTCATATACGTTATTAGTGTAGTCTATATCCCATTGAAGCCTGTAAGAGAAAGGAATCAGAAATTCATTTTCAGGTGCTACAAACAATACTCCTGCACCTGCTCCTTCATATGACAAGGCACCGTCAATAAACATTTTCCAAATTCCAGTGCTATACATATTTTCACCTATCTTTCCTGATTCATTTTCATTTAAGTAATTGTCTTCTGTACAACTATTTACACCATTATCAAAAGACAAAATACAATTCCCTAGATCTTAATCGACAACATAAACAGGATAATTGTTAGGATTCTATGGGTCACTCACTGTGTATGCTAGCCTTGTTTCCCTGTATAGCCGAGTAAATTGTCCACCAAACATAGGAATCATGGCGTAGGTCATGTCTAGTTGAAGAGACCCCCCAAGTTTGGCTCCCCACGATCTAGATAGTAGCAAGCCATACTTCAGAGGTATATCGGTGATAACTACATCCATCAGGATGCTTTTCACCGGAACCTATGCAAGAGTGACTACTAAATCATTTATCATACCCATGCACTTAACTTTCCTTGAATCGAAAGAGTAGAGGTCTCCATAAGGCCTAGTGATCTCAAGGCCTAGTCTGTCCATAATAGACTTGGGTATTACATTATGTGAGGCTCTAGAATCTAGCACGCAGTTATGCAACAGTCGATCATGCACATTTAGGGTAATATAGAAGGGAGTGACAGTGTCTCTGGCACCCTCAAAATGTGGACCAAAAGTGATATTAGGCTTATCATCTTCCAAGTTTATCATGTCAGAGTGACTTTCTGGATCTGGAAAACCTATCATTTTGGTTATCTTCTTTCGATACACAGGATTCTTTGCTAATTCGACCAGAGGAATTGGTATTTTGATCTTATTTGTCTCATTTTCAAGGTTGAAACCTCCAGTACCTTTGTCTGTTTCTCTAGTTGAAACCTCAGACTCCTTCTTTTCTAGCTTATTTGTTTGTGTTGATTTATTTCTAGTGAAGTTATTTATCGATATATGTGTTTCAGCTGTCTTAATTTCTTTTTCTTGGGTATGAGCCTCTTTTACTTTGGGATTCTGTTAATCTACCCCTTTTATTTTTCTATTATGTATCTTGGTCTCCTTTGGGGCAGGCTCGTATATTTCACCTCTTGGGATAATTTTCTTGGGTTGAGGAGTCGACGCGGGTTTGTTTCTAGGCCTCAGGTTGTACTTAGGTTGGACCTCAACCATTATAGGATCGGTCACTTCTTGATAGACAAAAACATCAGTGTTGTTTATGTCATCATATTTATTTGACAGTTTCTAAGTGTTCAAGGACTTCTCGTAATCTTCTTTAGTTAAATAAGGTTGTGTGTAGTCGTCACCTAAATTTGTCACGTCTTCTTCCAGATCCTTGAAATCTTGCAAGTCGTTTCCTCCTATAAAATTTTCATTTTTTAAAGGAGTTTGAATTTTCTGGTCTTCATTTTTAATCTATCTTTATTGATTTTGAGGGTTGGGGTTTCTTATGAATTCCATCTTAACGAAAGGATCTTCCTTGGATTGATCTAGCTCCATTCTGAAAATCTTACTTGATAACTCTTTAATTATCCTGGCCATGTCATCCATTTTATCATTTAAGGATCTACTAGGCCCTAAGGGTCCCACTTGTTCCCTAAAACATTTGGCTTCTCGGTTTCCCGTTTCTACTTTTGTTTTTAATTTTCCAGAAGCCATCATTTTAGATTCGATCTCTACGACATCATCTTGCATTCGGGTTAGGGTAGCCCCTCTCCTTTCTCTCAACAGAAGTACGAAATTGGGTTCGAAGGCTCCCGCAAAGGTTACCTTGGCTGCAGGTTGGGATGGTTTAACTTCGACTGGGATATTATTGTATAGCTTGTTAAACCTTTGAATGAATTCCATAACCGTTTCCGAATTTTTTTTCTTTAAAGACCCGAACTCTGTCAAATAATACAAATGGTCTTTTCTTTCGCCCTATTGTCTAAGGAAAGAGTCTTCTAGGGCATCATAGGATAATATCGAACCTACGGGTAGACTTTGAAACTAGGTTCATACCTGTCCTTTGAAAGTCTGAACAAATAACCTCGAATATACGTCTTCATGTTCGAGACCTAGGATATCTACGAACTGATCAAAGAAATTTATATGTTCGGCCATGGTCAGGTCCCCTTCCCCCGTAAATTTAGGTAAGTTTTTCATGTAGTTTTCAGGAAGGTCGTGAAGAGGGACAGGCAGGACCAGAGGTGCATATCTGGTAGCTACTTTAGCGAAAACTCTGGGAGTTGGGGGCGGCCCTTGGCCCCCCCTCCTCCTCCTAGAGCCCCTCCACCTCCTCCTCCTAAAACCCCTCCACCTCCCCCTCTGGCGGCTACCATCAATAGTATTGGATAGGAAAACAACACGTTATACAGAGGGTTCTGGAACACTAAAAGTGAATCTTTAGCTCCTTCGAGAGACGAAAAAATCGAAGAAGGGTGAAAAGGGATGAGAGGACTTGGTTCCTCGTATTTTCAAAAGATGTAATCAGGGGAACCTGCGGGCATGGAATCCGAGCATATGGTATACTCTTCGAGACTCGGCAAGGTTGAGAAATCTAACTTAAAGTTCGGTGGGATATCGATCGCTGATAAATTTACTGAGGGATTTTCACCTTTATGTACACCAGAGGTTGTTGGATGAATTTCATTTTTAACTTCAGGGAGAGATAAAGTTGGGTTGTGGGTTTTAGGGGGGGGTTATTGTGAAGTTAACGGTTTGAAAGAAATCTCGACCTTGGGTTGTGTGCACCTAAGCTGGTAGGCTGTAGTGGTTGGCTTAAGGGAACCTCTTGTTTTTAGTATTTTTTCAGGATCAGAAACGGGCATGGTCTGTTTACCATCTAGGTTTTGTCTAGTGTTCCTTCAACCGGATGCCAGCTTACTTAAACATGGAGTCACCAAGTGAATGATAAAAATAGCCTTTAGAAGGTGTTCACTCTTTGTTCACTATCAAATGGTAGAAACTTGCAAAAATGTCATTCTCCCAGGGAAAAGGTTTTGTAACTTCATTCCCCGGAAACGGCGCCAGAAAGATGTTGTCCCAGAGTCTATACTTAAGGCTAGAAAGTACAGGGTCTAGGCATCCGAAAGTGAGTAAAATATAAAAAGGGGAAAAATCAACCTTCGGGAAAAGGAAGTTAAGGCTGATTTCTAAGTTGTCTCTGTCTCGCTTCCAAACATTCCTGGATACTTATATCCCATTCAATTGCGGCCCATGAATGTTTGAGTTTGACCCAGGTGATGGAAGTTTTAAGTATGGTGTCAAAAATGTTCAAAGCAATGTTGGTTTGATCTAATAGGTTGGGTTCAATGTTGGGCTATCTTGCAAAGGGCACAGTCATGGAGGAACAGAAAATGAAAAGAAAGTTCGAGGTTTAAAATGCTACTTCAATTTTTGACCATATAAAAGAGAAATTTGAAGATCTGATGTTAAAGGTAGAACACAAACCAAATGCCTTCTCCCATAAATGATTCAACTTTTTAAAGAATCATGTATGAAATGTGAGAAAACATTAAGCCGTCAACAATGCGAGGCTCCTATCAAGGGAGAATCTCACCCTGTAAACAGAAGAAGAAAAAGGTAAGAAGTAATCTAACGAAGCATAAAATATAGAGATCTAAAAATTTCACAGGCCTTGTACCTGCTGATAGCTGATACAGAGGAAAAAATGCAAGTGATTAGATGACTAAAAAATTGGTCACCACAGTAGAAGTTGCACTAAATTGTAGCTAAGCATTCATCAGAAATATATGTGAAATGAAATTTAATGTAAGATAACAGAGAAAACAAAACTCATAACTCAGTCTTCATGGAATCAGGAATCTTCGGATTACTTTGTATTAATTTTCAAAAGAAAGAAAGTCTCTATTACAATCGACCAAGAAAGGTCCAGCCCCTGTTCTCACTTCAAAATGCATATTTATACAAACTTCTAAACATTCGGATCTCAATTGTTCCAGAAGTATTCGGTTACAAAATGGGAAATTTACGTGTTTCGCTTCTTTGTCTTTGTCCTTCTTCATGCGGGTAGAAAACCTTCCTTTCCTTACTCTTCAGGTTCTAAAAATAGAATAGGTAGACACTTGTCATTATTTGGCACCAGAAACCTGCCCCTTTGCCTATTTGGTGCAGGTGACGCACCTCTCCACCAACTGGGCTATCAACTTGGAAGGCTCTGCTTGGTTGTTTGCCTCAAAAGTGTAACAATCCTTCGCTAACTGTGGCAGCCTTCCTCCTACTTGTCGGTCTTCAGTGATGATAGAACATAACTGTACACTAGGTTTTATTAACCATTTATCCACTTGGACTATATCAGTCTGGCTTATCTGTGATATTTTAGCCTGCTATTTTTCCTCGTTCTCCTTGATATTAAGAAGGTGCTTGGCTATATCGATCTGGCCCAGTGTCCCAGTGTTTCTTTCCCTGTCAAGATCTGACAAACTTTCATTTATCAAGCCATAAGTTTCTTCACAAGAATTTCTCATTTCTTTAGCTCGTTCTCTACTTTCTGATATATTACGCTCCCTCACCTTCAATAAGATATTACTTTTGTTTTTCTCTGGGATGGAAAGCCTAGAACTACTGACCATTTTTTTTTTTTCGTGGCTATAACAGCCTCTTGGAAAGCAACCTGAGCTACTCCAGCTTCTCTTTCTCTCAAAGAAATGTCTTCCAGTACTTGGTCAATGGTCCTGCAATGGTTTTGGATGGCCTCCACTTTAGCAAGTAAATATTGCTAGCAAGTAAATCTTGCTAAGCTACTGACACTCTTTTTTGGATTTCAATGGCTTGGGATTTGAATATCCCAATATCTATAACCTGGGTCTCGACAGAATTCAAATTTACCTATAACTGCCTTATCAGTTCTTCTTGTTGGCTTACCTGTGCTTGGCTGGTCTGGGCTGACTGATGTATTTGCTTGAGATCAAATCTAAGCCACTTGATTTCCTTTTGATTGGCTACTCTGGCTTGCTCTAGACCAATGTTCACCTGATCTCTGGAATTTTCCTCTGTTGTAGCTAGCTTAGCATCCTATGTTCTGATCAAACAGTTCTTCTGATTTAACTGTTCCTTTAGAGATCCGACAGAAAATTGGTTGGCTGTAGAAAAATACCCCAACGTCCTTGTTATCTGAGTGGAGAATTCTTCCTTTTTCATGGCCTTCCCGTCGGCCAGGATTTTGAATTTTTTGGCTACTGTGCCCACTTCTTGGTAAATCTCTTTCTTCACAACAACCTTTCTCTTCTTATCGAAGAAAAATTTGTTTGGAGGAAACTCTTCTTCAGTAATGGGCGTCAGTTCCTCGCCGAAAATACATCCCGCATCGGGGGTCCCCTTTGTGGACTATAGGGGAATGATAGAAATGATGGGACTATAAAATTCCTTGGATGGTTTCTTTGGGGTAACAACCGTGGATGGCTTGTTTTATGGGTTGGGGATCTCAGCTTCCTGTTCCAGGTCCCCGATTTCCTTTTTCTTTTCCTGATTTTCCTCTTGGTTAGGACCCAAATCTTTTGAGCCCTTGGCTTCTGTTTGTTTTACATCTGTAGTCTGTGGGTTCTTACCCTGTAAAACTGGGGCAAGGCAGCTCCGTCGGTGTTCCTGAAACTTGAAAATATCGGCCCTATCCCCAAGCGACAGGGCTTGAATCTGGCTTAGGACCTCAGCATAGAATCTTGCACCTCAGAAGTTGTCGTCATGAGGCGAGTGCTCATGTTTTTATCTTTTCAGGCCACAACTCGCCATGTGATTACTCATGACCTTATGTGGGTCATGTTTCTTGAACTCGATGTTGACAAATTTAAATTCCTCCAAGGTCATAGCCTTGTCTTTGGCATGTCTGAAATCTAATAAGGAATATATATTAAAATGAATGGGGAAGGACGGCCATACCTTCTTCAAAAAACCTTTAAGTTCTTTGCTTATGCCACCGAGGACGGTTTTCCTAGTGATTTCACGGCATACCAACTTATCCAGCACGAATAGTGGTAGATCATATGGGGGAATAGAGGCACCGAAAACCCTAATGTATGAAAATTTTGCTTCTACATACCAGTCAGCCACACTACCCAACTTGTCATCGATGCTATCTAAAATCCTGGGTGGAGGGTTACTGAAGATAGAGACATGCATTAGTACCATTACCCAATTGAAAATCTTGTATATGAATTCTATGGCCTTATCCTCCCAAAGTTTCGAGTGATAGAAATGGATAGGCTCAACATTAGATGGAGTCCAGCTCTATCTCATTAGAGGGAAATGCATCATGAAACAAATGGCATCCATGACGTAGGTAGACTTGAAAAATGAGGTTGTCTTCTCGCTCGCCTTCTACGCTCGATATTCAGTAATTTGACGGGTTATACTTTCGGACAACAGTTTGGCCCAGTCGAAAGAACAACCTTTAGCTATTGTATAAATCAGAGGAACCCGCAGGAGGAAAAAGTGTGTGGTGTCCTCCCTCCCATACAACCTACAGGCCATCATTGCTATATACCTGAATGGCGGCTCTAAAGAGGATATTGAATAAATACCATTAGAATCTGCCCTGAATTTTGTGGGGTGTGAAACCTAATCCTTGATCATCTCAGGCTAGGTTCTGCCACATTGCTAGCATTCCTTCTCCTTGAAACCTTCCAGAAAATCATCATTTTATGCAAAGTTTGGTGTGGGTGACAGTTGATACATTGCCTGCAAATGTTCCAGTCTAAAGGTCCCAACTGTCACCTTTTGTTCGCTGATGATAGTCCTAGTCAGGATATCCACATGGTCTAGCGCCCATCTGGTCATAGCATAATAGGGAAGGAGCCATGGCCTTGCCACTATTTTGTGCATCTCTACTTGAATGATGATTTTGTATTTGGTGGCCAAATCATCCTTCTCGTTATCGCTGGAATCATCTGAACAATTCACCGATTCGGATTGAATAATGTCGGAGATGTATGTCCAGGTTTTGACAGTATTAATACTTTGGGGTGAAGTATCGGAAACTACATCTGAGCTCGGACCTGAACTCTCAATAGCCACCTTGGATGATTTTCATGGAGCCATGATAGAAAACTTTGTGTTTAGATCTCCTGTAGTAAGAATTGTAAACACAGAAAGAAGTTATCCCGATGAAAAAAAAAAAACAACTCTGCGCACAAAACAAAAATAAAAATGAACAAATAAAAGAAACTCCCTTGCTTTAATATTTCAACTTTACGTGAGTCCTTGCTAACAAAATGGTCAAATCATTTAATGGAAATATTTAGGTGTGAAATGAGATCTTATTTTCCATTAACTCATCAAGATTCAAATCAATGGGATAAATGCTTAAAAGATTTGTGATAATAAAGAAATGCGGAAACATTCAAAATATCATCTGTAGACTGCGTATGTTAAAAGGTCCTTTAAGGAATTAATTAATTTAGTTAATTCTTTTAACTTTGTACCTTCAACCCTCGAAACCTTTTTTCGACGTTCGCCGTCTCAGATAATTTCATTCCTAGTCTTGGAATCCAAAATACCCGAAATCGCGATGGGGAGATTTAGTTAAAAAATCATGATCTGACTTGAGTTATTAATTAACCCATGCTTAATTAATAAAAATCGTGACTTTGCAACTGGAGGCTACGAAGGTATAGTTTTTTGGGAGAGAAATCTTTGAGTCATGAAACCCTGACAGTGCTTAACTAGGGTTTTAAAGTGACTTACCCCTGACACTAACCTGGGTGAACTTTTGAAACTGTTTCGCGACTTCGCATATCGGAGCTTGGAAACCTTGCGACTTGTAACTCCTGAAGCACGATAGCACAAGGTAATAAAAGTGATAGACTTGCTTAATGGTTAGGTGATGGTGACTTAAGACTATAATGGCTATCACCACTTCGCATGTCGGGGTAAACTTTTGATTTCAAGAATTATATTTCAACCACTTGTAAAAGGCGTCTCCAACAAGATGCATGCAAAGGTTCTCCTATTCTGATGGGGTACAACTCTCTAGTCGAGGTCACCAACAAAGGAATAATTGATCTCACAAACAAAAGCTTCACAAATGTGCTACATGTTCCCAAAATATTTGTCAATATTCTCTCTATGTATCATATGAAAAAATACGACACCGGAAAGAGAGTCATATTCACAAATTATGCAGTGGATATCTATGACATGAAAACCAATTACAGGGTTGCTACTAGTGACGTAAATCATCAATCTATACTCTACACATTTTCTAAATTTATTGAAATAGATTTTGCATTACTGCTTACCCATGATGATGAAAGTAGTAGGATATGGCTCAAAAGGTTCAAGAATTTAAATTTCAGATATATGGAACAACTTATCAAGCAAGGAATGGTTGATGGTCTACCTGACATCCACTTCTCCAAATGAATTTGTGAGGGATGTGTTCTTGGAAAATACCCTCAAGAGAAATTCGACAAAGGAAAGACTCAGAAGGCTTCCTCTCCTTTATATCTGATCCATAGTGACCTCATGGTTCCTTTTCCACATCCATCAATCATTAAAGAAAGGTATGTGCTAATTTTTTTTGACGATTTTCATGCTTTAGATGGATTTTCTTTCTTAGGAAAAAATCAGAGGTCTTTCAACACCTCAAAGATTTCAAAGCCCTTGTTGAGACACAGAAAGGAAATAAAATCAAAGTCCTCTGAAAATATAATGGGGAGAGTATGTCAACCATGAGATACAAAATAAATTTCATGAGGTTGGGATTTAGTTGCAGCACACGGTTCCTTATACTCCACAACAAAATGGAGTTGTTGAGAGGAAAAATAGATCTCTAAAAGAGATGGAATCTTGCATGCTACATGCAAAGTCACTTCCACATAGATTATGGGATGAATCACTTAATTTTTCAACCTACATCCAAAACATATCTCCCCATAGATATGTCAAGGACAAGACCCCCTACAAGGCTTGGAGAGGCCTCAAACAAGAAGTGACCCACTTCCATATTTTTGGTTCACATGTATGGGCCATGATTCCCTCTGCGAAGAGGAAGGAACTTGATCCACAGAGCACAAAGTGTATCTTTTTGTATACCCCAATGATGTGAAGGGATACATAGTAATTGATCTTTATTTGGAACAACTCATCATTGGGAAAAGTGTCCAATTCTAGGAAAGTGTCTCGCATGTACCTCAATAGTCACATGTAGACACTTTTGTTCTTCCACCTATAAGAGATGATGAGCATGCACATTTTGACTCTTATTCAGATGAAAGTTTTGATTTAGATAATTCAGATGATCTAGACATAGATTCATTACAGTTAAATGTAGAGTCAGTGCATGCAGATGAAGATGCAGAGCCAGAGAAGAGGCCTAAGTGGGCCAATACTATTCTTCAGGATGCAAGAGATCTTGTTGGGGATCTAGCTGATACTAGGAGGAATCAATATGATTTTGAGGAGATTCCTCTTGAAATCACTACCACTGAACCGATGCCATCTAGGAATCATTTCTTGGTTCAATCTTCAGATCCATATTCCTATAGTGAGGCTACTGGAAATCCCTTTTGGGAATATTCCATGTAGGAGGAGTATAACTCCCTCCTCGAGAACCAAAATTTGGATCTAGTTCCCCTTCCTTCAAGATGGAAAATTTTCAAGAGCATATGGGTCTACAGGACCAAGAGCATAGTGGATGGACAAGTTAGCATATACAAAGCTAGGCTAGTTTCCAAAGGCTTTATGTAGGTGCATGGCAGGGACTATGATGAGACCTTCTCTCTAGTAGAGAATATGGATTCCATACATTTGGAACTTTTCATTATGGAATCCAAGGGATGGGAATTCCATCAGATGGATGCAAAGAATGCATTTCTTCATGATGATCTCTCTGAGACGATATATATGGAGTAGCCCTAGGGATTTGTGTATGATTCATCTTTGGTTTGTAGACTGAAGAATTCTATTTATGGCCTCAAGTAGGCCCCGAGGACATGGTATGCCAATATGGACTCCTACCTGTTGTCACAAAACTTTTTACGTTGTAAGTTAGACCCGAATGTTTACATGATGAAGACAATTGATTCACTTCTACTCATTTTGTATGTTGATGATTTGTTGATCACTAGTTGCTCGACTTTAATGCTTTCTGTAGTTAAGAGGATTCTGCATGACAAGTTCTTGATTATGGACATGGGTCCACTACATTTATTCCTTAGAATCAAGATTAGTCAGGATGCATCAAGCATCAAACTGTCTTAGGCCAAGTATCCATGAGATCTCCTTGAGAGATTTCACATGATAGACTGCAAGTCTAACCTGACTCCTTTCCTATAAGAAGTCAGAATTGAGGATGGTAGGGACACTCGACTAGTTGGAAACACACTGTACAAACAACTAGTGCGGAGCTTGTTGTATCTGACACAATCCAGACCATACCCCTCCTATGCATTTGGAGTAGTTTCCAGGTTCATGTAGGAGCTACATGAGCTACATTGGAAGGATGAAAAGTGTATCCTTTGATACTTATAAGGAACCATCACCTTTAGGATTCACTATGAAACAAAATCTACATTGGACCTCATTGGGTTCACTGATTCTGACTGGGCTAGAGATAACATTGATCGCAATTCGACATCTGGTTACTCACTCAGTATTGGTTCTAGTCATATCTGTTGATTGAGCAAGAAGAAAGATGTTATTTCTCTATCTTCAGCCGAGGCAGAGTACATAGGGGTAATTAACATAACCATTTAGGATATGTGGCTACAACATTTTATCGTTGAGTTGGGAATTCAGTTTCATCGATCGATCGTCATCCATAGATATCTATAGAAATCTATAGAATTCAGACTTAGTACATGAGGGGATCATCGACCTATAGTTCTATCCTTCAACATAATAGAACGTAGACATATTCACCAAGACCTTCACTAAGAAGAAGTTCCATTCTCTGTGTAGTCATATTGGAGTGAAGGACACAGTTTCCTAGCAACTGTCATTTCTTATTTTGACATACATTGTAATTTGAGGGGGGAGGGTTCCCATGAGTTTTTCCCTCTTTCCTTGTTTATTTCAGTGTATCTTTTGTATTTGGGTACCTAACATGGCCTCGTTTTGGGGACCCATTCTTTATTTTCACCATAGTGATGTTCAGGGGGGGTGTTGGAGATACTTCACACACACCTAGGATTTATTTTTTCCTAAGGTTTTCCTTATGTTTATTATTCATTATTTAGTCTCCTATAGTTTAGGGAGAGTATTCCTCTAGGATAATATTCTCTTTAGTTCACACTTCAGTTTGATAAGTTGAGTGGAGTCTAGATGCTACATTGGGATCATCACCATGCAGGATTGGTATCATAACCAACTAATGCACATTGTCCTTGTGATTATCACCAGACTAGCACATTACTCATGATTCCCTAATCTCCTCCTCACTTCACTCTATTTCAATCAGTTAACTGAAGACAAAGAGACTAGTTGACTCAGACTAGGTGGAAGTTCACTCTTGTAGCTTCTTGATAGACTATCCTAGTTGGTAGTTTACTCATGTAACTATTGGTGTGTGTCCAGATCACATTGTCTTCTCTTGCATTGCACATTAGTTGATTTATACAGAGTATATCATGTGTAAATTATCATTCATTCATTTGGTTAATGAGAATTCTTCCAGTCTTTCTCTCATGCTTCTCTTTTCTCATATTTTCTCTACAGATTGTGTATGTCATTTTCTAGCTAGATCTATTCGATGTAGCTTCAACACATTTACATTGTATTAGCATTGATGGAATTCTAGGGAAAAGAAACACCAGATTATTTTTGCAGGTACCAAAGATTGAAGACAACGAAAAATGGAATTTCCAAAAGAATTCATTCATACACCGTACAATTTATTTGCATGGAAGGAGAAGATGATAATGCATCCTCAAGGCATAGGATTATACAAGTTAACCATGAACAAAAAAACCGAACCAACATCATCCATAGAAAAATCCAAGTATCTAAATCGAATGGATGAAGTGTTTGGAACTATTTACAGTCTCATTTATCCTGAACTCCTCTTTCACATATCCTCCTGTAAAACCCCCAATGAATCATGGACCACCATGGAAGGGATTTTTGAAAAATAGAATGAGATGAGGGGACGCAGGCTCAAGGTGGAATTGCTCACTTTGGATCCAAAAACCTTCGACAATATCCAATATTTCTTTACCAAATATAAGGATTTGTTGTCACAACTCAAGGCTTGTGGGGTTGATAAATCTAAGGAGTATAAATAAATGGTTCTTAAAATTCTCTCCAAAGTTGGTATGGAATACTTAGTGTTTTTAACTACATTTCATTCAGTTAGGCTCGCCTCTATGACCACCTGGACAATGCCCTCTCTTGAGTCCTTTATCGAGTCTCTAACACAAGAGCAGAACAAGCTCATCAATATGGAAAAAATGAAAGGCCCAAAGGCACATGCACTTACTGTGAAATATTGTAGTGGTCATCAATATTATAAATCTAAAGACAAAGACAAAAGGAGATAACATGAAAATACAAAGAAGGAAGGGTACTCAAAACCCTTCAATGCTACCTCTAGATACAAAGGTGGAAAGGGAAGAAAAGTGGAGAAATGAACTTAATTTCATGCTGATTCCATCCAAAATCCACATGTATGCAGAAACATATAGATCAAATGGCACAAATACTTCAGAAAAAAAAACTTGGAGATTGCATCCCCGAGGGTTCCAAGAAGAAGAGGCCAGAAGATCAAAATCCCAAGAAAGTCAATTCTATCCATGCTTTGATTTCCATAAACTCCTCTCTCGATGCTTGGATCATAGATTTAGGTGAATCACATCACATGGAAGCCAAAAAATAATTTTATTCTTCATTGGATGCATGAAAAATTCTTCCTATTTTGATTGGGGATAACTCTCCAGTTGAGGTCACCGACAAAGAAATAATTGAACTCACAAATAGAAGCTTTGAGAATGTGCTACACGTTCCCAAACTTTATATCAATATTTTCTCCGTGTATCAGATGAAAAAATAAAGCACTGAAAATAGAGTCATATTCATTCCTGATGCATTAGATATCTATTAAATGTAAAACAATTCCATGGTTTCTACCAGTGATGTAAATCATCAATATAGACTCTACACATTTTATGAATTTATTGAACCAGATTCTACATTACTTCTTACCCATGCTGATGAAAGCAGTAGGATATGGCATGAAAGGTTTGGGCATTTAAATTTCATATATATGAAACAACCTAGAAAGAAGGGAATGGTTTATGGTCTACCTAACATCCACTTCTCCGAAGAAATTTTTGAGGGATGTGTTCTTCGAAAACACCCTCAAGAGAAATTCAACAAAGGAAAGACTAAGAATTCTTTGTCTCCTTTAGATCTGATCCATAGTGGCCTCATGGGCCCTTTCCCGCATCCATCAATCAGTAAATAAAGGTACGTGCTCATTTTTGTTGATGATTTCTTACACTTCACATGGATTTTCTTTCTTAGGCAAAAATCAGAGGTCTTTCAAGACCTCAAAGATTTCAAAGCCCTTGTTGAGACACAGTCAAGAAAGAAAATCAAAGTCCTCTGAATGGATAACGAGGGAGAGTATGTCAACCATGCAATAAAAATCTTTGTCATGAGACCAAGATTCAGTTGCAGTACATGGTTCCTTATACTCCACAGCAAAACAAAGTTGTTGAGCGAAAAAATAGATCTCTAAGAGAGATGGCATCTTGCATGATACATGAAAAGTCACTTTCACAAAGATTATGGGATTAATCACTTAATTGTGAAACCTACATCCAAAATAGATATCCTCGTAGATCTTTCAAGGATAATACCCCCTACAAGGCTTGGAGCGGCCTCAAACCAGAAGTGACCCACTTTCGTATTTTAGGTTCACGTGCATGGGCTAGGATTCCCTCAGAGAACAGGAAGGTACTTGATCCATAGAGAACACAGTGTATCTTTGTTGGATACCCCAACAATGAGAAGGGATACAGACTCATTAATATTTCCTCGGACCGACTCATCATTGACAGAAGTATCCAATTTGAGGAAAGTGTCTCGCATGTACCTCAACAGCCGTATGTAGACACTTTTCTTCTTCCACCTGTCAAAGATGATGAACATGAACATGTTGACTCTTCTTTAGGTGAGAGTTCTGACTAAGAGGATTTAGATGATCTATACATAGAGTCAGTGCATGAAGATGTAGATGGAGATCCAGAGAAGATTCTCAAGTGGGCTAAATCTACTCTTCATGATGTAGGAGATATTGTTGCGGATCCAACTTATACTAGGAATAATTGATCTGATTTCGAGGAGCCTCCTCTTGCACTCACTACCACTGAGATGATTCCATCCATACATATTTTCTTGGTTTAGTATTTAGATCCACATTCCTATGGTGAGGCTGCTGGAAATCGATTTTGGGAATCTTCCATGCAAGAGGAGTACAACTGCCTCCTTGAGAACCATATATGGGATCTGGTTCCTCTTCCTGCAGGAAGGAAACTTGTCAAGTGCAGATGGGTCTATAGGACCAAGAATGCAACAAATGGACAGGTTAGGATATACAAAGCCAAACTATTTTCCAAAGGCTTTCAGTAAGTCCATGACATTGACGATGATGAGACCTTCACTCTAGTAGTGAAGATGGATTCCATACATTTGGCACTTTCCATTGTGGAAACCAAGGGATGGGAATTCCATCAGATGGACGTGAAGAATTCATTTCTTCATGATGATATCTTTTAGGAGATCTATATGGAGCAGCCCCAAGGATTTATGCAGTATTTATCTTTGGTTTGTTGACTAAAGAAGTCTCTTTATGGCCTCAAGCAGACCCCAAGGGCATGGTATACCAATATGGACTCCTAATTTCTATCAAAAACCTTTGTACATTGTAAGTTAGACTTGAATATTTACATGCTTAGGACAGTTGATTCACTTCTACTCCTAGTTTTGTATGTAGATGATTTGTTGGTCATTGGTTGCTAGACTTTAGCGATTGTTGTAGTCAAGAGGATTTTACATGACAGGTTCTTGATGATGGACATGGGTCCACTACATTTCTTCCTTGGAATCGAGATTAGTCAGGATGCATCAGGCATCAAACTGTCTTAGGCCAAGTATGCACGAGATCTCCTTGAGATATTTCACATGACAGACTGCAAGTATGCCTTGACTCCTTTCCTATCAGGAGTCAGACCTTAGGGTGGCAGGGACACTCCACTAGTTGAAATAACACTGTATAGACAACTAATGGGGATCCTGATGTATCTCACACACTCCATACCAGACCTATCCTATGTAGTTGGAGCAGTCTATAGGTTCATGCAGAAGTCATAGGAGATATATTGGAAGGATACAAAGTGTATCCTTCGATACATACAAGGCACCATCACCTTTGGGATTCACTATGTGGTAGACTCTTCATTGTACCTCATCGGGTTCACTGATTTTGAAATCCATGCCACATCAAGAAGAATGACATGTTCGAAAAGATAAAGGGGTACTAATAAAAATAAATGGTTGACACCCATGCCACATCAAGAAGGGTGACATGTCCTCAAAGATAAAGGGCTACTAAGAAGAAGAAAATATTGACATCAATGCCAAGTCAATAAGGGTGACATGTCCACAAATATAAAGGGGTATTAATAAAAATAAAAGGTTGACACCTATGCCATGTCATCAAGGGTGATACATGATCTAATATAATGAGGTAGTAAGAAAAATAAAAGGTTTACACCCATGCCACATAAATAAGGGTGACATGTTCGCAAAGATAAAGAGATACTAAGAAAAAATAAAATGTTGACACCCATGCCACGTCAAGAAGGGTGAGATATCCACAAATATAAAGGGGTACTAAGAAAAATAAAAGGTTGACACCTATGCCACATCAATAAGGGTGACATGTCTGCAAATATAAATGGTTACTAAGAAAATGAATGGTTGACACCCATACCACATCAATAAGGGTGACATGAGAAAGTTACTAAGAAAAATAAAAGGTTTACATCCATGCCATGCAATAAGGGTGATACATCCATAAAGATAAAGGGGTAATAATAAAAAGAAAAGGTTGACACCCATGCCAGGTCAAGAAGGGTGACATCTTTCCAAAGATATAGGGGTACTAAGAAAAATAAAAGGTTCACACTCATGCCACATCATGAAGAGTGGGATGTCCTCAAAGATAAATGGGTACTAAGAAAAATAAAAGGTTGACACCTATTCCATATAATAAAGGGTGATATGTGAGAAAAGATAAAGGGGTACTAAGAAAAAGAAAAGGTTGACACCCTTGCCACATAAAGAAGGGTTACATGTTCGCAAAGATAAAGGGGTACTAAGAAAAAAAAAAGATTGAGACCTATGCCCATTCAAAAAGGATGAGATGCGAGAAAATATAAAGGCATACCAAGAAAAATAAAAGGTTGACACCCATGCCACATCAAGAAGGGTGACATGTCTGCAGAGATAAAGGGGTACTAATAAAAAGAAAAGGTTGACACCTATGGAACATCCAGAAGGTTGATAGGTCCACAATGATAAAGGGGTACTAAGCAAAATACAAGGTTCAAAACCATGCCACGTCAGGAAGGGGGATATGTCAGTGAAGACAAAAGGGTAATAAAAAAATAAAAGGTCTATAATATAAAGGGTGAGACGTGAGAAAATATAAAGGAGTGATAAGAAAAACAAAAGTTTGGCACCCATGGCACATTAAGAAGGGTGAGATGTATGTAAAGATAAAGGGGTACTAAGAAAAATAAAAGGATGACACCCATGCCATGTAAATAAGGGTTAGATGTCTACAAAGATAAAGGGGTACTAGGAAAATGAGAAGGTTGAAACCCATGCCATGTCAGGAAGGGTGACATGTTCACAAAGATAAAGGTATAGTAAGAAAAAGTAAAGGTTGATACCCATGCCATGTTGGTAAGGGTGAAATGTCAGTAAAGACAAATGGTTATTAAAAAAAATAAAAGGTCGATATGATAAAGTGTGAGACGTGAGAAAAGATAAACGATAACTAATTAAAAGAAAAGTATCAAACCCATACCATTTCAAGAAGGATGAAATTTCCCCAAAGATAAATAGGTACTGTGAAAAAGAAAAGGTTGAAACCCATGGCACATCAAAAAGAATGAAATGTCTTTGAAGATAAAGGGGTACTACGAAAAATAAATGTTGATATGCATGCCACGTCAATAAGGGAAACATGTCTGCAAAGATAACAGGGTACTAAAGAAAAGAAAAGGTTCACCCCTATACCATGTTAACAAGGGTGAGATGTGAGAAAATATAAAGGGGAACTAATAAAAATAAAAGGATGACACCTATGACACATCATGCAGGTTGACATGTCTACAAAGATAAAGGGTTAATAAGGAAAATAAATGTTTGACACCCATGCCATGTCAATAACGGTGACATGTCTGGAAATATAAAGGGGTACTAAGAAAAAGAAAAGGTTGAAACCCATGCCACTTGAAGAAGGGTGTCATGTCCAAAAATATAAAGGGGTGTTAATAAAAAGAAAATATTGACACCTATGCCATGCCAGAAAGCATGAGACTTGAGAAAATATAAAGGGGTACTAAGAAAAATAAATGGTTGACACCTATGCCATGTCACAAAGTATGACATGTATGCAAAGATAAATGGGTACTAAGAAAAATAAAAGGTGGAAAACCATGCCACATAAGCAAGGAGGACATGTTAGCAAACACAAGGGGGTACTAAGAAAAAGATAATGTTGACACCCATGCCACATTAGGAAGCATGACATGTTAGAAAATACAAAGGGGTACTAAAAATAATAAAAGGTTGATAAGGTAAAGGGTGAGACGTGAGCAAAGAGAAAGGGGTACTAAGAAAAAGAAAAGGTGGACACCCATGCCAAGTCAAGAAGGGTGGCATGTATGCAAATATAAATGAGTACTAAGAAAAAGAAAATCTTGACGTCCATTAAATTTCAAGAAGGGTGACATATCCGCAAACATAAAGGTGTATTAAGAAAAAGAAAAATTTGAAACCCATGCCATGTCAAGATAGGTGAAATGTCTGCATATATAAAGAGGTACTAAGAAAAATAAATGGTTGAAACCTATGCCATGTTAGGAAGGGTGAGAAATGAGCAAAGATAAAGGGGTACTAAAAAACAAAAATGTTTACATCCATGTCATGAGAATAAGGGTGATTTGTCCACAAAGATAAACGAGTACTTAGAAAAATAATATGTTGAAACCCATTCCATGTCAAGAAGGGTGACATGTCTGCAAAGATAAAGGGGTACAAATAAAAATAAAGGGTTGACACCTATTCCATGTTAGAAAGGGTTCGACATGAGAAAAGATACACGGGTACAAAGAAAAATAAAAGGTTGACACCCTTGCCACATCAAGAAGGGTGACTTGTCCGCAAAGATAAAGGGGTCTAAGAAAAATAAAATGATGATGCCCATGCCACATCAATAAGGGTGACATGTCTACAATGATAAAGGGGTACTAATAAAAATAAAAGGTCGACACCCATGCCACATCAAGAAGGGTGAGATGTTTACAAAGATAAGGGGGTACTGAGAAAAATAAAAGTTTGATACCTATGCCATGTTAGAAAGGGTGGACGTGAGAAAATATAAAGGGCTACTAAGGAAAACAAAATGGTTGACACCCATGCCACATCAATAAGGGTGACATGTTCACAAAGATAAAGGGGTAGTAAGAAAAATAAAATGTTGACACCCATGCTACGTCAAGAAAGGTGACATGTCCACAAAGATAAAAGTGTACTAAGAAAAATAAAAGGTGGACACTCATGCCACATCTAGAAGGGTGAAATTTTGACAAAGATAAAGGGGTAAGAAGAAAAATAAAACAATTAATACCATGCCACATCAAAAAGGTTGACATGTCAAAAAAGACTAAGGGGAACTAAAATAAAAAGGTAAAAAATGATAAAGGCTAAGGCATGAGAAAATATAAAGAAGTACTTAGAAAAAAAAGGTTGACAACCATGTCACGTCAAGGAGGGTGACATGTCTGCAAAAATAAAGCGGTACTAGGAAAAAGAAAAGTTTAAAATTGATGCCACATCAAGAAGGGTGACATGTATGAAAAGATAAAGGGGAAACAATAAAAATAAAAGGTTGACACCTATGCCATATAAGAAAGGGTGATATGTGAGAAAATATAACAAGGTACTAAGAAAAATAAAATTTTGACAACCATGCCATGTCAAGAAGGGTGATATGTCCACAAAGATAAAATGGTACTAAGAAAAAGAAAAGGTTGACACCCTTGCCACATCAAGAAATGTGATGTGTCCACAAAGATAAAGGGGTACTAAGAAAAAGAAAACGTTGACACATGTGCCATGTCAAGAAGGGTAACATGTCTGCAAAGTTAAATGGGTACTAAGAGAAACAAAATGTTGACACAAATTCCATGTCAAGAAGGTTGACATGTCTGGAAAGATAAAGGGGTACTAATAAAAGGAAAAGGTTGAAACCCATGCCACGCCAGGAAGGGTGACATTACACAAAGAGAAAGGGGTACTAGAAAAAAGTAAAGGTTAACAACCATGCCATGTCAACAAGGGTTATATGTAAGTAAAGACAAAAGGGTACCAAAAAATATAGAATTCTGATAAGATAAAGTGTGAGAAACAAGAAAAGATAAATGGTCTCTAAGAAAAAGAAATGATTGATACCCATGCCATCTCAATAAGGAAGACATTTCCACAAAGATAAAGGGGTACTAAGAAAAATAAAGGTTGACACCCATGCCATGTCAAGAAGGGTGAAATTCCCTCAAATATAAATGGGTACTAAGAAAAATAAAATGTTGATAGATGTGCCACATCAAGAAGTGGGACATGTCTGCAAAGATAAAGGGGTACTAAGAAAAACAAAATGTTGACATCCATGCCATGTCAAGAAGGGTGATATGTCCACAAAGATAAATGGGTACTAATAAAAATAAAAGGTTGATACCTATGCAATGTTAGAAAGGGCTAGACGTGAGAAAATATAAAGGGGTACTAAGAAAAATAAAATGTTGACACCCATGTCATTGTCAAGAAGGATGAAATGTTCGCAAAGATAAAGGGGAAATAAGAAAAAGAAAGGTTGACACATAAGACACATAAATAAGGCTGGAATGTTAGCAAACACAAAGGCATACTAAAAATAATAAAATTTTGATCAGGTAAAGGGTGAGAGGTGAGTAAAGAGAAAGGGGTACTAAGAAAGAGAAAAGGTGGACATCCATTCCACATCAAGAAGGGTGACATGTCCGCAAAGATAAATGGGTACTAAGAAAAAGAAAAAGGTTGACACTGATGCCATGCCAAGAAGGGTGACATGTCCGAAAGGACAAAGGGGTACTAAGAAAAAGAAACAGTTGACACCCATGACATGTCAACAAGGGTGACATGTTAGCAAAGATAAAGGGGTAATAAAAAAAAAAAAAAATTGATAAGATAAAGGGTGAGAGATGAGAAAAGATAAAGGAGTACTAACAAATATAAAAGGTTCACACCCATGCCACATAAATAAGGGTGACATGTACACAAAGAAAAAGGGATACTAATAAATAAAAAAAAGTTGACATCCATACCACTTCAAGAAGGGTGACATGTTCACAAATATAAATAGGTACTAACAAAAAGAAAAGGTTGACACCCATGCCATGTCAATAAGGGTGACATTTTTGCAAAGATAAAAGGGTACTAAAAAAGAAAAAAGGTTGACACATATGCCATATCATAAAGGTTGAGACATGAGAAAAGATAAAGGGGTACTAAGAAAAAGAAAAGGTTGACACACATGCCACTTCAAGAAGGGTCACACATCCAAAAAGAAAAAGGGGTACAAAGAAAAATAAAAGGTTGACACCCATGAAACATCAAGAAGGGTGACATGTCCACAAAGATAAATGAGTACTTGGAAAATGAAATGGTTGAAACCCACACCACGTCAAGAAGTGTGACATGTTTGAAAAGAGAAAGGTTTACTAAGAAAAATAAAAGGTGGACACCCATGCCACTTCAACAAGGGTGACATGTGAGCAAGGACAAAGGGGTACCAAAAAAAAGGTTGATAAGATAAAGGGTACAAATAAGAAGAAAAGGTTGACACCCATGCCATGTCAAGAAGGGTGACATGTACACAAAGATAAAGAGGTACTAAGAAAATGAAAAGGCTGACACCCATGCCACGTCAGGAACGGTGACATGTTTGCAAAAATAAAGGGGTACTAAGAAAAATAAATGGTTGACACCCATGCCACGTCAATAAATGTGTCATGTCCACAAAGATATAGGGGTACTAATAAAATGAAAAGGTTGATACCCATGCCACATCAAGGAGGGTGATATGTACACAAATATAAAGGGGTACTAAGAAAAAGAAAAGTTTGATACTCATGCCATGTCGAGAAGGGTTACATGTAAGTTACAAATAGAATGAAAATATTGACACCTATACCATGTCAACAATGGTGATACATGAGAAAAGATAAAGGGGTACTAAAAAAATGAAAGTTAGACATCCATGCCACATCAAGAAGGATGACAAGTCTACAAAGATAAAGCGGTACTCTGAAAACTAAAAGGTTGACACCCATGCCACGCCAAGAAGGGTAACATGTCGGAAAAGATAAATGGGTACTAAGAAAAATAAAATATTGACACTTATGCCATGTCAGCAAGGGGTAGACATGAGAAAATATAAAGGGGTAGTAAGAAAAAGAAAATATTGACAACCATGCCAGGTCAAGAAGGGTGACAAGTTCGCAAAGATAAAGGGGAACTAAGAAAAATAAAAGGCTGACACCCATGCTACGTCAAGAAGGGTGACATGCCAACAAATATATGTTAGAAAAAAATGATCGCAGAGCAATATAAATCAAACAAATGTAGAAATAAAACTCAAAAGATACACAATACAATAGAGGCAGGGATATACGTGGTTCATCCAGTGTGGGCTACATCCACTAGAGAAATTTCTAGGTCCTTCCTTTACTATTATCCTAAAAATGAAGGGATACAACCTACATCACACCCACTATAACTTCCTCTTATTTCTCTCACAGTATCCTCTCTCAGAATACAATATTCGCAATTATGCATAGCCGCAATACATTTCCCTCACAAAAGAGGGTTTCCTTATAGGGAAAAAAAACCTAATGTATCTTCTACCTTAAGATCTATGACCTTATAATGAACGTTCAAGATTTAAAAATGAAATTAAAATATACATTTACAAGGCAATTTTTCCTTCGAGGGCTTCGCCCATGAACCACCGTTGGGGGCCCGATTTCCCCTAGACCTCACAGAGGGGGTAACCCCCCTCTGAAATCCCCCATGTGGAGGAGTGTACATTCTTCCAGGGTGTAAAGTCTTCATGGTTATAAACACGGCTGAAAACAAAGACCTATGAATTAGGAAGATAATCAGGCTCCACAACCAACAATATCCCACTTGGATACTGATCTCAACAACTCCACCGCTATTTTATATGATGGACTATGATCCTTCTTGGACCTGGAAAATTTCTCATCTTCATATTCACTCTTGAATACCAAATGAAAGTGAGAAGGAACTCAGTTTCTCCTTGGTTACTCCCTTAGTTAACATGTCTGCAAGATTTTGGCTAGTGTGTATCTTTTCCAACTTCAAATGTCCATCTTCCAAGACAGATCATATGAAATGGTACCTGAGTTGTATATTCTTAGTCTTCGAATGGAATGTTGAGTTCCTTGCAAGATGATTGTCACTCTCACTATCAAAATACAACCTTTTATTCTCCTTCTTCTTTCCCAGTTCCTCCATAAACCTCTATAACCAAATCATCTCTTTACTAGCCTCTGTATCAACAACATACTCTGCCTCTTTTGTTGAAAGTGAAACAACCTTTTGCATTTTCGAAATCCAACTTATTGTTGTTCCACCTATAGTAAAACCATACCCTTTGGTGCTCCTCCTTCTATATTTATCACCTACCATATCTAAATCAACATATCCCTGTATAACAATGTCTAAACCTACAAAACATAATGCATGAGTAGCAGTACATCTCAAATACCCAAGAATCCACTTTACTGCCTCCCAATGTTCTTTACCTGGATTGTTCATATACCTGCTCACAACTCTCGCTGCATGTGCAATGTCTAGTCTTTTGCAAACCATCGTATACATCAAGATGCCAACTGCTAATGAATAAGGGACCCTAGAGATGTATTCTATCTCCTCCTATGTCTTGGGCCACATTTCCTACCTTAATTTGAAATGGTTGGCCAAAGGTGTACTAACTGGTTTTGCATTCTACATTCTAAACCTCTCCAACAACTTCTCTATGTACTCACCCTGAGACAATGTCAATTTGAGATTTTTCATGTCTCTTGTTATTCTCATACCAAGGATTTTCTTTACAGCACCCAAATCCTTCATTGAAAATGAATTAGCTATTGAGATCAATCTCCAAGTGGTATATTGTTGGTTGTGGAGCCTGATTATTTTCCTGATTCAGAGGTCTTTGTTTTCATATTTTTTTATACTCCATGAGGACTTTACACCCCAGAATAATGTACACTCCTCCACGCGGGGGAGTGCAGAGGGGGATTACCCCCTCTACGAGGTCTGAGGGCAAGAGGGCCCCCGACAGGGATTCGAGGGAGAATCCCCCATAGGAAAAATTGTCTTGTAAATGTTTATTGTAATTTCATAGTAAACATGGACCGTTCATTATAAGGTCATAGATCTAGCTGTAGAATTTATGTTAGGGTTTTTTTACCTAGAAGGAAACCCTATTTTATGAGGGGAATTTATTGCGGCTATGTATTATGGCAAATATTGTATTCTGAGATAGGAGACTGTGAAAGAAAGAAGAGGAATTTACAACGGGTTTGTTGTAGGTTGTATCCCTTCATTTGTTGGATAATAATAAAGGAAGGACTTAGCAATTTCTCTGTGGATGTATCCCACACTAGGTGAACCACGTATATATGTGTCTCTATTGTATTGTGTATCTTATGTGTTTTATTTCCGCATTTGTTTTATTTTATTTTTCCACGATCCTGTTTTTCCAACAACTGGTATCAGAGAAAAAGGTAACTTGTAGGAAAAGAGGGTTCCTGGTTCGAGTGGGAGAAATGGCGGAAGATGGAAAGTTTAGGGTTGAGAAATTTAATGGCCAAAACCACTAGTTATGGAAGATGTAGATGGAAGATTATTTATATCAGAAGGATATTTTCCTACCATTGGGTGGAATAACAAATAAGCCGATGAACCTGAAGGACAAAGAATGAGAGTGTTGGATGTAGGCCAAATCAGAAAGAAAGGTTATTTTTGAAAGAGAAGCATGCAAGAGGAAAACTATGTTTGGATGGAAAAGAAACACATGTAAGAGAGGCAGGCGAAGTGCATATGCATGGAATACCTAATGACGCTAGGGTTAGGGTTTTTGTAATGCATTGTAATGGCTGGTGAGACAAATATATAAATAAGTAGTACTTAGGAGAGAGAAAGAGAGGAGACACACAGAGAGAGGAGTAGTATTGTAATAACTATATGAATCATTAAGCTGGTGAGCTACAGAAGGAGTGAGTGACTCAATCCTGAGGGTTAGATTGCAAGATGAGGAGCCTAGTGTGATCTAGTCAGCCTCACAGGGGTCAATTAGCCTGTGGGAAGAGGGATAACTAAGATTGTAACCACATGTAGCGTGTGATACTTCTAAATTATAATAAAATCTTGAGATCCATATATTTTTGGACATAGCCCAGGAGGGGTTCAACCACTGTAATATTGTGTTATGTGAATGACTGCATCTTTGTGTCTAATTATTTGATGACTGTTATGTGAACGAAGTAACTAAGTAGATCTGGTATTCCACATACCTACATAGAATGAATGTTATAACTAGATGTTAGAGGGACTAAATAAAGTTTACGACACACAAACACATATCTCGCTCAGTCTCAGGTTGCAAACACCTAAGTATTGCAGCCACCCATAGAGTTATCTTGAGTGATACTGAACAATGAAATCTATGTGTTGCGTTGCTTTTTGGGTTACCAGAGGGGGCGATAGTATTTAAGGGATTTTGTTGGGAAGCTTCTTAGTTCTGAACCAGGTTCAATATGTGATGGTCAATAAGAATCAGAATACCCCATAAAGAATCCTCAAGACTAATAGAATAAGAGATAGATAAATAAACCAAGAAATGGTTCCATTGTCGGTTGATTGGAAGAAAATGGTATTGAGGATATGGGATCTGCTAAAGAATCATCAAAAGAACATGGGATCAGACGACAAGAAGGTGAAAGAATGTGAATCTAAAAGGGGATGTTGAGACTGTGGAATCCTACGAAGGCAGAGATAGCGAGCTGGTTGAAGACAAAGGAGTTATGGTTTGTGAAAAAAGATAACATAAACCCAAAGTTAACACCACACAAATATCTGGAAAAGTACATATTCACCAACTTGCATGAAGTGTTTTTTTGTGATTTTCCACACGTGTTGCAGGAGTGGATAAAAATATTGAAAGACTACCATCCTATGAATCAGATTAGACAACTAGAATGGAATCATGAAGAGATCGTGCAACTACAATGAGTTGATAATAATTTTACACACATAGTATATTTCTGGTTAGATAACATTGTTGTTGGATTTATCACAGAGTTTGCAGTAGATACAACGAAGTCATACAGCATCGTTGAACAAGAATTCTTGAAAGGACCTCAAGGTAGGTACATCATATCATTATTTACTTCCATTAGGATATTTCTATGTAACAAAAGTGTAATGACAATGGAGTCAGACAACTAAACTTCTCTGTGTGCATGGGGGAAGGGGGGAAGCACTGATAGGAAAAGGAGAAATTAAAGGAGAAGGGGATAAAGGAAAGTGTTATCAGACTAATCGGTAGGTGTGGACACTAACATATCTCCCTAGATCCACCTGGATCTAGAACAAAACAGGACAGGGCATGACTCTTTCCCTAAGTTTTGACCATTGAATTAGCTAGCAGGAAGGAATGAGTAACATACCTTAGTATCTCTTCCTAGGGTTTCTATTGCTCTTTCTTTGCTCCAGTGCTCTCATGAAGTCAAGACCAAGACAAAACAAACAAACCAAAGTGAAGATAGCACAATATATTCAACAATCAACTTATGTGTATGATCAAGGAATTACATAATAAAGTGAGAATAGCTTTATGGGAAAGAGACATGCCACTGTATCATATTAATTGAAAGTAAAGATTACAACCTGATCGCCTTGATGTCGTAAGCTTCCTTTTGATGGATCTTGGCTCCAACACACACACTTTCTCAATCCTTGCATGAAAAAGATCAAATCCTCTTGATAAACTTGCTAGAGTCTCCAAGCTGTTGTTCAAGCTAAGTCCTTCACACAATTCTTTCACCAATTCTCCAATGAATCTTACTTCAACGTTTTCCATGAGAATTCCCTCAATATATAGGAGAGAATGAGATAGTTACTTGGATAAGAATGATCCCATAATATCAGGGAATCTAGTACAAGGATAACCATTCGAATGCCAACCCATTCTTCTAGAAGATTCCCTTCTAGAACCATCGAGAATTCATATTTTTACTAGAACATGCTTTAGGACGAGTTTGCACCCTAGCTATTCATCACAGTGCAAGAAGTCCGCACCTTGGATTAAGGCAGCCTACAAGAATGGGTCATTCTCTCACCCTAATATATTAGCAACCTATGAACCCTCTTCAAAAGTGAGTTTTCTGGGAAGAGATGAAAGTAAATTTTCTCAGGAGAAAGTTATTATGAAGATCCTGAGTACACCATCATTAATACACCATCATGATGACCAAAATCATGGGTAACAGAATTCCCCCCAAAGTATGAGGTTGGAATTGGTGACAGCCGAAAGACTTTGTAAGCTGCATGTGTGTGTCGGAAACCAGGAGCACACATAATCGGAAACCTGCAAACAACCAAGCATCTGCAAAACATCATATATACCAATTCTGAGGTAGGAATTCCCATACTCAAATTAGAGACGAATGACAATTATAGACATGGATCATGGCCACCAATCATACACTGTGGATCCATGTGTCACAGATTATACATTCTCCATCGCAACCTGGACAAAGAGATGATATCCAAGGTCTTCAATCTCGTCACCCAAATTACGAATCTAACCATGTGATTACATGTGTTGAAGTCAAACATGGTAGGAACCACTTGATTACCGGTCATTGATGAAACCGTTAACAAGTGCGAGGGAAATCACCATTCATGCAATGACTCCCATGGTACTCTAGTACAATCCATTGAGTGTGAATGAATGAGTTGAAGTTGAACATCAAAT
>SNQJ01S0004139.1:0-29183 GCA_010110895.2 Picea sitchensis
AACAATGTGTTAAGAATGGTGTTTTCCACTATATTTTAAAAGTATGGAACAATAAATTAATTAATAAGACACAATTATATGAAAAATCGTAACTTCAAAAAAGTAAATGGTAAAAAATATTTTTAAGATTGAAAGAAGCATGGGAAAATGACTAAAAACACTATTGAATAAAAATAAATAAATAAAAAATTGAAAATAAATGAAAAATAAGCATTTAAAAAAATGTGTAAACATTGTGGATTGAAAAATTTAAAATATTGAAAAACCACCTAAAAAGGGAGAGGGGGTGCTACCGGTAGCACCATTTTTAAAAACGGGGTAAAAAATTGGACCCCCCAAAAAACGAGAGCTTTGTAGAGTTATCGTTAAGTTAGTAACTATGTTATGTACAAAACATATTTAAAAGATAAAATTCTAGAAGAAACAAATTCATATCAGCTTTATTTGCAAATAAAAGAAAATTTACAGCAAAAACATTTACTGTAGAAATTTAGAAATTATGAATTGAAAGAGGATGGAATCCTCTTGTATAGAGGTGTGGTATATGTGTCAAATTCCATGAAGCTGAAAAATATAGTGTTGAGAGAAATGTACAGTGTGCCATATGTTGGGAACACAAGATATTATAAATACATTACAGTTGTAAGGAGCCAATACTTTTGGCCGAGAATGAAGAAAGAAGTAGCCAACTACATAGCTCGGTGTCTAGAGTGCCAAACGGTGAAAAAAGAGCACAAACATCCAGTAGGATTGCTACAACCATTGCCCATTCTAGAATGGAAGTGGGAAGTGGTTACAATAGATTTTATTACAAAGATTCCCATAACAATGAAGCAACAAGATTCCATCATGGTCGTGGTGGAAAAATTGACTAAGGAAACACATTTTATTCCTGTAAATACAACACACAAGACAATAAACATTGTAGAGATTTACATGAAGGAAGTTTCTAGGCTACATGGAGTGCCTAAGGAAATAGTTTCAGAAAAATATTCCAAGTTTACATCCAAATTTTGGCAAGGTTTGTTCAGAGGATTTGGGACAAAGATGAATCTTAGTACGACATATCCCCGGGAGTCAGATGTATAAATAGAGAGGACCAATAGGATAATTGAAGACATGTTCAGAATGTATGTGATGGATCAACCATCAAATTGGAAGTCTATATCCACTTAGTGGAGTTTTCTCATAATAATGGGTATCAAGCTTCATTAAAAATGAGTCAATTTGAAGCTTTGTATGGAAGGATGTGTAACACACCAGTAATTGGGATAACCCAGTAGACAAGGCCATCATTGGGACATATTTGTTAAAGGAAATGGAAGAGCATATGGCAAGAATCAGAAACAATTTAAAGGTTGCCTAAGACAGACAGAAGAGTTATCAGACAAGAACAAAGTTTTTAGAGATTTTAAAGAAAGGGATCATGTTTTCCTAAAAGTTGAAGAAAAAAAAAGTTTGATAAGATTGGGTTGTTGCCCGAAGTTGGCAGCAAGATATTGTGGGACTTTTGAAATATTAGAAAAGATAGGTTTAGTTGCATACATGCTAGAATTTCCCGCTTCCATGAGAATGCATAATGTATTTCATGTGTCATTATTAAAGAAATATGTTCCTGACCCTAACCACATAATTGATTGGACTATGATACAGGTGGGAAAAGAAGGGGATTTCTGAGTGGAACCAATATGCATCCTAGAACAGAAATTCAAAGTGCTCTGGAACAAATCCATGGGGTTGGTAAAGGTTTAATGGACTTGCTACGGTCCTGAAGATGCAACATGTGAGCATGAAGAAACTATGCGGGAGGAATACCCACAATTTTTTGTCAATTTTGAAGAAAATAGAAGATGAAAACACAAGACTCCATTTTTGGGAAGTCAGTTACCGTAACCACATCTCTAAAATTCTTGGTCTCTTATGATAATATCCCTAATAAAAGAATGGGGCAGCCCGATGGAATGAAGGAAGTGAAGGGGGTGCATTCATTGGGTCAACGGGTTGAGAAGAACAGAGATTATGGTCAGGACTGTTGTTGGAGGGTAAAGGTTGCATAACTTTATTTTACTTTCTAAGTATTGTGATGTAAATTTATATATGTATTTTGGCATGGTGTGGTACATTGAGGATGATGCACAATTGTAGGGGAGGGGGAATGTAACATCCCCACTACAATCCATGGCTAAACTAATGCATAATGTAGATATAAATGTGGCTATGATCGAGCAATGTAAATGCAAAATATATTTCTGAATTGTAAATAAATATAATGTAATAACAATTGTTGGGATATGGATAGATATGGGGGATGATTAATCCACAAGAGAAGGGGAATTCCTAGAGAGTTTCTAGGAGGTTTCCAAAGGGAAATAATTTATGGGTATTAATTCAAACCCACATTTATGAATTTTATTATCATTTGGGGAAAATTTATATTATATGGTTGAGTGTATGAGAGCCCAAGCATTGAATGCATGTCATAGGGTGGGTGTGAGAGTCACATCCCATAGTTATTGGAGAGCATGGGGCTAAAGTAAAATCCACATTGGGAAGAATGAGAAGTCAAATATCTTGGGAAAGGAGAGGAAATTTGTATGGGTAGTGACATACAATTTTAGACATTTAGTTTTTATAGGAACAACAATAGAGAATAGGGGAGAAGAGATTGGGAGATGGAACAAGAAGGATGGGAGAATTATGGATCACGCTGGAGTGATTTTGGATAATTTTGGAGCTAGAAATTGAAGAGTCAGGTTGTGAGGCCTTACAAGTGAACTCATGGGTGAGTTTCACTGTATCAACAAGTGGTTGATGTTGTTTTTGTTGGTAGTTTCTCCTAGTAGTGAGTTCCCTTGAGTTCCCAACTAAGAGATTCCTAGCTACCTATTCCAGAGAGACCTTTATAAATGAATGGGACACCTGATGGACTGAGATTAGTGAAGGGGTACATTCCCTGAGTTGGGCAGGTCAAGAGGAAGAGAGATGGAGGAAATTTAGGGTAGTTGTAGGAGAAAACTAGTGGATTGTGTGATATTGAGTTGTGAGGGGACTGTGAAAGGAACCCTTATTTTGTGGATTCTAGCTCCAACTCAGGGGTGAATTCTTTTTTAGAACTGGAATATCAAGTCTATAGTTGGGTGGAACATCCTTCCCAAGCAGTTGGTTGCACAAACGTTTTATTAAAGATAAATGTTTATCTATTTGTTGAGTTATTCCATGAATTTAATTGTTGTGCTTAAATCCGTATATGTGAATGGTTAATTGTTGTTATGAATGAGTTATTAGATGCATTCATGGTCATTTAGAGTGTTGTAGATGTGTTTAATTATTGGTATCATAAATTAGTTGAATATGTGTTTAAATCGTAGCTGGTAAGATACATGATTTGATTAGCAAAAAAAAAAATCATTTTTATGTGTATTTTTGCAAGTAATGTTCCTTGGTTAATCTAGGGGGCGCTACATAAAGTGCACCCATGTGTCTATACATAGTATGCACCAATTCCCATATCAATATAAGGTGCATTGATTTAGTTTGTTGTAGAGTGCATTGGTGTTTCATTTAGTTATAAGCATTGGTGCATTAATATTGAACAATCATTGATAAATGCATACATTAGAGGAAAGAACATCAGTGCATAGAGTAGAGACAAGAGCACCCATCTGTATATTGGCAACATTAGAGCCAGTGAATTTAACAACAACAAGAGCATTGATGCATTTTGGTGAAATAACCCATGGTGTGTTATAAGGTCTTTATCGCTAGTAATTGTAGCTTATGTATTTTGTTGATTTTTACAACTTGTCAAATATTGATCTGAAAATTAAATAATAACAAGGTGAGTGTATGAAGTTGATGGAGGATAAAGTGGCAATACGGTGAGCATGAGCGTGCTCACCCAGGAACACATGCATGTTTCTTGGAATGTGCACATGTTTTTGATGTGATAGGCTCAACAAACCTCGAACCTCCACTCATCATGCCACATAGGCAGATTCCTAGGAATGACATTCCTAGGAACACGTGCACATTTCTAAAAGGAACACACATGCGTTCCTTTCGGGCCCAATAAAAGGGACCGCAGGCACGATTTTTGGCCATTTTGACCACCGTGCCTCGCATTTTAGGAGATATTGAAAAAATTGAAAGGAGGGATTTTGCTCGCCAAGTGTAACGTCCCAGGCCATCAACCCCACGGTCGAGCCAACACTACTACACAGAAAACACTCCTGTAACATAGTATGCATTCTAATGAATTTCAAACGCTTAATTACAGTTAAACACAAAATTACTGCTAGCATTTCATAATTAAGGGAATAACAATAAGTCATATACACCACGAAATACGTGATAAACATTTCAAGAATCATAGGTATGCAATTTGATTAATTACATAATTAAAAAACATAGTGACACTTATCTTTGAAACTGTCACATGCCACCAACTGCATGCAAACCTTCCATGAACCTCCCAGCCTTAGACCATGCTGCTCATCACTCTCAACAGTAGGTCACCCCCGAGCTGGGACTAAGCTCCACCGAGCAAGGAATCTTAGGTTGGGCAGGGTTTACAGGAAGACACACAGCAAAAGAGGGAGCATTCTCTCCCAGGAGCCACTTATGCCTACTGCTCACAGACTCTCCTTCCCCACATTCCTGTCCCACCCTAGGAGTATACACCTTCACTGTCGCCTAGACAGTATTTCGCCTGCTAACCTCCCTTTCCTTGGGCTTCATCAACAGATCGGACCGGAAATCTCCGAGCTATGAGGCAGTTATAGGGCCCCTTCCAGGAACTCTCTCCTTCCTCCACACACTCTCTCACCCGAAGAGAGTTGCTCACAGGCCTATCCCCCTGTTTATTCCACTAAAACTACCTCTCTCACCTGGAGAGGGTGTTGCACACAGGTCACACACCCACAGAATAGAGAATAAACAGAAACCTCAGTGTTTCCCAAAAGATAACAACCCAACCATTTAGCTCCAATTCGGATTGGCAAGGTGGATAAACGGATCACATGACACAAAGTAGTCACGGCTCATCCCACGAGGTTTACAACAGTTTTTATACAGACGGTCACCCTGCTATATGACATAGAGGTCACACTGCTCTTCTCGATAGAGGAAAGATAAAATGAGGAACGAACCCCCTCCATGACTCACTTCTGCAGCTCTTAACTACATGTGCATGGGCCGACACATTTCGCCCATGAAGCTGCATGCGCTCCATCAGCTGGCGTGCACTTTGGGAACATGTTTCCCCTTCCATGGATTTAGGATAAAGAAAGACATGTTTCACACATCTTTAGAATAATAATTTAATATTATTCTCAAGTGTTTAATCCCCTCAGCTTATCCCCTCTTCCAACCCCTTCGACCCCCCCTTTCTCCCTCACCCATGTTGTGGAAGCTTAGTCCCCCATCACTCTTTCTTTGTGGTCGGTCGCACGCAGCGACATTTATATTTTATTAACATTCTGCATGATTACATATACAAAAAAAATCAGGCTCCTAGCTTTTGATACTTAGGCTCTCCAGCCTAATACATACATAACCCTCTCAGCTTATCAAAACTCAGCTCACCAGCCTAATAAACTTGAATTACAATTCATACACAAGATTTACAATTCATAGACATGATTTACAATAGGGCTCGGTCTTGGGGACATTGCAATCCTGTCCGCTTATTTTTGCACTGTCATCAATGCAACTTTACATTGCATCTGCAAGCTTTTCAAAATTTTCAAAACTATGTGGGTATTATGCCTGCATAGCATCTTCATGTTCCCATGTTGCATCCTCGGGACTGTACCAGGTCCACTAGACCTTTACAAGTCCTATGGCTTGATTCCAAAGTTGTTTGTTTTTCCAGTCCAATATGCGCACAACATGCACTTGCAGGGCACCTCTTGTTCCACCTGAATCGCATTCCAATCGATTACATGATTAGCATCAGGTATATATTTCTTAAGAAATGAAACATGAAACACATTATGTACAGTCATGGACGCAGGTAACGCAAGCATATATGCAACTGGCCCAATCCTTTCTAGGATTTCAAATAGCCCACAAAATCTGGCTGCCAACTTGGCACAGTTTCCCAGTTTCAGGGAACTCCTATTAGCCTTCTCTTTCAGGAAAACATGATCACCCACTTTGAACTCTCTGTGGGTTCTATTCTTATCAGCATAAATTTTCTGCCTATCTTGGGCATCTTTCAAATTCTGCTTAACTTTTATCATCTGTTTTTCCATTTCCTTGAGCAGTTATGGCCCAACTACTGCTCTGTCAGCTGGATTATCCGAACTCACTAGAGTATTGCACTTTCTGCCATAAAGTGCTTCAAATGGGATCATCTTCAACGATGCTTGATACCCATTGTTGTAAGAAAATTCTACCAAGTGTAGGTAGTATTCCCATTTCAATGGTTTGTCCATCACATACATTCTCAGTATGTCTTCTATCACTCTGTTCACCCTCTCTGTCTGTCCATCAGACTCGAGATGATAAGTTGTACTAAAGTTCAGATTCATTTTGAATCCTTTGAACAATCCTTTCTAGAAATTTGAGGTGAATTTTGGGTCTCTGTCGGACACAATCATTTTGGGAATTTCGTGCAATCGTGTCACTTCCTTCATGAATATATTAGCAACATTTGTTGCCTTGTGAGTAGTTTTCAGTGGAATTAAATGGGCAAATTTTGTAAGCTTTTCCACCACCACCATGATTGAATCATGCATCTTGTATGTTATGGGCAATCCCATAATAAAATCCATTGTCACCACTTCCCACTTCCCACTTCCATTCAGGAACGGGCAAAGGTTGCAGCAACCCTGTTGGGTGCTTATGCTCAGCTTTAACTTTCTGTAACTCCATACATCTAGCGATGTATCCAACGATATCTCTCTTCATACCTGGCCAAAAGTAATGGCTCTTGGCTGTTGCCATGATTTTTTGATATCCAGGGTGCCCTTCATAAGGTACATTATGCATCTCCTGCAGAATTATCTGTTTCAAGTCCTGGACGTTGGGTACAAAAATTATGTTCTTGTGCAACAGTATTCCATATATTCCCAATTTATAAATGTCCACCTTCTGTGGCATCTTACTCTACTGTAGCTTTGCTACCAATTCTCTATATTTCAGATCTACATTTGCAGCCTCCAGAATTTTTCTTTTAATATCATTTTGATACATGCTAATGGTTGTCGCATGTAGTTCATGCACCCTCCTGCTGAGTGCATCTGCCACTTTATTCTCCTTCCCTTTGATATGATTGATATCAAAGTCGTATTCACACTGAAACTCCAACCACCTACTGTGCCTAGAATTTAGGGTGGGTTGGTCAAACAAGTATCTAAAACATTGTGGTATGTTCTCAGTTCAAATCTCCTCCCCATGAGGTAATGTCTCCATTTCCTCAGAGCGTGAATGATTGCTACCAACTCCAAATAATGAGCGGCATAATTCTTCTCGTGTTCCTTTAACTTCTTGGATTCATAACAGATTATGAATCCATTCTAACTGAGGACTCATCCCAGTCCTTCTTTGCATGCATCTGTGCACACCACAAAGTCTTCATTTGGATCTGCAATCCTCAAGATTGGGGCACTGGTTAACAGTTTCTTCAATCGCTGAAAGCTTTTCTCAAAATCCTTTGTCCACTGAAACTTCTTCTCCTTCCTCTATAAGGAAGTGATATGGTGGGCTATCCTCAAGAACCCTTCGATAAAACTTCTATAATAACCAGCCAATCCCATAAAGGATCTAACTTCCGCCACATTATTTGGCATTGACCATTCTCTAATGGCCTCAATATTCTCAGAGTCTACAGCTATCCCATACTTCGAGATAATATGCCCCAAGTAATGGATCCGCTCTTGATAAAACGAGCACTTGCTCAGCTTGGCATACAGTTGGTGCCCTCTTAGCACCTGCAACACCATCCTCAGATGCTGCTCATGTTCTTCTTCCGACTTGGAATACACCAAGATGTAATCCAGGAAGACTATGACAAACTTTTCTAGATAGTCCCTGAATACTCCATTCATCAAGCACATAAAAACAACGGGTGCATTTGATAGTCCAAACGGTACAATTGTGAACTCGTAATGACCAAACCTTGTTCTAAAAGAGGTCTTGTTGATGTCTTCATATTTTATCCTTACTTGGTGATATCCCGATCTTATATCTATCTTAAAAAAGATCTTTGCATCCTTCAACTGATCGAAGAGGTCATCAATCCTTGGAAGAGGATACTTTTTCTTTACGGTTACCTTGTTCAACTGCCTGAAATCGATGCACAATCTCAGCGTTCTGTCCTTCTTCTTTACGAACAGGACTAGGGCACCCCAAGGCGACATGCTTGGGCGTATATACCCCTTCTTCAGAAGCTCTTCAAGATACAATTGCAATTCTTTCAGCTCTGCCGTACTCATCCAGTACAGAGCCTTTGATACTGGAGCTGCTCCAGGCATCAAGTTCACAGAAAAATCGATATCCCTTTTTGGAGGTAGTCCAGGTACTTCCTGGAATACATCTTTGAATTCTTTTAGTACAACATACTCTTCGATACTTTACACCTTGTCCTTAGGTGTTTCCCCTACATGGGCTACAAATAATTGACAACATTTTCTGTAGCACTTCTTCATCTTCATCACTGAGATTTCCCTGATAGCTACAACTCTGGGAATCCCTTGGATGGCTCTCTGATTCCCTTCTTCATCTAAGAAAGTGAATGCCTTATTGCAGCAGTCCAAGATGGCATGGTGTTGGTCCAACCAGTCCATCCCAATTAAACAGTCATAAGAACCTAAAGGCGGAATGCTCAGTTCAGCCTTCATGTTCAGTCCATTCATGCCCACTGGACATGACTTAACCAATTATGTAACTCTTCTCTTGGTTCCTGTGGCTAGCTGCACTAACCAAGACTTTTCATGTTTTCTTCTCGACAAATGAATACTTTCCACCACTATAGGATCTATATAACTATGGCTATCCCCTGAATCAATTAAAACCGTAAAGGTATGGTTGTTGATCATACATTACACTTCAATCATGTGCGACTGATACTCATTTTGCTTGTGGTCCAGGGCTGTGTAGATCCTTGGCATCCTACTGCCCATGTCCTCCACTGTTTTAGCTTGCTAAACATTGTGGACTGCTCTCGCTTTATCATTTTTGTGGGGGCAATCTCTATACCTATGGTTTCCTTTACAACCCCAACACTCCATAGGTGTCTGCCTTGGAAATTGTCCACCCACTTCCTCCTTTCTGGGCTCTATAAAATATGGTTGTCCCAGAGGACTGTTTCTGAAAAAGGTAGGCTTGTTTCCCTTCTACCTATGTTCCTTCTTGAACTTCTTCTTGTCTTCCCAAGCCTTCTGGAAGGTAGGATTTTCTCTCTATTGTTCATATAAACATTTTTCTCTTCTTATAGTTTCTTCCATAGTATTAGGATCATAGTATTGGATCTTGTCACCAATAGAAGGTGGTAATCCACTTAGATACCTCTGAATCTTGACAGTCTCCTCCTTGATGAACGAAACATACTTCAGTAATTCCAAAAACTTTCATTCATATTCATCAATGGTCATGTTGCCCAGTTTGAGTTCAAAGAACTCTTTCATCTTTCTATCATAGTATCTTTTAGTCAGGTATTTCCTCTCGAAAAACCTCCTAAATTCCTTCCAAGTGATATATTTCTCTCTAATGTGTTGCACCTGCACAAGTTGATCCCACCACATGGATGATTTTCCTTTCAACTAATACATCGCAATTATTCCTTCGGCATGAGAGGAATAATTCTGCAGTTGGAAATATTTCCTCATGCCAAGAAACCATGTCTCGGCATCTTCTTCATTCTGGTGTTCTCCATCAAACGTGGGAGGCTTAATCTTATTCATTTCTCCTTTTAGTTCATCCACTCCATATCTCTTGTGCTTTCTAGTAGGAGATGGACTTGAACTACTCTGTGCCTCCCTACTGACATGCTTTGGGGAGCGACAACGATGCCTGCTAACACTCCTTGATCTTCTTTTCCTCTTAGAGGTCCTGCGACTCTCTGTCTTTCTTGAGTCACTCTCCTTATCCAACTTATTTTCTATTCTTTATAGACTCTTCAACATCTTTAAGTTGAATTAAGTCTTGCTTGAGTCACGCTCCTTGTCCAACTTCTTTTCTATTATTTCCAGACTCTTCAACATCTTTAAGTTGAATTCACCTTGATTATCCTGAGTTTTCCTGAGCTTTATGTTATCTGCCCGTCGAGCTTGGGATTTTTTTTTCAATCCTTCAATGATCTTCATCATATGCCCTTCCTTATCCATTTCATTCATGTGTCCATTGGAGTTCAATCCTTCAACTCCAAAGTTGACATACTTTCCTTCTCTTTCGTTCTCTGAACTGGAAGCAATCTGTGCATCTTCCATTTCTTTACACTCTGAGGAAATTCTAAATGGTTCTGGCACTCGCCACTCTTCTGCAATTACAATGTGCAGACAACCAAAATTTCTCAAGCTATCATTCCTTAACGAATTCCACACACATAATCCATAAGCCGAATCAGAAACATTCAATTTTCATGAGTTTTCAGAGCTCTGCTCGGGTCTGTAACTTTTGAGCGATAGCTCTCTCTTCCTCAGTCCCCAACCCATGCGATCACAGGCTGTGACCAAACGCTAGTCCACTAGGGTGCTTCACGACTTTGTGTTTCGGGAGGTTTCAAAACTCAACACTACTATCCCTTGAGTTTCGATTACCGAACTCACGAAAACAGGTGGATCAACGGTCCACGTCTACAAACAACCAACGGTTGAAATCTATTGTGGCCTCTCTGTCTCGAAGTTTTTAGGACCTCGGGACTTCGCGTTTCAAGGTTTCAGTCCTCAAGGCTCTCATACTTGCTTCCCTCTCTAACCGCTAACTTCCAAAAACCTGATTTACTTTACCCTTCGGGCCCACATAGCACAGTTGTCTCCCACAACCACGGTGGCACGTGGCCCTCTCAGGAGGGTCCACGTCACCTTCAGCGACGTCATCGGGTCCCACCATGCTCACTTTAATTTTCGACCCACTGGCACGTGGTACACACCCATGTGTCCACGTCCATCTCAGTGACGTCAGCCCGACTCACTACTTTGACTCCACGGGATTCTGTGATTTCGGATTCAGTAGTGTGTGCGTCCGCACATCCCACTTCTCCCAATAGTCAAAATCTGAAATCACAATTTAACGGGAAATCCAACGGTCAAATTCCCTTTTTAGATCTACAACATAGATCATTTCCTTGACTTCGGAGTTTCTGGCATCGGGAGTTCGTGCATCAGCACATCTTGCTTTTCCCGATAGTTGAAATCCCGAAAGGTTCCCAGGATAACTCTCCTATACCTTTTCCTGATCTGACGGTCATGTGTGATTTCCCTTCCTCCCGACAAGATCCAATGGCTCCAACACTTCATGCGTTGAGCTCTTCCTCAGTGTCTGGACATGGATTAGACGGTCCAGATATTTTCCGCATAGCTGATCTACAGCTATGGTTTTATTCTACCGCTACTTCTCCTAAGCTTCGTGACACGGCCAGGTAACTCCTTGGCGCTTAAGAACTATCTAAGGTTTGAAACTAGTTCCTCCAACGCAATTTCCACTCGATACCTTGGGTCTGAAGACCACTTATTCGGCCCATCTAGGCTCAGCGTTGAAACCTTGGGCTCTGATACCAAATTGTACTGTCCCCGTCCATCAACCCCACGGTCGGGCCAACGCTACTACGCGGAAAACACTCCTGTAACATACTATGCATTCTAATGAATTTAAAACGCTTAATTACAGTTAAACACAAAATTACTGCTAGCATTTCATAATTAAGGGAATAACAATAATTCATATACACCATGGAATACGTGATAACCATTTCAAGAATCACAGGTATGCAATTTGATTAATTACAAAATTACAAAACATAGTGACACTTATCTTTGAAACTGTCACAGGCCACCAACTGCATGTAGACCTTCCACGAACCTCCCAGACTTAGACCACGCTGCTCATCACTCTCAGTAGCAGGTCACCCCCGAGCTGGGACTAAGCTCCACTGAGCAAGGAATCCTAGGTTGGGCAGGGTTTACAGGAAGACACACAGTAAAAAAGGGAGGATTCTCTCCCAGGAGCCACTTATGCCTACTACTCACAGACTCTCCTTCCCCGCATGCATGTCCCACGCCAGGAGTATACACCTTCACTGTCACCTAGACAATCTTTCGACTGCTAACCTCCCTTGCCTTGGGCTTCAGCAATAGACCGGACCAGAAATATCCAAGCTCTAAAGCAGCTACAGGGCCCCTTAAAAGAACTCTCTCCTTCCTTCGTGCACTCTCTCACCCGGAGAGAGTCGCTCACAGGCTTGTCCCCCTGTTTATTCTACTACAACTACCTCTCTCACCTGGAGAGGGTGTTGCACACAGGTCACACACCCATGGCATAGAGAATACACAGAAACCTCAGGGTTTCCCAGAAGATATCAACCCAACCATTTAGCTCCAATTCAGATTGGCAGGGTGGATAAACGGATCACAGGACACACAGTAGTCACGGCTCAACCCACTGGGTTTACCACGGTTTTTAGACAGACGGTCACCATGTTATCCAACGTAGAGGTCACACCACTCTTCTCGATAGAGGAAAGACAGAATGAGGAGTGAACCCCCTCCATGAATGACTTCTGTAGTTCTTAACTACATGTGTCTGGGACGACACATGTCACCCATGAAGCTGCATGCGCTCCATCAGTTGGCGTTCGCTTTGGGAACACATTTCCCCTTCCATGGATTTAGGATAAAGAAAGACATGTTTCACACATCTTTAGAATAATAATTTAATATTATTCTCAAGGGTTTAAGCCCCCTCAGCTTAGCCCCTCTTCCAACCCATTCGCCCCCCCTATCTCCCTCACCCATGTTGTGGAAGCTTAGTCCCCCATCACTCTTTCTTCTTGGTTGGTCGCACGCAATGACGTTTATATTTTATTAACATTCTGCATGATTACATATACAAAAAAAAGCAGGCTCATGGCTTTTGATACTTAAGCTCTCAGGACTAATACATACATAACCCTCTCAGCTTATCAAAACTCAGCTCACCAGCCTAATAAACTTGAATTACAGTTCATACACAATATTTACAATTCATAGACATGATTTACAACAGGGCTCGGCCTTGGGGACATTACTCCAAGCATCCAAAAGATCCTAAAACCATCTCAAAGGAAATCCAGGTATGTATTTTTTATTATTTTCTTATTTTTTAAAATTTCTTAAACTATTAATTTGTATGTTTTTTTTTAATTTTCTAATTTAATTCAAAAAAAAACTAATTTATATGAACTCCCTTTTTAAATTGAAACTGAATAATTAGGATGGATCCTGGACACAATCAAAACCCCACACAATGACACAAAGGCACAAAAAACCCCAACCCACAATCACCAAACATAAACACAAAAATTGATGAAGGGTTGACCTCTTTGAGATCAATTGTCTCTTACTTAAGGAGTACAAGACAACCTAGCTGATTTTCATTGGACGCCATTGTATCATGCATTGCAAGTTCCCGAGGGTAATTAACTAGTATTTATGAATATAGGGCTAGGATGTTTGACTTATAGAAGACTAACATTGATCCAAATTATTTTTAGCACGAAATGAGAGCGGAGATATAATAAAGAAATGTACAGAGATGTCTTGGATATCCAACAATATAACAGAAATGTATCAGAGATGGAACCATAAACACAGAGATATAGTAATACACAATTTTCTATTAATGAGCGAAAATGTACAATGACTTGTAAAAATACAGAGTGGAAGACTCACTAGAATGGTGGCAACTTATCTCTGAGAAGAGATGTGTCCACTACTCGCATTTTCAAGATGATTTTGCAATGAGGCCTCAAAGACATTTTTATCATAAATAAAATCCAAAACCCTATCCCCGGAAGATGAAAATCCAACAGTTTTGTGGACCCCGTTTTGGGTAGTTTGGTGTATCAACTTCCTGGGGGCGTAACTTTGGCATACAATCTCCGTTTGGGGCGCACGATAGCTCGTTGGAAAGGTATCGTCGAGGATATTCATTCAGGTGGATCAATCAGAGCCTTTGAATATCATTGATAAGATCGATCCCAAAAAACTTTCATTTAGGCCCTCGAAATGGCCCCGAAAGTTAAAAACTGCTAAAAATAGTAAATTACCAAAATTGCCAGAAAACTGTTTTGAGCCAGTTGGAAAAGGTGGGTGGACACCGAAATCCAACTGGATCAATCCTCCCTGCTTAGAAATAAATGGTCTCCATTGCGTTGAGTGCCCAGGGGAGAGGGAAAAGTGTTTGTTGAATATGCATCTTGATGAGTTGTTTGCCTTGTTGGAGAAGTTCTGTTGCTTATCTTGTTGAAGGTTGTCATGAACCTATGGCTGGAAGGGTTGGAACTTTTTAACCATCCTGGCTGCATGAGTTGCATGTGTGAAAAAATGAATATTTATACTTTGTTGCAATCTTGTCGACCTTCTTTTGTTGGATAAAAGGTGCTTGGACCGAGGCTGTAGTGGTTGTAGTATCATTTTGTTCACATTTTGAACAGATTGTGAAGAAGCTGAATTTTGTAGTATGAGATACTACCTTGCGGAACTATTTAGGTGGAACAATAGTTGGAACTACCTCTAGTATTCTGTAGAGATGACCTCGTAGAGAAACAATGACACTGCGGGGTCGAGACTCATAAACAGTGTGGCGCTTCCACATATATGATTGGACCAAGTGAACATCACAGGCATCCAGTGGGGCAACACCACATAATACCTCATCCTTGAAGGGTTGGATGTCGTATGACAATCAACATTGTTAGTTGACATGGAGATCTCGTCCCTGGCAAAGCCACCTGATGTTGTATGGTTGTGGGTGTGGTGTTGTCGACAATCCCAATTGTTTGACGACCTCTGTTGAGATGAGGTTCTTCTGGCATCCACTATCAACAATAAAATGCAGCGAGGTCCCCTTCACCCACATCTATGAATGAAAAAAGTGTTCCTCCTCTTCAGGATATGTTGGTTCTTCTGGTTGAACTGTTGCAGTCCCAACAATAGCAGTGGGGTCTACGTCGATGATCTGTCTTTTAGCAGTATTTTCATAATCATATTCTAAATCAGGGTCTGGATCCTTCTCTTTGATCTCGACCACCAATGACTATTTTGAGAGAAATTCATCGGTATTGTGCCAGGAGATTTTTTGGAAATCGCATCATTTTTCGGTGTCCTTCTTTATCTTCTCGTGACCCTTCTTTTCATGTGGCTTGGACTGGTTTTCGGGAGATTGTTTGTTAGGGTTGTCTTCATCATACTTTGGTTGTTACAGATTTGCAGACCCAAACTCCCGTTTGTTCTGGTTCTTAAATTTCTGCTCGATTTTAACAGCATATCGATAAGCAGCGCCGAGTGATGAGATGTCCAGAAAATCCATTTCAGTTTGTATGTATCTGTGTAGAGCCCCATGGTATTTCAGAACCAAATTTCATTCAAAGTCTTTGATACCCAGCTTGGTGCGCAAGGTATGGAAGGTATTGGTCAACTCTAGAACTGCTTGGCCCCTCTCTTGCCGCAATGTGGTCCATCTCATGTATTGGTCCTCATAGTTGCCAACAGGGTAATATTGTTCATTTACCACATCCACAAAAAAATCCCAAGTGGGCTCTGCCCCATATATTCCAGACTCCTCTGTGGAAATTTGCTCCTAGTTAGTGAGTGTTGTAGCTAGAGATTTCTCTTGGTGCAAAAGAGAAATTCCTAGCACATTTTGAAGTAAATAATGACTAATTATGAGGCTCTTTCGAGGCTTCTTGATCTAGGTTTGAATCAATGAGCCTTACAATAACTGAAAATCTGAACATGAGAAGGCATGACTTCATCTACTAAATTCATTCAAATCATAAGGATGGATACAAGATCTTGGATAACAAAAACTGAATAAAAAATCTAGATATCTAACAAGGATAAATATGAATACCCTCCTCAATAGAAGAAATAAACACAAAATTCATTTAGATTGTTCATCAATCTTCAAAAAGTAAGTAATAATATCTAATTGTAGGTATTGTTTTGCTTATAGCAAAATAGAGGAAAAACTACTCTCAAATAAATGATTTTAAATCAGCTACAACAGAAGTTGTACTGAGTTGTAGATGTTACAATCTAAATGAATCCATGAAAAGAAGAACATGAATGATGGAAACATGAGAAGCGGAAAGCACATAATTTAGCAAAAATGAGTTCTCAAAATCTCCTCAATTACAATAACAGTCTGCCACCTATCTCTCTGGAAACAATCATAATCATAACCTAAAACAAAACAATTTATGATTTCTTTTCAAGAAAGCTGGAACACGTGAAGTAGAATGTCTTCAAATTTGTGATCTAGAGTCATCTTGCTAGTTACTCTGCCACCTATTAGTTTTGATTGCCATATCATCACCAATCTCCATTAAAATATGTAATTGCTAGGTGAAATGTCAACTATGTTCTTCGAATGCATAAAATAAACCTTTGACCAACTGCTAATCCTCTGCCTGATAATGAGGGATGTGAACTTGGAAATGTGGATTTGATGTTTAATCAATGCCTCAAATGTGGATCTAATCTTTGATTCGCTGATTTCGTGCCTGGAAAACTAGGATTTGAAACTGATTTGCGACATGTTCTGCCAACTGTTGGAATTGTTGCAAAAGAGATCAATGATATTTAACAAATATTTCAGGTAGTTGCCACCAATTATTTAATACCAGATCAACTCTTGGAGCAAATATATTGTCGGTTACAGTACCTCCAGTAATACTTCCATCATGAAGAGCCAGACAAGCATGTACCATATGAAACTTCATTGTATACTCGACATGGGCCTTGCTCATAAGCTCCTTACCCATAACATTTCTTCCCTTAACACATGCAAGATACTCCAGGAATCTCTTCAAATCTGGAGCTGGTATATCTGTTGCTTCTTCAATATCTTTGTAAGTCAAACAGTCGACTGAATTTAAAAGTATAAGAATACACATTTGATAAGTTGAGACAATGAATTCATGTTTCTGATCCTTTCCAAAGGTTGTTTTTAAGTCTGTTGTTCCCATGTTTTTCTGCCATGACAACCTATGACCCATATGAGTTCTAAGATAATATCCCTTATACTGGTCACACACTACCAAGATTTCTTTAGGCAATTTGCACCTAGCACCATTTTGTGTTGGCCATGAACTTGTCGTGAGAACCTGGACAACTAGTGTAGAGCCTTCATTGCCTTCACTGGATAAAGCCAACATTGCAATAAAACCTTGCATTGTGTCACGCGAAGTCTTCATATCCATAAACATACCTTCTAATTTTGATGTGAAATGAACCACATTCTGTCTTCAATTTTACAATTAGGCTCCTCTCTGCATCATCTGAAATAGTCTTTCCTGAGAGAATTCGCTTAGCTAAGTGTTGCTTGTAATACTTCTCAAATATATCTTTCTCTTGAAGATACCAGAACAACATCATCACTTTGTCCAAAACTTCTTCAACATCTTCTTCATTGACACTTTAGAGGCCTTTTTTGTCCTTATCATCAAGAAGGCATTGCACAAATTCCACAGGATCCTTTAGTTTCTCTGGGTTAGTGACTAATTGTTTCCTTGTCATCTAGGAGCATGTTTACAAGTCCTGAATTCTCTATGTGCATCAACCTCTACATACGATTTCCTATCATTTCTCTCTCAATCAACAGTTGCAACTTTTACTTCACTCGTTTAATGAAGATAGTGTGAAACCCTCTCTATCTCGTCATTTATCCTTCTCTTAGCTTTTTGTAGAGAGTCCCCACAATCACAGCATTCAATAAACTGTTGAGATTCAATAGAATAAAAATTTGATGGCTCTTCCACAAAATGTTTCTCAAAATATTCATGGTAAACAGAAGGCCCAATAATATCCACAATTCGAGCTACAAATTTTGTGCTCAATTCACTAATATGCAAGATCCCCTCATGTACAGGTGCTAATTCAACAAAAGCTCCAAACGATGCAATGGATTTTATTTCACAGTTCCTATAAATATCACCCTGTATTCACAAGTTAAAGGCCCCTGGCTTTATGTGTTTTCAAAATTGAAAATATGTAATGTTTCATTTATCACAACACAATGGAGCAATACAAGATCACTTGCAAAGATAAAATCATTAATAATATCTATATGTTTAGCAGCTGGATGAAGGAAAGGTCGCAAAGGGTTTCTTTTTCAAATCTGAGAAGATCATAGGATTTCATTTGAGGAGAATCCCTAGAGATGTTATTGAACCCAAACACATGTTCTCAGATTTCTTCGATGCTGGATGGAGATTATAGTGTTTGATAATCCTGCTACAGTGTGTGGCCAATGTGACTGAGAGGAACCTGTAACCCTGAGGAATTATGCCCGTGGAATCATGACTCTCGGGTGATCATTCTCAGTCTCGGGTAAAATGAGGAAACGAAAAATGGTTTTTCCCAAGAAGAAAAGCCCCGAGAAGGAACCATGACCGAGTGGAACTATGACCAATTGATGCTAGCGCTTGATTAACAATTGTGCAAGTTGAAGGACCCAAGAAAGCTGACTCTCGTCAATTTGGAAGATGAAGGATGGTTGGATGATGGTCTTCTACACTGTATATTCCCAGCTTCTGATGAGGCCGAAAGCTATGGAGAGGCCGATATTATTGAAGATAAAGTCAGGTTCAACTAGAAGAAAATTGAGTCGATATGAGGCTGCGAGTGTCAGTCCCATTCATCATACAAGATTCTCCTCACAAAATCACCATCTCTCTCAATTTGAAGCTTGAAATGTATTATGCAAACACCATTCTCTGTCATATGGTGTATAAACTTCTGCTGGATCTGAGGAAATAGCAGTCCCTAATGATAGACTCACTCTTATGCATTTAATACTTGCAATCTCTGCAACATTTCTTTGAAACTTCGAATTTATTTGCATGGGATACTTATCCCACATGTGTGGCCTCAAACACTTTTCTCATGTTTATATACACCAATCTTTTTCATAATTAATTGATACGTGGTGCACAAATGTCTTGTGACTTGGCATTAGGAACTTGACATTTGGTGAGTAGGATCTTAGTTATATTCTTGGAAAAGCGGCTCGAAGGTCATAATCCCTATACTTTTTAAAAATAACCCAACTTTAAAATTAATATTATTTTAAAACTATATAAAATAACTTTAAAATAATCTTATTTTATATTAATTTTAAATGAAAAGAAACTTGGGCTTAATTTAATATAATTTAATATATAATATAGCAAGGGTAACTTGGCATTTTAAACATTATTAAATACCAAGGATCCAACTTTAAAATTAATATTATTTTAAAACTATATAAAATAACTTTAAAATAATATTATTTTATATTAATTTTAAATGAAAAGAAACTTGGGCTTAATTTAATATATAATATAGCAAGGGTAACTTGGCATTTTAAACATTATTAAATACCAAGGATCCAACTTTAAAATTAATATTATTTTAAAACTATATAAAATAATTTTAAAATAATATTATTTTATATTAATTTTAAATGAAAAGAAACTTGGGCTTAATTTAATATATAATATAGCAAGGGTAACTTGGCATTTTAAACATTATTAAATACCAAGGAGGTGTGGACAGAGACAAGATTGGGAGACTCACTTTAAAATTAATGTTATTTTAAAACTATATAAAATAATTTTAATATAATATTATTTTATATTAATTTTAAATGAAAATAAACTTGGGCTTAATTTAATATATAATATAGCAAGGGTAACTTGGCGTTTCACACATTACTAAAGACCAAGGAGTTGTGGACAGACACAAGATTGGGAGAGAGAATTTTGACGTAATTAAAATTAAAATTATTTTATATTAATTTTTAATGGAAAGAAATTTGGGCTTAATTTAAAATATATTATAGCAAGGGTAACTTAAAATTATTTTATATTAATTTTTAATGGAAAGAAATTTGGGCTTAATTTAAAATATATTATAGCAAGGGTAACTTGGCGTTTTAAACATTATTAAAGACCAAGGAGTTGTGGACAGAGACAGATTGGGAGACTCTGGAGAATTTTGACGTAAGAATTATTATTCTGACAATAGAAGAGATTGATAAGCTTTAACTGTATTTTGGTAATATTTAGCAACAACAAATTTTGAGGTAGTCAATTTTTGCTGCAACATTTGGCTCTATCTAGGGATGATTTCCTCCCTGTGAGGCATTAAAGAACTGTAAACCAAATGCCTTGATTCTCCAAAATCATAATTAACCCTGTAAAATTCTGAATCTTGTCATTGTACCTGTATTTGCTCTGAAACCTTTCCTGACAACCAAATCTACTCATAATCTATGCAACTGAAAAGATTTTGCACCAATTCCTCCATTGGGTTATGGAGTCATTATTCCTCATATTTATTCTACTGCACACTAACTACACACTGAATACCAAACTGCACACCAATGCTCAAAACGAACTTATTTATATACAGTTCCTAGACTAACTAATCATCTGCTTGATTAAGTAATATGATGTTTCCAATGAAACCAATCAAGCAACTGACTAACTAGATGAACTCGGCTTCTAATGAGAAAAAAGAAAAAATTAAACAGTGGCAATTCATGGCGAAGACTCTAAATTGATGAAACCCTCCAAATATACTGCTACTGGGTCTTTGAAAATATGAAAACCATATTCTAATTGATGGTCAATAATGCATTCTTCAATCATGTTTTCATGGTTGAATTGATCCTGTATGTTCTTTATGAAAACACATTGCTTCAGCTATGAGTCTTCTTGTAATTCATAGTCAAAAACTGAAAATTCTGCAACCCTTGGAAAAGAAAATTCCATCCAAAATATCACCAGATCTTGAAGCACATGAAAAATCTCCAGCTGATCTATAAGACAAAGCTGCATTTGTATGATATATGCTACACTGTAATTCTCTTGTTCTGCTGAAAATAAGCTTTGAATATCATAACTACCCGGAGTAACGAAAAGATCATGAATCTGTTGATATCTCTCATGAAAAGGTTCTTGTATAACAACAAAACTATCCTCATGTTCAACCTTGAAACCATTAGTAAAATATTTAAATAATAAAACAAGTTTATCAAAAAGAGAGATTGACTCCAGTAGATTTTGTTCTTCAAATCCTTCATTAAAACCTGTATGAATGACATATATAGGATCTGATCCTATGTTGCAATTAAAATCAAAATTTGAAACCTGCAAACCTTCTTGAAGATTTTCAGGAGCATACATTTAAGAACTGTCCATAAGTTTTTCTTCATTCTCACTTGCAGTAATGTTGTCTTCATTCTCACTGCTACAAGAAATTTTCTTTCTCTACTTGGAAGTTTTCAGGGTTTGTAATGATTTCTTCTTCATATGAATTTGCTTGATTTTCTTGAAGAGATTCTTCTTGCTCTGCAAATTCTTCTTCATGATGATCATTTTCATGAACTTGTTCTATGAATTCTATTTTACAACAGTCTTCAAAAAGGAGGTCTTCTAGATAGATTCTCTTGCAATGTTTATGAAAAACCGCATGAAATTATTTTAATGATGAAATACTGGAAGGAGGTAGAGATTTGTACTAGAGTCGAGCATCTCCCCTCAAAGAAAACATAAACAACTTCATGAGGACATCTTCGTGATAAATATGCAACTGATGCATAAGTTCATGAAACTCAAATAAATGTCTTGCGGGACTATCATCCACATCTTCTCTGAAATTAGGAAGAATATCTCTCCATTCTTCAATATCAGGAATGGCATTTGGAAAACCAGGAACAACAGAAGAATTCAAAGGTGTAAACCTCACAACGATCCGGGCAACAAAAGAACTTGACATCTTGAAACGAGTGGAGTCGCCAGTGACTCATATGGATTCTTCTGATCATGGAGTCACCAGGTGAATGATCACATCCAGTGTGATGCATGTTCCTTGTTCACCATCAAGAAATAGATCTAATTTTGTCATACACCTAGGGAAGATAGAGACCTTCAAAACCATTCCCCAGAAACAACACCAAAAATTGTTGTAGCTAGAGATTTCTCTTGGTTGCAAAAGAGAAATGCCTACCACATTTTCTAGTAAACAATGATTAATTATGAGGCCCTTTTGAGGCTTCTTGATCTGGGTCTGAATTGATGAGCCTTCCAATAATTGAAAATCAAAACATGAGGAGGCATGACTTCATCTACTAAATTCATTCAAATCATAAGGATGGATAGAATATCTTGGATAACAAAAACTGAATCAAAAATCCAAGTATCTAACAAGGATAAATATGACTTCCCTCCTCAATAGAAGAAATAAACACAAAATTCATTTATATTGTTCATTAATCTTCAAAAAGTAAGTAATAATATCTAATTGTAGGTCTTGTTTTGCTTATAGAAAAACAGAGGAAAAACTACTTTCAAATAATTCTTTTAAATTAGCTACAACAGAAGTTGTATTGAGTTGTAGTTGTTACAATCTAAATGATTCCATGAAAAGAAGAACATGAATGATGGAAAAATGAGAAACAGGACACAGGAAAGCACATAATTTAGCAAAAATGAGGTCTCAACATCTCGTCAATTCTGAAAAACTTTTTATTAAAAAGTCTCCAGTTACATTTCCAGCCCAAAAAGGCTCTCAGGAAGCTAACCCCTATTACATTACAAATGATGTAGTGTCCCCCAGACCCCCTCGCCGGGGACAATGCTACATCAGACACACACAGTCTCAAGCTCTGTTATAGGTAATTAAAACTATCCATGCCCAGACATAGACCTATCGAGCAATGGCAGACATAGCTCTTTCTGGAATAAATCACATATAAACTTAACAGAAATAAACAGAGATATCATGAAAACATACATGCAGCGAAACACATGATATTATTATAAGAATCACAGACATACACTAAAATACATCATTTAACCATTAAGCACATAAATGATACTTATCTCTTAATTGTAGTGCACCGACTGCGTGTAGACCTTCCACGAACCTCCCATCCTTAAACCACGCTGCTCATCACTCTCAGCAATGGGTCACCCCCGAGTTGGGACTAAACTCCACCGGCCAAGGGATTCCTAGGCTAGGCAAGGACAACAGGAAGTTGCACTAGTCTACAGGAAGGATTTCCTCCAAGGCGCCACATACGCCCACCGCTCACAGACTCTCATTCCCCACATGCCTGTCCCACCCCAGGAGTATACACCTTCACTGTCACACAGTCCATCGGTTGCTCCACCTCCTTTCCAGGGCTTCAACAACATGTTGAACATGAATTCTCAGATCTTTGTAGCTACTACTGGACTCCCTCCAAGAGAACTCACTTCTCCAACAACTCTCTCACTTCAAGAGAGTTGCTCACAGGCCTGACAACCTGCTTCTTCAACCACGGGCCTGACAACCCGCCTCTTCAAACCACAACAACAATTTGGATAAGGCAAGGGAACGACTCAGCAAATTACAGAGGTTCACAATGGCAGAAAGGGATCTGGTTGCATGATTTTTCAATGCGTGCGTGAACTGCACAATGGATGACAAGAATCCTGAGGATGAACTCGTGGGGGAAATGGCCAAACAAAACATAGGCAACCCGCAGGGTACAGGTTCAGCAAGATATCAGTTCAGGCTCATTGTAGAGTTTTGGGATGGTCCAGGGTTCAACAATGGCGTTCACGATTTTACTGTCCCCTCCTAGCTGCGTGCATGAGTGGAAGGAATGGAAAAAGGATCCTGAAATAGTCAAAACCCCCACATATATTTGCATGTGCCCGAGATGACACATGGTGCTCATGAAGTGTGTTCCTCTCCATTTGAAAGTTATTCCCCTTCCTCAAAGGAACTTAGGATAAATTCATATCCTCCTCTCATCATTTAGAATAATAATATATATTATTGTCTGGGATTTAAGCTCTTAAGCTTAGCCCCTTTTTCCAGCCTCTCAGCCCCTTCCCTTACCCATCCTAGTGGAGCCTAGTCCCCCATACTCTTTCATCGTGGTCGGTCTACACGCAGTGATGCTTTTATATTAATGAGTTGAATATTTACATATACAAAACATGCTCCTGGCCTTAGCATCCTAGGCTCGCTGGCCCAACTATCACATAATCCTCCTAGCGTATCATTACTTGGCTCACCGGCCTATGAAACATGTTTACAAATCATGATTAATGATTAGGGGCTCGGCCTTGGGGTATTACAATTCCCTCCCCTCCCTTTATTTTTGCACCATCCTCAGTGTAATCCTTTTACACCATATTAGCAAGATTTTCAAAAATCTTCAAAAAATGCAGATATTTTGCCCGCATTGCATATTCATGCTCCCAAGTAGCATCCTCAGGACCGTACCAATTCCATTGGACCTTTACAAGTCCTATGGCTCGATTCTAGAGTTGTTTGATTTTCCGGTCCAGAATTCGTACCGGATGCACTTGGATAGCGCCTTCTTGCTCCACCTAAATCACATTCCAATCAATTACATGATTAGCATCATGTATATATTTCTTGAGCAATGATACATGGAATACATTATGAACAGACATAAATGCAGGTAATGCAATCATATAAGCTATTGTGATACATGGAATACATTATGAACAGACATAGATGCAGTTAATGCAATCATATAAGCTACTGGACCAATCATCTCTAGGATTTCAAATGGTCCACAATATTTAGCTGCCAACTTGGAACAATTTCCCAACTTCAATGAACTTTTGTTGGTCTTAACCTTCAAGAATACATGATCACCCACTTTAAACTCCCTGTGAGTTCTACCCTTGTCAGCATAGCTTTTCTACCTGTCTTGGGAAACCTTTAAATTCTGTTTAATCCTCAACATTTTCTCTTCCATTTCTCTAAGCAATTATGTCCCAATCACTTCCCTATCAGCTGGATTGTCCCAGCTTACAGGAGTGTTGCATTTTCTGCCATAAATTGCTTCAAATGGGCTCATCTTCAGAGATGCTTGGTACCCATTGTTGTAATCAAAATCTACCAAGTGTAGATAGTCTTCCCATTTTGATGGTTTGTCCATCACATACATTCTTAACATATCTTCTATTACTTGGTTTACCCTCTCTGTCTACCCATCAAACTCGGGATGATAGGTTGTACTGAAGTTCAGATTGGTTCCAAACCCCTTGAATAATCCCTTCCAAAATTTTGAAGTGAATTTTGGGTCTCTATCAAACACAATTGTCCTGGGAATACCATGCAATCGGACCATTTCCCTCATATAGATATCAACAACTTTGGTTTCTTTGTGAATAGTCTTCAATGGAATAAAATGGGCAGCCTTGGTAAGCTTGTCCACCACTACCATGATAGAATCTTGATGCTTGCTTGTCCTTGGAAATTTGATGATGAAATCCATTGTCACCACTTCCCGCTTCCACTCAGGAATGGGTAATGGCTGCAGCAACCCAGCTGGGTGTCTATGCTCAGCCTTGACCCTTTAACACTCCACACATCTGTTAATGTACTCAACAATTTCTTTCTTCATACCTAGCCAATAGTATTGGCTCCTGACTGTTGCCATTGTTTTTTGATATCCTGGGTGTCCTGCATAGGGAACATTGTGCATTATTTTAAAATCACATTCCTTAATTCAGAAGAATTGGGTACATAAACTTTGTTCCTGTACAAGAGAATTCCATCAATTCCCAATTCATGATTTTCATCTTTCTATTGCATTTTACCCTACTGCAATTTTGTTACCATCTCCATGTACTGCAAATCTGCTTTTGCAGCTTCAGAAATTTTACTTTTAAGATCTGTTCGGTACATGCTAATGGTTGTAGCATGCAACTCATTCACTCTCTTGTTGAGTGCATCAACCACTTTGTTCTCCCTTTGATGTGCTTGATATCAAAATCATACTCACAAAGGAATTCCAACCATCTTCTTTTCCTGGCATTTAAAGTTGGTTGATCAAACAAATACCTCAGACCATTATGGTTTGTCCTCAGTTCAAATTTCTTTCCCATGAGGTAGTGCCTCCACTTATTTAAGGCATGTACTATGGCTGCCAACTCCAAATCATGAGTGGCATAGAGCCTTTCATGCTCCTTCAACTTTCTAGATTCAAAACATACTACGAAACCATTATGACTGAGGACTCCTCCAGGTCCCTCTTTGCATGCATCTGTGCAAACCATGAAGTCCTCATTAAGATATACAATTCTCAGAATCGGAGCACTAGTTAATAAGTGATTCAATTGCTGGAATCTCTTTTCACATTCTACTGTCCATTGAAATTGCCTCCCCTTCCTTTGCAAGGAAATGATTGGGTGAGCAATCCTTGAAAACCCTGCAATGAATCTTTTGTAGTAGCCAGCTAGACCCATGAAGGATCTGACTTCTGTCACATTCTTGGGTGTTGGACATCCTCTAATGGCCTCTATCTTTTCAGGATCCACCGCTATCCCTTCTTTGGATATGATATGCCCCAAATACTGAATTTGGTTATGATAAAATGAGCACTTGCTCAATTTGGCATACCACTGGTGTTCTCTTAACACTTGCAACACCATCCTCAAGTGATGCTCATGTTCTTCTTTTGTCTTGGAATATACAAGGATGTCATCCAAAAAGACAATGACAAACTTGTCTAAGTACTCTCGGAAAACACAATTCATCAAACACATGAAAACAGTTGGTGCATTTGATAACCCAAATGGCACCACTGTAAACTCATAGTGACCATACCTTGTTCTGAAGGCAGTCTTGTTGATGTCTTCATCTTTAATCCTTACCTGATGGTATCCTAACCTGAGATCAATCTTTGAAAATATCTTTGCATCCTTCAATTGGTCGAAGAGATCATCAATCCTTGGCAAAGGATACTTTTTCTTCACGGTTACTTTATTTAACTGTCTAAAATCAATACACAATCTCAAGGTCCCATCCTTCTTCTTCACAAAAACACTGGGGCACCCCAAGGTGACACACTTGGGCGTATGTACCCCTTTCTTCAATAGCTCTTCAAACTGCATTTGCAACTCCTTCAGCTCTGGAGTACTCATTCTGTAGGGAGTCTTTGACACTGGAGTTGTTCCAAGCATCAAATTTATAGAGAAATCAATATCTCTCTTTGGGGGTAGTCCTGGTATCTCCTTAAACACATCCTCAAACTCTTTTAGGACTGCTTGATCTTTTAGATTTGAAACCTTATCCTTAGGTGTTTCCTCCATATGGGCTGCAAACACTTGGCAACCCTTCCTATAACACTTCTTCAATTGCACTGATGATATTTCTCGGACAGTGACCACCCTGGGAATTTCTTGGACTGCTCTTGAGTTTCCTTCCTCATCTAGGAAAGTGAATGCCTTATTATGACAATCTAAGATGGCATGGTGTTGGTCCAACCAATCCATGCCAATTAGATATTCATATGAACCCAAAGGCAAGATATTCAGATCTGCCTTGGTATTCATCCCATTCATGCCCAATGGACATGACTTAACCAACTCAACAACCTTTCTCTTGGCTCCTGTAGCCAGCTACACCAGCCAAGATTTCTCATGCATGCATCTTGGCAATTGCAATCTTTCCACTACCTTAGGATCTATGTAGCTATGACTAGCCCCATGAATCAATTAAAATAACAAATGCATGGTCATTGATCATACCTTATACTTCAATCATGTGGGATTGAAACTCTACTTGCTTATTGTCCAAGGTTGCATAGATCCTTGGCACACTTCTTCCTATGTCCTCCACTGTTTCTGCTTGCTAGACATTGTGGATAGCTCTCACTTTTTCATCTTTGTGAGGAAAATCCCTATACTTATGATCTCCTTTACAACCCTAACATTGCATCGGTGGCTTCCTTGGCCTTTGCCCACCTACCTCAGCCATCTTGGGCTCTCTAAAAGCTAATTGTCCCTGAGGATTATTTATGAAGAATGGAAGCTTGCTCTCCTTCTTCCTCAGATCTATGCTAAACTTYTTATTTTCCTCCCARGCCTTCTGGAAGGTAGGCTTTCCTTTTTGTTGATCGTACAAGCACTTAGCTCTTCTTATGGTTTCTTCTAAAGTTTTAGGATCATCATACTAWATCTTGTCACTGATGAAGGATGGTAGCCCACACAGATATCTCTTGATCTTAATTTTCTCATCTTTGATGAAGGAGACATACTTCAGTAGTTCCAGGAATCTCCTTTCAGATTCACCAATGGTCATGCTACCTAGCTTGAGTTCAAAGAACTCTTCCATATTTTTGTCATAATACCTCTTGGTCAAGTATTTCTTCTCAAAATACTTCTTGAATTCTTTCCATGTCACATTTTTCTCTCTTAGGTGTTGTACTTGTAGAAGTTGATCCCACTACATGGATGCCTTTCCTTTCAGCTGATAGATGGAAATTCTTCCCTTTGCATGAAAAGAATAGTTATGCAATTGGAAGTACTTCCTCATGCCTAACAACCATGTCTCAACATCTTCATCCTTCCTGTGCTCTCCATCAAAAGAAGGAGGTTTGATCTTTTTCATTTCTCCCTTCAACTCATCCACCCCAAACCTCCTATCCTTCTTGACAAGGGATGGACTTGAGCTACTGTGTGATCTCCTATGGGAATGCTTTTGAGAGTGATGGTGAGGTCTGCTACCACTCCTTGATGTTTCTTTTTCATCAGGGGTCTTGTGGCTTCCTTATTTACTGGAGCCACTCTCCTTATCTAACTTCTTCTCAATTATGTCCAGGCTTTTCATTAACTTCATGTTGAAGTCTTCCTGCTACTCTTTGGCCTTCATAAGCCTTTCATTATCATCTTTGTGGCTCTGGACATATGTCTGCAATTTTCTGATGGTCTCCACTAGATTGATGTCCTCATCCTTTCCTTCTCCATGTCCATTGGAATTTGTTCCTTCAATTCCCAGATGGACATGCATTCCTCTAACCTCAACTTTCTGACTGCAAGCCTCTTGTGCATCCTCCATCTCTCTGTACTCCAGGAAGATTTTGTTATGTTTTGACAACCAAAAACTCTGCAAAAGTGTGCAGCCAAGAGAACTCTTGTCAGTTAACTGTCTAAACAAAACAATGCGAACATGTGCAATTCTGGT
>SNQJ01S0004139.1:29193-41389 GCA_010110895.2 Picea sitchensis
GGAGTCTACAGTAAGCTTTCTTTCAATCCACACATTCCTCTTACTCAAATTTCAAAACATAGAATTAAACTATGCTAACAACTCAACTCACATTCATTCATAAATGATCAAGACCTGGAAATAAATGACATCCTTCTATTAAATTTCAACTCAAAATCTGTTCTGCAATATGTAACATTGCTTCACATAATGTGTTATGCTAACTCTCTACTACCTCCACCATCCTTGCTATGACTATTTAAACAGTCTTAGTCGTGAAACACAAGGAGGTAAAATCTTTAGCAGATCAATCAATTGTCAAATTTATATATTCGGTTACATATTTTAAGCTTCATCCTCATGACACGAAGTGTATGAGAATGAAGCAATAAACAAACTAGCTTAACGTAACCTTGCTAGAGCTTTGATGATTCAACAAACATCCAACAATTATCTTGGGCACGATCTGGAGCTAAACTTGGTATATTCTGCTTCCTGTATTGGTACCGGATCGTGACATGTGAGATTCGGTAAATGGTACCAGATCCGAACAGTATGCAAGTCGTTGGTACCGGACTAGAACAGTCTACGACCATTGGTATCAGATCACGACAATGGATGGTTCGGTACCGGATCTGAATGGAATGTGCGCTTGGTACCGAATTCAAACAGTGGCAATATGGCGCATAAGTACCGGATGGCTGAGCTAATACAAAAATGTTGGACTCATCTAGAGGTCAAAGGTTATACATGGAAATTTAAAATATTAGTACATGAAACATTTAGTCTCCTAGCTCAATAAACCACAAAATGCATGAATTCAATTATACTTTACCTTATGACCTCATCAATGACTAATGGTAGTGTTCTTTGTCACTTATCCAAGCTTAGGTAAGCCAAAAAGGTATAGATGAGGAGTATAATAGGGTAGTGGGGATGTCAATTTAGAGGCTCAACAGACCATGACCTTGAACTCTACCTAGACCTAGACCTAGACCTAGACCTAGACCTTACCTTTCCATGCCTTGATTTCCTTCCAATGTCTTTCCTTGCCACATATTTCCATGCCTTTCCATGTATTTCCATGTCTTTCCTTCTATTGCTTTGCCTTGCCTTCCATGTCTTGTCATGCCATGTCTTTCCATGTCTTGCCTTGCCATGTCTTTCTTTTCCATGCATTTCCTTGCCATGTCTTTCCATGTCTTTCCTTACCTTGCCTTTCCTTTCCTTGTCTTTCCCTACCTTGTCTTGTCATGTGATTCCTTGCCTTTCCTTTCCTAGCCTTGCCATTTTGTGTCTTTTCTTTCCATGTCTATCATTTCCTTGACTTTCCTTACCTTTCCTTTCCTTGTCATGTCTTTCCTTTCCTTTCCTTTTCGCGTCATGCCTTACCTTGCCTTACCTTGCCTTGACATGCCTTGCCATTTCTAGCCTTGCCTTTGCTTGCCTTGGCTTTGCTTTCCTTGACTAGACTTTCCTTGTTTATATCTCTCTCTCCCCCAAAGACTTCTGTTAGATTTAGGACTTTGCATTTTCATCCATTATGGTTTATTGTCTTGCATCTATTTAGCATAGTTTAATGTTATTTCTTTCAAGTAATCAATAGTTAATGGTTTACTAGTATTTATTCTTGCATTTTGAATATGTTTCGCATTGAATCTTAATAATCTAGGATTGATTTAAAACTACTATTATAAAATGGTAAGAATAATTCTATGGTTAATGGTTAACCTCTATCTGGACAACGTAAAACCAAAGTCACACATGGTAGCACTGTGCCTCACTAATAAAAACCCTAGATAAGAAGATCCTCCAACAAATAATTTTCCAGGAAATGAAATCACATTAGAGGGGTACCCCTAGCTGTAACTGAGTGTCAAGAGTCCAATTCAACCAATGGTTCAACTATTTGAGGCCCAATTAGATTTTTATGGTGAGTTGCAACTTGCCTCCTTAAGCCATTCAAGGACATGTTGATAATTTGGTATGGGGGCATAGAATCCAAATCAAGTGACATAACTAAGTTTTGTAATCTCTTGCACATCTATTTGGCCAATGCCCATGCAACCACACTACCCAAAACTTCGAGACACAATGTTTTTCAAAATCGACTCCTTGCTCAGAAGTTGTATTGTGCCTCTCTGAGCAAAACCCTAGATCCAACGATCCTCCAACAAATGTTTTTTTGGGAAATAGAATCATAGTAGAGGGTTACCCCTAGATATAACCTGGTTTTAGGAGTCCAATGCAACTATGATTTGTTCATTTGAGGCATGGTTAGAGCTTTATGGCAAGTTTCAACTCGCTTCCTCAAGCCATTCAGGGACATGTTGAAAATTTTGTCTAGGGGCATAAAATCCAAACCAAGCAGCATAACTGAGTCCTGTAAGCTCCCACATGTATTTTTTTCCAGAAAAACATGACCACACTACCTACAATTTTCCAACACGGTGTTTTTCAAAATCGACCCCTTGTTCATAAATTTTATTGTGCCTCACTGAGCAAAAACCTAGATCCAGAGATCCTCCAAAGAATGGTTTTCCAAGAAGCATAATCATAGAAAATGGGTTCCCCTAGATGTAACCCGGTGTCAGGAGTCCAATGCAGCCGAAGTTTCATCTATCTGAGGCTCGGTTAAGGATTTATGGTGATTTACAACTCACCTCCTCAAATCATTTAGGGACATGTTGACAATTTGGTCCGAGGGAGTAAAATCCAAACCAAACGACATAACTAATTTTCGTAAGCTCCCACATGTATTTTTTTCCAATTCCCACATGACCACACTACCCACAATTGCTCGATATAGGGTTCCTCAAGATCGACCCCTTGTTTAGAAATTGCATTGTGCCTCACTGAGCAAAATCTTCGATCTGGAGATCCTCCAACAAACTATTTTTCGAGAAATGGAATCACAGCAGAGGGCTACTCATAGATGTAACCTGATTTGAGGAGTCCAATGAAACTGATGGTTTGTCCATCCAAGGTCTTGTTAGAGTTTTATGGAGAGTTGCAAATCGCCTCCTCAAATCATTGAGGGACATGTTGACAATTTGGTCTGAGGACATAAAATCCAAATTGAGCAACATAACTAAGCTCTCTAAGTTTATGTATGTTTATTTGGCCAAGTCCCATGTGACTATGCTACCCACAATCACCTAGCCCAATGTTTTTGAAAATCGACCCCTTGTTCAAAAATTGTGTTGTGCCTCACTGAGCAAAACCCTAGATCCTTAGATCCTCCAACAAACGGTTTTCTAGGAAAATGAAACATAGTAGAGGGGTGCCCTAGATTTAACCTAGTGTCAAGAGTCTAATGAAACCAACTATTTTTCCATTCGATGCCTAGTTAGAGTTTTATCGCGCGTTACAACTCGTCTCCTCGATCCATTCAGGGACATGTTGACAATTTGGCCCGGGGGCATAACATCCAAACCGAGCAACATAAATGATTTATGTAATGTCCTATACGTCTACTTGGATAATTCCCATGTGACCACCCTACCCACAATCACCCAACATAGTGTTCTTCAAAATTGACCCCTTGTTCAAAAATTGCATTATGCCTCACTGAGCAAAACCCTAGATATGTAGATCCTCCCACAAACAATTTTAAGAGAAACCGAGTCATATCAGTGGGGTAACCCTAGTTGTAACCCAGTTTCAAGAGTCCAATGCAACCGATGGTTCGTCCATTTGAGCCTGATTAGATTTTTATGGAAAGTTGCAACTCGCCTCCTCAAGTCATTTAGGTACATGTTGACAATTTCGTCCAGGGGCATAAAATCCAAACCAAGTGACATAACTGAGTTTTGTAAGCTTATGCATGTTTGTTTGGCCAAGGCCCACATGACCATGCTATCCACAATCGTGCGACATTGTGTTCTTAAAAATAGACCCCTTGTTAAGAATTGCATTGTGCTTCACTAAGAAAAACCCTAGATCTGGACATCCTCCAACAAACGGTTTCCCAAGAAATCAAATCATAATGTAGCGGTACCCCTAGCCATAACCCAATTCCATGAGTCTAATAAAACCAAGGGTTCATCCATCCGAGGCCTGGTTAAATTTTTATGGTGAGTTTCAACTCACCTCCTCAAGCCATTCAGGGACATGTTGATAATTTGGTATGGGGACATTAAATACAAAACAAATGGCATAAATAAGTTATGTAAGCTACCACATGTCTTTTTGGCCACGCAACCACGCTACACACAATTTCATCAAAATCAACTCATTCTTCAGAAATTGCATTGTTCCTCAATGTTGTCGCAACAATTGACTAAGTCAAAATTTGTTGCGAAATATTCTCCCAATCTGTCTCTCTGTGCAACTCCTTGGTCTTTAATAATGTTTAAAAACGCAGTTACCCTAGCTATATTAAATTAAGCCAAGTTTCTTTTTATTAAAAATTAATATAAAATAAAATTAAAATTAAAATAAAATTAAAATTAAAATTACTTTATCTTCAATACTACTGGTCTCTCCATAGCTTTCGGCCTCATCACAAGCTGGGAATCTGCAGTGTAGAGAACACCATCATCTAACGGTCCTTCATCTTCCAAGTCGATGAGAGTCAGCGTTCTCGGGTCCTTCATCTTTCACAATAGTTAATCAAGTGCTAGCATCAATTGGTCATAGTTACACTCGGCCATTGTTCCTTCTCGGGGCTTTTCTTCTTGGGCAACACCATTTTTTGTTTCCTCATTTTATCCGAGGCCGATAATGATCACCTGAGAGTCATGATTCTACGGGAAGAATTCCTCATGGTTACAGGTTCCTCTCGGTCACATTGGCCACGCACTGCAGCAGGATTATCAAACACTATAATCTTCATCCAGCATGGAAGCAATCTGAGAACAGGTGTTTGGGTTCAATAACATCCCTAGGGATTCTTCTCAAATGAAATCCTATTATCTACTCAGATTTGAAAAAGAAACCCTTCGCGGCCTTGCCTTCGTCCAACTGCTAAACAAATAGATATTATTAATGATTTTATCTTTGCAAGTGATCTTGTATTGCTCCATTGCGCTGTGATAAATGAAACATTACATATTTTCAATTTTGAAAACACATAAAGCCAGGGGCCTTTAACTTGTGAATACAGGGTGATATTTACGGGAACTGTGAAATAAAATCCATTGTAGCATTTGGAGCTTTTGTTGAATTAGCACCTGTACATGAGGGGGCTCTTGCATATTAGTGAATTGAGCACAAAATTTGTAGCTCGAGCTGTGAATATTATTGGGCTTTCTGTTTACCATGAAGATTTTGAGAAACCTTTTGTGGAAGAGCCGTCAACTTTTTATTCTATTGAATCTCAACAATTTATTGAATGTTGTGATTGTGGGGACTATCTGCAAAAAGCTGAGAGAAGGCTAAATGACGAGATAGAGAGGGTATCACACTATCTTGATTCAAGGAGTGAAGTAAAAGTTACAGTGGTTGATTGAGAGAGAAATGATAGGAAATCATATGCAGAGGCTGATGCACATAGAGAATTCAGGACTTGTAAGCATGCTCCTGGATGACAAGGAAACAGTTAGTCACTAACCCAGAGAAACTGAAAGATCCTGTGGAATTTGTGCGATGCCTTCTTGATGAGAAGGACAAAAAAGGCCTCTAAAGTGTCAATGAAGAAGATGTTGAAGAAGTTTTGGACAAAGTGATGATGTTGTTCTGGTATCTTCAAGAGAAAGATATCTTTGAGAAGTATTACAAGCAGCACTTAGGTAAGTGACTTATCTCAAGCAAAACTGTTTTAGATGATGCAGAGAGGAGCCTAATTGTAAAATTGAAGACATAATGTGGTTATTAGTTCACATCAAAATTAGAAGGTATGTTTATGGATATGAAGACTTCTCGTGACACAATGCAATGTTGGCTTTATCCAGTGAAGGCAATGAAGGCTCTACACTAGTTATCCAGGTTCTCATGACAAGTTCATGGCCAACACAAACTGGTGCTAGGTGCAACTCACCTAAAGAAATCTTGGTAGTGTGTGACCAGTTTAACGCATATTATCTTATCACTCATATGGGTCGTAGGTTGTCATGGCAGACAAACATGGGAACAACAGACTTAAAAGCAACCTTTGGAAAGGGTCAGAAACATGAACTCAATGTCTCAACTTATCAAACGTGTATTCTTATACTTTTAAATTCAGCGGACTCTTTGAGTTACAAAGATATTGAAGAAGCAACAGATATACCAACTCCATATTTGAAGAGATGCCTGCAGTCTCTTGCATGTGTTAAGGGAAGAAATGTTATGGGTAAGAAGCTTATGAGCAAGGCCCAAGTTGAGTATACAACAAAGTTTCATATGGTACAGGATTCTTTGTCTCTTCATGATGGAAGTATTACTGGAGTTACTGGAACTGAAAATATACTTGCTCCAGTAGTTGATCTGGGATTAAATAATTGGTGGCAACTGCCTGAAATATCTGTTAAATCTCATTTATCTCTTTTGCAACAATTCAAACAGTTGGCAGAGCATGTGGCAAATCAGTTTCAAATCCCAGTTTTCCAGGCATGAAATCAGTGAATCAAAGATTAGCTCCAGATTTGAAGGCATTGATTAAACATAAAATCTACATTTCCAAGTTCACATCCCTCATTCTTAGGTTTATTTTATGCATTTGAAGAACATAGTTGACATTTCACCTAGCAGTTACAGATTTTAATGGAGATTGGTGATGAGATGGCAGTCAAAACTAATAGGTGGCAGAGTAACTAGAAAGATGACTCCAGATCACAAATTTGAAGACATTCGACTTCACCTGTTCCAGATTTCTTGCAAAGAAATCATAAATTGTTTTGTTTTAGGTTGTGGTTATGATTGTTTCCGGAGAGATAGGTGGTAGACTGTTATTGTAATTGATTATTTAAACTATCATTTGTAATACCCCAAGGCCAAGCCCCTAATTATTAATCATGATTTGTAAACATGTTTCATAGGATGGTGAGCCAAGTAATGATAAGCTAGGAGGCTTATGTGATAGTTGTTAGATTTTAGTGAGCTATGGCTCATGTAATCTTTTTAAATTTTCTGTCAACAATTACTTCAACCATAACTACTGCAACAACCAAGATCACAAGAAGAAGATCCATGCACAAGAACACAAGATGTATCTGAGGAAACCCTTCTCAACAAGGGAAGAAAACCCAGCCAAATCCTTTGCTATATTCTTCAAGAGAAAGACCTCCCACAGCATTACCAAAACTAGCACACAAGAGGGTGCTGCAATTTTCATAATTTCAGACCTCAACATCTGAAATCATGAGATGACATAAAGTTCGGTGTAATTCCTCAACGGGGATTCACCTTTATTTATATAAGACTTGTCACATCAAGTGATGTGTCTATTGGCACAATAGGGCCGACCTCAATCAATCAAAACATAATTAATAATTTCCATATTAATTATCTTTTACATTTATTATTAATCACATTAAGGTGGGGCTGACCTGTACCCTTTACATAACAATTAGGGTTACAGGTAGGTCTCACTCTTGAACAATATATAGCAAAGGATCTGATACACCCACTAGTGCTCATCCACTAGGGGCACATCCATAAGGATGTCATAGCTCTGATTCACTGCATTACACAGAAGAACCAGGTCTTCACATGTTCACCTGTGCTCGTCCACATGCACGTCCACTCTACAGATCTGCTTTCCCACTACCACCGACAGGAGAATCATCTGGAGTCTTCTCGTCAACTCTGCTGCTCAGAGGAAGCTAATACATCATATTCATTTCAGTTCTCATGATGATGCACCCAACACTTTGGGATTTCACACGTTCACCTTGTGCTCAGCCACAGGCACGTCCTAACTCAACATATCACTTTTCCACTGGATAATCATCTGGATTTCTTCTCAACTCTTCAAAAATTGTGACTGCTTCAAAAATTGATATATTTTTCACTTTTTTTCATCCTCAGAAATATCATTCAGAGTTCAAATAGTTAGAAATATCACTCAGGAATATCACTCAGAAATATTACTCAACCTTCTTTCCGGTGTGTGAGCTTGTTCTCAAGCCTGTGGTTGTTTTTTTTGGGCAGTTGGCCTTCCTCATGGATCTGCTGTTAGAGTATTTCCATGGCAGTTTTAGAGAGACCCCAGAACAGGTCTGGTTCCTTCCTTCCAACTTTTAGGAGGTCCGACCTTTCTCCTAGACTTCGGTTCTTTCCTTCACCACAAATCTTTACTACAGAACCTTAGAAAGGGGTCTGACCCTCTTCTTCTAGGCTGCGACAACCTTATTCCTTACCACAAAAAGATAAGGGAAGTCTGACCTCAATCTTTATCACTAAAGGAGAGGCACGACCCTTCTTTATTTATGCTGGCGGTAAGTTCTCCTTCTGTGGCAGCCTTCCTCTAATTGTTGTGGGGTCCGGTCTCATCTCTTTGTAATGGCAGCAAGGTTTTGGCAGTCTTTTAAGTGACCACGGTCTTCTTTCATCCTTGAGCAAGGGTATTCTTCAAGACCTTCTCTGATACCATGTTAGATTTTAGTGAGCTATGGCTCATGTAATATTTTTAAATTTCTTGTCAACAATTACTTCAACCATAACTATTGCAACAACCAAGATTACAAGAAGAAGATCCATGCACAAGAACACAAGATGTATCCTGGGAAACCCTTCTCAACAAGGGAAGAAAACCTAGCCAAATCCTTTGCTTTATTCTTCAAGAGAAAGACCTCCCACACCATTACCAAAACTAGCACACAAGAGGGTGCTGCAATTTTCGTAATTTCAGACCTCAACATCTGAAATCATGAGATGACATAATGTTCAGTGTAATTCCTCAATGGGGATTCACCTTTATTTATATAAGACTTGTCACATCAAGTGATGTGTCTATTGGCACAATAGGGCCAACCTCAATCAATCAAAACATAATTAATAATTTCCATATTAATTATCTTTTATTATTATTATTATTATTAATATTAATTCTCTTTTACATTTATTATTAATCACATTAAGGTGGGGCCGACCTATACCCTTTACATAACAATTAGGGTTACATGTAGGTTTGATTCTTGAACAATAACAAAGGATCTGATACACCCACTAGTGCTCATCCACTAGGGGCACATCCATAGGGATGTCATAGCTCTGATTCACTGCATTACACAGAAGAACTAGGTCTTCACACGTTCACCCGTGCTCGTCCACAGGCACGTCCACTCTACAGATCTGATTTCCCACTGCCACCGATAAAAGAATCATCTAGAGTCTTCTTGTCAACTTTGCTACTCAGAGTAGGCTAATACATCATCTTCATTTTTGTTCTTATGATGATGCACCCAACACTTTGGGATTTCACACATTCACCTTGTGCTCAGCCACAGGCATGTCCTAACTCAACATATCACTTTTCTACTAGATAATCATCTAGATTTCTTCTCAACTCTATGAATGGAGGAGGTCATCTCTACGTTCCTAGCTCTGTCTCAGGCATGAACCACATACCCTTCTTAGGGGCTTTCTCTCAGGTTTGTAAGATGAGAGAAAGACTTCACATAGCTGCAATGATCCACACCTCATAGGTTTGTAAGCTGGAGAATGTCTCACATAGATGCATTCATCAACAATAGTTGGGCCAGGGAGCCTAGGATGCTAAGGCCAGGAGCCTGTTTTGTATATGTAAATATTCAACTCATTAATATAAAAGCATCACTATGTGTAGACTGACCACGATAAAAGAGTATGAGGGACTAGGCTCCACTAGGATGGGTAAGGGAGAGGGATGAGAGGCTGGAAAAAGGGGCTAAGCTTAAGAGCTTAAATCCCAAAGAATAATATATATTATTATTCTAAATGCTGAGAGGAGGATATGAATTTATCCTAATTTCCTTTGGGGAAGGGGAACGACTTCCAAATGGATAGGAACACGCTTCATGAGCGCCATGTGTCATCTCAGGCACATGCAAATATATGTGGGGGTTTTGATTGTTTTAGGATCCTTTTTCCATTCCTTCCACTCACACACGCAGCTAGGAGGGGAAAGTAAAACCGTGAACACCATTGCTAAACCCTGGCCCATCCCAAACCTCTGCAACGAGCCCGAATTCATATCTTGCTGAATCTGTACCTTGCGGATTGCTTGTGTTTCATCTGGCCATTTTCCCCATGAGTTCATCCTTAGGATTTTTGTCATCCATTGTGCAGTTCACGCACGCACTGAACAAGCACACAACCAGAGCCCTTTCCGCCATTGTGAACCTCTATAATTTGCCAAGTCGTTCCCTTGCCTTACCCAAATTGTTGTTGTGGTTTGAAGAGGTGGGTTTTCAAGCCCATGGTTGAAGAAGCAGGTTGTTAGGCCTGTGAGCAACTCTCTTTAGGTGAGAGAGTTGCCGGGGAAGTGAGTTCTCCTGGAGGGAGTCCAATAGCAGCTACAAAAATCTGAGAATTCCTATCCGACTTGTTGCTGAAGCCCTAGAAGGGAGGTGGAGCAACCAATGGACTGTGTGACAGTGAAGGTGTATACTCCTGGGGTGGGACAAGCATGTGGGGAATGAGAGTCTGTGAGTGGTGGGAGTAAGTGCTCCTTTGAGGAAATCCTTCCTGTAGACTAGTGCAACTTCTTGTTGTCCTTTCCTAGCCTAGGAATCCCTTGCCCAATGGAGTTTAGTCCCAACTCGAGGGTGACCCACTGCTTAGAGTGATGAGCAGCGTGGTCTAAGGCTGGTACGCTCGTGGAAGGTCTACACATAGTCGATGCACTACAATTAAGAGATAAGTATCATTTCCGTGCTTAATGGTTAAATGATGTATTGTAGTGTGTGTCTGTGATTCTTATAATAATATCATGTGTTTTGCTGCATGTATGTTTTCATGATATCTCTGTTTATTTCTGTTAAGTTTATATGTGATTTATTCCATAAAGAGCTCTGTCTGCCATTGCCTAGTAGGTCTATGTTTGGGCATGGACAGTTTTAATTACCTATAACAGAGCTTGATACTATGTGTTTGACGTGGCGTTGTCCCCGACGAGGGAGGTCCAGGGGACACTACAAACTGGTATCAGAGCCATGGTTTCAACATTGAGCCTGGATGGGCCACAAAAGTGATTATAGAAGAAATTCTAGAGGAATCGTTGTCCAAAGGGACAAAATTGATATACAAAGTGCCAAGAGGGCGCTGAGAGAGCTTCTGGGTGGTATTGGAAAGCTCAGGACGAATAACGGTTTGACAAACCACAATAGGCATGGTATTGGGCCACAAAGTTAAACTTGAGCCATTGAAATAGTTCGATAATAGACAGAACGCTCACATCCGTTTGATTTGGAGAAGATGCATGGAGGATAAGCACCGAAGTCCTTCGGACTTCGCAGACTTCACCCCTCCGACCATTTTAAAACTATAAGCAAAGAAGATTGTCGAAGTCCCGAAGCCCGAAACCAATCCAAACTGTCTATTTCAAGGGATATGTGTCCAAAGATTAAGAAGGTTCGGATTTTTGGCACTCCAAAAGAAATGGTTTGTGGTTGCGCGAGAGGAAGAGATCCCCGAAGTCCCGAAGTTCCGAAGTGACGTGGCGGTGATGTCACTTGGGGGGTGATGTGGACCTACCTAGGTCTGCCACGTGTCACTCGTTTACGTGCTTTTGATAGGCTCTTAGGACTGATTGAAACCTGACATGTGTCACTTGACAGTGGGATTGCGTGTCACCACTTCGTGGGCCCTGAAAGGTTAAACAGTTTGGGAGTTCGACGTTCGGGGAAAATTGTTGGAAGGACTTCTGGACCACAGAAGTCCCGAAGTCTTGAAGTTTCGAAGTGACATGGGATGATGACATCACGAGGGGGGTGACGTGGACCTCCTCTAGGAATGCCATGTATCATCAAATTTTGTACTTTTCGCAGGCTCTTAGAACCAATAGCGACCCAACACGTGTCGCTCACCACGTGTCACCACCTGGATTGATGACAATGGAGCTAAGTGGACCTCGGAGGGTTCTGAAGTTCGAGAGTTCGACGGTACAGGGGTTATGTGATGTGCCGAAGGAGAATCCGCTAGAGCCTGAAGTTATAGAGTGACGTGGATGACTGATGTCACCAAGGATGACGTGGACACGCTAGACGTTTGCCACATGTCCACTGTGTAACTTTTCCAGGTGGTCCACTGGTAAGAGGATGTTGATGAGACTCCGGGAGTTCAGGGGAAAATAAGGTGTAAGTTGTATGAAGCT
>SNQJ01S0004139.1:53341-126172 GCA_010110895.2 Picea sitchensis
TTTAATGTAAATTAAAAAAATAAAAAATAAAATTTGTAAATAAATTTTCAAGGGACCATTTGGAGTCCAATTTTGGGTTGTTTATTTACATAGGGTTTTGTTGTCTTTCAATTAGGTCGTAAATAGCTATGATTTTCACGTTTAAGAAAAAACATTTTTTTTATGTAGCATCACTTTTTGATTTAGGTGTTGATTTTAAGGTTTTTCTGAGCTATTGTCTGAGTTTCGAAGGCCATGTTCGAAAAATGTTGTAATTTTGACCACATTTAAAAAAATGGTGCTACCGGTAGCACCATTTTTTGATTTGGGGGTAGATTTTCATGTTTTTAACGCAAAAATATGGGTTTTAAGGACCAGAGTTCTTGTTTTGAGGTCACAGTTCTCGTTAAGTCGGTAACTATGTTACATGTTGATGGCTGAAATATGCACTTCATGAACTATTTTGTTGAGTGCATCAACCACCTGATTTTCTTTTCCTTTGATATGTTTAATTTCAAATTCGTATTCACTAAGAAATTCCAACCACCTAGTTTTCCTAGCATTTAATGTTGGTTGTCCAAATAAATGTTTTAGACCATAGTGGTATGTCCTTAGCTCAAATATCTTCCCCATGAGATAATGTCTCCACATTTTTAATGCATGTATAATGGTTTCTAACTCTTGATCACGAGTAGCATAATTTCTCTCATGCTCTTTTAATTTTTGAGACTCATAACATACCACATGATATTTTCTATTGACGACTCCACCAAGCCCTTCTTTGCATGCATCCGTGCACACTACAAAGTATTCATATGGATCTCCAATATTTAATATGGGTGCACTTGTCAAAAAAAATTTCAGTTGTTAGAAACTCTCTTCACATTTTGGTGTCCATTCGAACTTCACTCCCTTCTTTTGCAAAGAAGTGATTGAGATTGCAATATTTGAAAACCCTTTTATGAACCTTCGGTAATAACCCGCGGGACCCATAAATGATTTGACCTCCATAACATTTCTTGGCGCTAGACATCCTCTAATGGATTTTATCTTCTCAGGATTGACTGTTATCCCATCTACTAGAATAATATTCCCCAAGTAATGGATCTTATTTTGATAAAAGATGCACTTACTTAGCTTGGCATACAATTTATGCTCCCTCAAAAAATTTAGCACCATTATCAGATACTCCTTATTCTCCTCTTCAGAATTAGAGTAGATGGGAATATCATCTATGTGGCATTCCTAGCCTCCTAGATTGGGCCACGTCACTACAATCTAAACTTTTGTAGCCAGGATATTCTTTATAGAATCCCAAACTCACTACTGGACCATGCTACTTCAAAATTCCTAGTGCGTAGATACTACTTATAACTCTCCTGGTTACAAGTAGAATGAAATAACTGCACACATCCTTAAGGTACTGCGCCAAGACCCAAGTTGGGTCTCACTCTATGAGTATACTTCTTTTAATACAATTATAGCAGCGAAATAAATGTCACAAATATTTTGCACGCTTAGCCCTTCATAACACATATATATTGTTGTGCACACAAACACTCTGCACACATGATACTACTCCACGTGCGATTAATCCAATGTTGCACATAGATTCAATCACATTTGTGCACGTGGACTGCTTCACTGCATGATCAACGATTCATACCTTGCCTTGGTATCTTCTAACCATACCACAGAGTTTAACTTAACAAGAATACTTAATAACTATCCTACTTCTCATATGCAACAATATTATACAGATTAATCACACATTTATCTAACATGAAACACTTCTAATTGTAATGCCCACATGTGTTGCAACATACAGGAAAAAATAACACACACACACACACATATATGTAGTAACATTACATGGAATTAACCACACCATTCAGATGAAATTTCATATAGGAAGATAAACCCATAAACATATGAACATTAGAGCACATAGTAATTAAACAATCCTGTGAAGGACACTTATATTTTATGAAAAGTCACCAACTATGTGCAGGACTTAGACGTTCCTCCCAGCCATAGACTTTGTCACTCATAATATTTTAACGAAAGGTCACCCCCAAGCTAAGGCATGAAATCTATAGGAAAAAGGGTTCGTATTGCGAGGCTATGGTCTGATATTCAACAAAATAGTTGGTCTAAGGTGCCGATTGTTGCAACTAGCCTACAATCCCTCATTCCCCACATGTCTGTCCCAACCCAGGAAGTGTTTCACTTCTCTGTTCAACACTCCTTTGGCTGTACCACTTCCCTTCTGGGGATTCAACAACATGCCATACAAGATGTATCAGATCCCTATATCTAATGCCCATTATTGCACCAGGGAACAATTCTCAGAAAACTCTCACCTGGAGAGAATTATCACAGGCCTGACAACTTGCCTCTCCAACAAAAAATCTCTCACTTGGAGAGAATGCTCACAGGCCTGACAACTTGCCTCTCCAACAAAATATCTCTCACATGGAGAGAATGCTCATGGGCCTGAAAACATGCCTATTCAGCAGTAACAAGTCTTCCCCAGCACAAGGTTAATCAATGACTATAAGTTATATAATAATATGTATTCCTTCGTAGAGGAAGTTTGTTTGAATGATCCCAAAATGAGTGATAAATCCTCTAAATTAAACGAAGTCCAACAATATATATTGCATGGTTATAATTGGACACTTGTCACCTTTAGGTCTAGCTTTTAGCCACTTGGTAACTTGTTCCCATTCTTTGTAAACTTATGATAAATACATATACATAATTTAAACTTTTGCAAATATTAATAAAATATTCCCTTGACTTCAACTCCCCCTTTTTCCTTTTCGGTGGAGTTTAAGCCCCCCATCTGTTTTCGTTTGAGTTGATTCTGAGTTTAGTGATGTGATTATATTAACAATCTTGAGGGTGATTACATTTACAATACAAGCGCATTGGCCTTTTGCATCCATACTAACTAGCCTCAAAACAAAAGGATGTATACAAAGGCTCTCTTGCCTCAAAACTACATGCTTAATCCAGAGTGTGAAAAAATCTAGGATGTGCACACTCTTCCTTTGGTGCGCCTGTTGATTTTTCACAAGCTAGGTTAAGCATGAAGTTCATTCCATTTTATCATTTAACTTAACCATAGACAATAATGTTGCAACAACCAAGATCACAAGAAGAAACACCATGCACAAGAACACAAGAAGTATCCTGGGAAACCCTTCTCAACAAGGTAAGAAAACCTATCCAAATCCTTTGCTATATTATTCAAGAGAAATACCTAGCACACAAGAGGATGCTAAAACCTTAGAAGACTAGCACCCAAGAGAGGTGCGCACCTTTTCCCAAGTAGATGTACTTGCTGAAATTTCCAAAATCACAAGTAGGATATGATTCCACAATGGGAAATATTCCTTTACTTATATTAGACTTATCCTATCAACCAAAGTGTTTATTGGCTCAACATGGACGAGCTCACTAATTCACAATATAATAATAATAATAATAATAATAATAATTATTATTATTATTAATATTAACCATATTAATTATCTTTTACATTTATTATTAATCACATTAAGGTGGGGCTGACCTGTACCCTTTACATAACAATTAGGGTTACAGGTAGGTATGAATCTTGAACAACATATATCAAAGGATCTGATACACCCACTAGTGCTCATCCACTAGGGGAACATCCATAGGGATGTCATATCTCTGGCTCACTGCATTACACAAAAGAGCCAGATCTACACACGTTCACTTGTGCTCATCCACAGGCACATCCACTCTACAGATCTTCTTTCCCATTACCTCCCACAGGAGAATCATCTGGAGTTTTTTCGTCAACACTGCTACTCAGAGGAGACTAACATGTCATCTTCATTTCTGTTCACATGATGATGCACCCAACACTTTGGGATTTCACATGTTCACCTTGTGCTCAGCCATAAGCACGTCCAACTCATCAGATCACCTTTCCCACTGGATAATCATTTGAAGTTCTTCTCAACTCTTTGAATGGAGGAGGTCATCTCTATGTTCCTAGCTCTGTCTCAAGCATGAACCATGTACCCTTATTAGGGTCTTTCTCTCAGGTTTGTAAGCTGATAGAAAGACTTCACATAGCTACAATGATCCACACCTCATAGGTTTGTAAGCTAGATAATGTCGTACATAGATCCAATCATCAACACTCCCTCTTATCTAGGGAGGCATTCTTTATCATGCCAAGTCTCACACATATGTATTTTGAATTTTGTCTTGGCTGGAGTTATTGACACTCCCTCTCAACTAGGAATCCATTCTTCACGAAGTTAATTTGGTGAAGATATCTGCAATCTTCTCGTGTGTAAGAAGGTACTAAACGTGTACGATTTTTCTCTGCATCATATCTGTTATATAAGTATATTTCATCTCATCATGTTTTCAATCTACCAGGAAACACTGGGTTCTCAAGGATATTTACACACGACTCTTGGTTATCATCATAGGATCAATTTCATGGTCAAGTAAATTTGTCAGAAAATTGGGAAGCCACATTGCTTCGCACACTCGATGCTTATATACTCTACCTCTGTGGTACTCAAGGCCACATAGTTTTGTTTTCTGCTGCATCAGGAAACCATGGCAAACTTCACGGTAGAACATCAATCAGATGTGTTCTTCCGGTTCACTATAATTTCTGCTCAATTTGAATCAGCATATCCTGCAAACTCAAGTTCATACTAGATGCATATCTCTGGCCATATCCAACTGTGCCTCGCATATATCTCAATACATGTTTTGTTGTTGTCTAGTGAGTTTGTCTCTCTTGACTCATGAAATGACTAAGAACATTTACTACATGGCATGAATCAATTTTGGTGTTAACCAAATACATCAGTGATCCAATCAGATGTGGATCAGTCTCATCTGAATCATCATCAATCTTCTTCTTTAAATCCATCACAATGGATTTTTCATTCTATCATACTGAACTTCTTTAATATTTTCACTGTATATTTTCCTTGTTTTACGAAAAATCTCAATTTTCCTCTGTCATACTTCTTGTCCCAAGAAGTTGTGCATCATACTCAGATTCTTCATCTCAAATTTAGAATTCAATGATTACTTCTATCCAACAACAAGGATTTCCAAATAAGTCATCAAAATCAGGCTCTCATCACCACACTATAATGATATAGGTTTGGATCAACAACACTCTTGTTGAAATCCAAAATCATCAAGAATCTATCTATCTGATATAGTTTACAACTCATGGATGATAGTATGGATGGAAGTGTATCAGGTTCACTGGGTCAAGTGTCTCATTATAGATAACTCCCTCTGTTTGTGAGAAACCTCTGGCTATAGATATCATTTTGTATTTCTTGACACTTTCATCAGCTGCATGCTTGATCATATAGATCCACTTAGAAGTTACCACAAACTTCCCTTTTTGGTCCTTGAATAATATCTTAAGCATCATTCTTTAAGATATACTAGTATTCTTTTGTTATAGCATCTTGCCATACCGGTTCTCTTGTTTCTTCTCTAAGACAAGGAGTCTCAACATCAATGAAGTGGCTCATGACTGAAGGATAGATCAAAAATATCTTTTGCTTTCTTGGAATGTGCCTTGATAATATTGTATGTTTCTATGCTTCTTGCAGAGTGAATCTAAGTAGGAATTTTATGCCCTACTACAATATCTCTGAACATATCAACTGGAGAAACTAGATAACCTAGAGTAATATTTGTCTCCCTCTGAATTGCTGAAGGGGGAGAAGGTATTGTCTCACTGTCAATATCCATCTAAGATTCTATGGGTCTTTGAAAAATTGTCTCTTCTTCAAGGACAACATCTTTGCTTGTCTCAATCTGTCTCTGACTAGGGATGTCTTTGAAGATTCATTGTATCCTTTCTTCCTAAATGATCTAGCTTGGACTTCTTCTCTTTGGGTACAAGACAATACATTGGGAACCCAAATAACCTGAAGTGTTCAGTCTCAGGCTTCATTCCGGTGAAGACTTCTTCAAGAGTTATGTTTTTCAAAGTCCGGTGAAGACTCTTGTTCTGCACATATACTGTGTCATGAATGATTCTTCCCATGGAATCCTAGAAATATTCTGATCATGCTTTGTAGCATTGGTTGTCTCAATGATGGTTATATTATTCATCTTTCTCAAATGGTTTTGGCTCCTTCCAATTCAAGTGACTCTCTCTGAAGGATAAGCATATTCTTTTCTTGTTAACCTATTTGGAACAAGAAAACAAAAATAACCAACACAAGAATATCTCCTAACAAAGAATAATGAGTACATCTCTAGAAACAAAACAATTTAAGGAATATTGTCATAGCTACAACATCTACTTGTAATGTAGCAAACCTTTAGAAATATAGGTTAGAGGAATAACAATTACAACAATCAAACCTGGAGTCTTTACTTTGAGTGTGTTGTTTCTTTGAATGCACTGAGATCCCTCTAGATCCATGAATTCAACAAAGGTTCCTTCCTCCTGCAATTTCACTCATGACAATGATACAAATAATATATACAAGTGCATACCTGAGGATGTTGATATGATTTCTCCAATGGCTCTTGGCTGATCTATATCATATGATATATTTATGAAGAAGATAGTCACAATGTCACCTTTTGTCATCTTTGTTATTTTGAAGTTGACCCTTCAATGTAAGGGCTTGAGTAGGTGATTGGCTTCCTTGTCCTGAAATCATATTCCTTCCATTCATTGATAGCTTGTCTCTGATAAACCCTTTTGTATTACCCAAAATAAGTCTTCCGCTGAAGTCTTGTCTTTCAATAACTTTGAAGTTTCTTGATTCATCAAGCTTATCTTCCATCATAGTTTTTGTTCATCATAATTTTAGATTCATCACAACCCTTTGTCAACTAGGCTAGAAAACCTAATGGCTAGGCTAGGTTAGAAATTTTAGGTTTTATTGGACTTATGAATTCCAACAATAAGCCTTTGAAATATAAGAGAACATTGGTGAGTTGAAGAGCTCCTTCAATGAATTTGCAGAAACCCTAATTCTGAAATTTTTGCAGAAATTGGCAAAACCCTAGAAACCCTAGGGCCAAAATTTCAAAATGCTCAGAATGTCACTCTGAGAGTCTCTGGAGGTGCGATGGAGGAGGCCATACTCTCCTATGCCAAAATTATTCCCAACATTTAACTATTTAAGGGATGAAACACCTCATAAAGGAAGGTCGTACGAATTTTCTGGAGACCCTAGCCGTACAGTTTTGCAGAAAAGAGAGGAGACTGGCAGATGCTTATGCAATGGGTTCTTCAAGACCTATGCTTTGATACCATGTTGATTTTTCATAAGCTAGTTTAAGCATGAATTTCATTCCATTTTATCATTTAACTTAACCATAGACAATAATGTTGCAACAACCAAGATCACAAGAAGAAACACCATGCACAAGAACACAAGAAGTATCCTGGGAAACCCTTCTCAACAAGGGAATAAAACCCAGCCAAATCCTTTTCTATATTCTTCAAGATAAAGATCTTCACAACCAAGAAATACCTAGCACATAAGAGGGTGCTCAAACCCTATAATAATAGCGCCCAAGAGAGGTGCACACCTTTTCCCAAGTAAATGTACTTGCTGAAATTTCCAAACCCACAAGTAGGATATGATTCCACAATGGGGAATCTTCCTTTACTTATATTAGACTTATCCTATCAACCAAAGTGTCTATTGGCTCAACAGGGCCGACCTGACTAAGTCACAATATAATAATAATAATAATAATAATTATTATTATTATTAATATTAACCATATTAATTATCTTTTACATTTATTATTAATCACATTAAGGTGGGGCCGACCTGTACCCTTTACATAACAATTAGGGTTACAGGCAGGTTTGACTCTTGAAAAACATATATCAAAGGATCTGATACACCCACTAGTTCTCATCCACTAGGGGCACATACATAGGGATGCCATATCTATGGCTCACTGCATTACACAGAAGAACCAGATCTACACACATTCACCTGTGCTAATCCACATGTACGTCCACTCTATAGATATTCTTTCCCACTGCCTCACATAGGATAATCATCTAGATTTTTCTCGTCAACTCTGTTGCTTAGAGGAGGCTAACACATCATATTCATTTCTATTCACATGATGATGCACCCAACACTTTGGGATTTCACACGTTCACCTTGTGCTTAGCCACAGACATGTCCAACTCATCAGATTTCCTTTCCCACTGGATAATCATCTGGAGTTCTTCTCAACTCTTTGAATGGGGGAGGTCATCTCTATGTTCCTAGCTCTGTCTCAGGCAAGAACCACGTACCCTTCTTAGGGGATTTCTCTCAGGTTTGTAAGTTGAGAGAAAGAATTCACATAGCTGCAATGATCCACACCTCATAGGTTTGTAAGCTGGAGAATTTCACACATAGCTGCAACCATCAACAATGCCATCCTCACACACTTACACAGCTACATGCTACACTATGAAATGTGTGCGTTCTTTCTTTGACGGACAATCCTCACACAATCACCAAATTATGGGATGTGTGCACAAAACTGAATACACTACTAGATACCAACAACTCATTAGCTTATATAAATACATATACATTTATATTTACATTTAGAGTTGGGGTTTGGCTTAGGGGTATTACATTCCCCTCCCCCTTTTTTATGCATTTTCCTTAGTGCATTACATACACATTTGCAATCAAAACTTTCAAAAGTCCTCAAAGAGATGCAAATACTCTGCCCGCATAGCATCCTCTTGTTCCCAAGTTGCATCCTCATGACTGTAACAGGTCCACTGGACCTTTACCAATCCTACTGCATGATTCCATCATGTCTCTAATTTCCGAAACCAATACGCACACTGGTTTAACTCGAAAGTCTCCCTCTTGCTCCACCTAAATCACATTCCAATCATTGACATTATTAGCATCATGTACATACTTTTTAAGTAAGGAAACATGGAATACATTGTGAATACTCAAGGATGTAGGTAGAGCCAAAATATATGCGAAAGGAACAATCCTCTTTAGGATTTCAAATGATCCATAATATCGTGATGCTAACTTAGAGAAATTCCCCAACTTTAGGAAACTTCTTCTTTATTTTACTTTTAGGAACACATGGTCACCCAATTTAAATTCTCTAAAAGTTTGGACTTTTTCTGTACATATTTTATGTCTGTCTTGGGCAAATATTTTTTATTTTTTATTTTTACCATCTACTCTTCCATTTCCCTGAGTAGATCTAGTCGAACCACTACTCTGTCTGCTAGATTATCCCAACTCACAGGTGTGTTTCACCTTCTACCATAAATTGCTTCAAATGGACTCATCTTTAAAGATGCTTGATACCCATTGTTGTAAGAAAAATCTACCAAATGCAAGTAGTCTTTCCATTTTGATGGTTTATCCATCACATACATCCTTAGCATATCTTCTATTATCGTATTTACCCTCTCTATTTTCCCATTTGATTATGGGTGATATGATGTGCTAAAGTTCATACTTTTCCCAATTCCTTTGAATAATCCCTTCCAAAAATTGGAAGTGAACCTGGGATCTCTGTCAGACACAATTGTCTTAGGCACACCATGCAATTTAGCAATTTCTCTCATGTCGATATCAACAATATTAGTTTCCTTGTAAGTTGACTTCACTAGAACAAAATGACCATATTTAGTGAGCTTATCCACTACCACCATGATGTAATCATGTTGCTTGGTTGATCTGGGTAGCTTATTTATTAAATCCATTGTTATAACTTCCCACTTCCACTCAGGAATGGGAAATGGATCTAGTAATCTATCTGGGTGTCTGTTCTTAACTTTGATCTTTTGACACTCAAGGAATCTAGGAATAAAATCAACGACCTCATTTTTCATTCTTGGCTAATAATATTGCTTATTAATAGTTGCTACTGTCTTTTGATAAACAAGGTGCTCGACATAAGGCACATTATGCAATTACTTCAATATTATATTTTTCAACTCTGCTGAATCATGCACATAAACTCTGAACCTAAACATGAGAATTACATCCTCTTTAATATCATACTCTTCAATTTTGTGCTACAAAATACCTTGCTGTAATGTTTCTCTTAATTCCTCATAGCAATGATCTGAATTTGCATCCTCTATGATTTTGTCTCTTAAATTTGTCTGGTACATGCTAATAACTGTAGCATGCATCTCATGCACTCTTATGTTGAGTGCATCAAACACCTTATTCTCCTTACCCTTGATATGATTTGTATCAAAGTCATACTCATTGAGGAATTATAACCGCCTGCTTTGTCTAGCATTGAAACTTGGTTGTCCAAAAAATATTTCAGACCACAATGGTATGTTCTCATCTCTAATATTTTACCCATGAGATAGTTCCTCCACATATTCAAGGCATGCACTATAGTTTCCAATTCTAAATCATGGGTGGCATAGAGTCTCTCATGCTATTTTAATTTTCTTGATTTATAACATATCACATGCCCATTCTGAATAAGGACTCCCCCAATCCCTTCTTTACATGCATCTGTTCACACTGTGAAGTCTTCATCTAGATATGCAATCCTTAGTATCAGTGCACTAATCAACAAAATTTTCAAGTGTTGAAAACTCCCTTCACAATATGGATTCCATTCAAATCACACATCTTTCTTTTGCAGGGATGTGATTGGATGAGTAATCTTTGAGAATCCTTCAATAGCCTTCTATAGTACCCTACTAGTCCCATGAAAGATCTCCCTTCTGTGACATTTCTTGGTGTTGGCCATTCCTCAATGGATTTTATCTTCGTTGGATCCACAAATATTCCTTCCTCTGAAATGATATGACCCAAATAATGAATCTTCCTCTGGTAAAATGAGCACTTGCTCAACTTTGCATAAATATAATGTTAGGGACCTAACCCCTCACATAGGTAGAATGATATATTTCCATGTAATAAAGGTCAATATTAATAAGGCCTAGAAATAAGGAAGAATAAGTCCAATGTAAGAAGACCTAATAGAAGATTTCGCTTCTAGAAAGATCTTCCTCTAGATTGTTCTTCTGATAGACATATTTAGTATAAATAGGAGTCGAGGGTATGAGAAGTTTTGTCTTGGATATTATTGTAATAGAGCTCTTCTCTGCTAGAGGTTGCCCCGTCGAAGAGGGAAGTGAACATTTCTCTTAGTAGTCAAAGTGCTCTTTCAGGTATTATTTTGGTATCATTTTGGTATTATTGTGGTGTTGTTATAGTTATATTATTGTTCATTTTCCATTTCTAGCTAATTATTTATGTTCTGCATACTATTTTATATATGGAATATTACAAGTGGTATCATAGCACCTTCCTCGATAGAAAATTGTGGGTTAATTTTATTTATATTCTGACATCTTTAAACTACAAAGATCTGTCGTTACACACATAAACCCATGGTCGGGGATTCATACACGCAGGAAATACAAGTGGTACTTAAGTGCACATTTGTTGGCCACCCTTGTAACCCCTATTGGTACCCCTTCGAGTGGTAGCGCATCAGACAACACATGTATACAGATTGACCTAGATCTCATGAAGCCCTCCATAGATAAGCTGATCGACCTCCTGACTGTTATAGTGCCACCGAGAACAACACTTGGGAATATACTCTCTAGTACCTGGGTAGTCAGGTAGTACGACTAAGGGAACGATCTAGCCTCCTTAGTTGGTGCCCTGAGATATTGGGCCGAGTACTACTATTGGACCCCACATGTATATCAAAGAGCTATATCACAGGGAAAACCCTTGTCTGTATAACCCTTGAATACCCTAACCTTTGGGACGGAAACAAAAACATAACAAACAAGATCTATTGTTGTGCAACTATGTCTCCATCATTCAGGTTGTGAATTTACTACACATTTATTCCTATTAAGCATTTGGGCATTTCATCACTGCAATATTCTTCAGATCGGAGTATAACTCCGCAGGAGTAAAAAAAAAAAAGTCTGGATCCTGTTGTCACCATTATTTGAGATCTATTCTGTTGGATTTCTCTCTTCGCCCTGATCACAGTCATACATATCATTTTTCAACATTTTTTTTTTCTCGTAGACTCGACCCCCTTCCAACACCCTTATTTGGGCTTTACCCCATTGGATTCAACTCGTCGCCCTGATTGTTGTGATACACTTCACCCATAACCCATTTTCTATGTGGTCCCACACGCCCCTATGGTCCAACCTACCCATTTTTGTGTTCCCTCTTGATCATGGCCCATACCTGTAGCTAAGAATTGGAAGCTCGCTTCAATACCTTGCACTCTAATTTCACAGAAACCTAACAAGAAGTGAGACAAATCAGTGCCAATATTACCACCATCAATAAAAACATGCATTCCTCCATCACCGCCACAATCGAGGAACTCATACAAGACCTCAAACAAGACATAGCTACCCAACTTGAATTCATCACTACGATGATCTGCGCCAAGCTGCATATCCCTGTAGATCTTCCCTCATCTGACCCACCTTTGCATACCAAAGGTGAAACTTCCTCTCATTTCTAGAATTTTCAGCTCCATCACTTTCAGCATGACCTACGCCTTCTGCGTGTGGATGTGACCAAATTTGATGGCTCGGATCCCACTGGCTGGGTAACTCAAATGGAACATTATTTCTATTTGTATGGAATTATAGATGAGTTGGACAAACTCCGGTATGGTGTTCTCCATCTAGATCAAGAACGTTGGCAATGGTGGCAATGGATAAAAAATGCCCGCCAAGGGATAAAACATGTTGTCTCTTCTCAAAACTGAAAACCCTCCTTTATTCCTCACACTAAACCAGTCACTCCCCCTCCTCCTTCTACTCCACTAAAGATCCAGAAATTGACCAGGGCCAAAATGGTTGAACGGCAACTCAAAGGCCTTTGTTATAATTGTGATGACAAATATTTTCCTAGGAAAAAGCGTAAGGAACAAAATATTTTTATGGCCATCTCGGAGGATGTTTTGGAAGAGGATGTTGAGGCTCCCCTTGTGTTTGTGTCACCTGAACCCACTGACATGACCCCTCCCTCAGACCCTCACGAAGTAGAACCGATCATTTCCCTAAATGCTCTCACTGTATTCTCTGTTCCCCAAACCCTCAAGCTAATTGGTTACATTAATCATAGGAAGGTCATCATTCTTGTTGATAGTGGAAGAACCCATAATTTTATTCATCGTCGCATTGGCCAAGAAACTAATTGCTATATCCATGCAGTCAATAATTTTCAAATCATGATTGCCAATGGCGGGTCCATGAAATGTGGAGGGCATTGTGAAAATGTGCGCATCCAAATTGGTGAATACCACCTGAAATATCGTATGTTTGTTATTGACATGGGTGGTTGTGACATTGTGTTAGGTGCAGAATGGATAAGGACTTTGGGTCCCATTCTTATGGATTTTAAGGAATTAACCATGCAATTCGACCAGGAGGGCCAACAATATAAGTTCCAAGGCACCATTGTCGGTTCCCCAGAGATCATACATTCCCATCGCATGGAAAATCCGCTAAAAAAAGGTCATTCTGGCATTATTTCCCAAATCCATGCCATACAAGAAATTGATACACCCTCTGTGCCGCAGGACCTCCAATCCATCCTCTCTAAACATCAAGTGGTTTTTTCCACTCCATGGGGATTCCGTCCTTCCCGTGGTGTTCATGATAATTCCATTCCCCTTGTCCCAGGAATCCTTCCTCCAAATATCTGTCCCTATCGTCACCCCTTTTCCCAAAAAAATGAAATTGAGAAAATTGTTCAAGAACTTCTCAATGCAGGTGTTATACGCCCTAGTATGAGCCCCTACTCTTCTCCTGTGGTCATGGTCCTTAATAAAGAAGGTTCTTTGTGCACGTGTCATGAATTCTGCGCCCTCAATAAACTCACCATTAAAGACAAATTAAATTTCCCATTCCTATCATTGATTACCTCTTGGATGAATTGAGTGGCACCCAGTTCTTTACTAAACTTGATCTTCATTCTGGCTACCACTAGATCCGTATGAAAGAGGGAGAGATTCCTAAGACTGCATTTAGAACTCATGAGGGCCACTATGAGTTTTTTTTCATGCCCTTTGGATTGTGTAATGGTCCCTCCACTTTCCAAAGCCTTATGAATCATGTCTTCCATCCTTTTTTCCATCATTTTGTCTTAGTTTTCTTTGATGATATCCTCATCTATAGTAAAACCTGGATAACCCATCTTGCTCATGTGGATCGATTTCTCCATCTACTCTCTTAGCACCAACTTTTCCTCAAACAATCTAAATGTGATTTTGGCACCTCAGAAGTCGAGTACTTGGGTCATCTTGTTGGAAATCCCATGTCAGGGTGGATCCTATAAAGATTGAAGCTATGCAAGATTGGCCTCACCCAAAGACTCTCAAAAGTTTGCGATGTGTATTTCTAGGTTTAACAGGTTATTATCACAAGTTTGTTAAGAATTATGGAAATATTGTGACACCTCTCACTGCTCTGCTTAAAACTGATTCTTTCACTTGGAATCCAACAACTACTCAGAATTTTCAAAACTTGAAGATGGCTATGTGCACCACTCCAGTCCTGTCCCTTCCTGATTTCACAAAGACCTTTGTCCTGGAATGTGATTCTTTCGAGAAAGGAATTGGCGCCATCCTTATGCAAGAGGGTTGGCCTTTGGCCTTTACCAACAAACAACTGTCAGAGCGAATTTTGGGCAAATCAATCTATGAAAAGGAAATGTTGGCTATTTTGCATGCCGTGGATCTTTGGCGCCCTTATCTATTGGGGCAACACTTCCAAATTAAGACAGATCATAAAAGCCTCAAGTATTTTCTAGAACAACGCCTTTCCTCCCCAAAGCAACAAAAGTTGGTGACTAAGCTCTTTGGATATGATTATGAGATCATTTAAGAGAAATACAAAGACAATGTGGTTCCTGATACACTTTCCATAAAATATGAAGATGAAGGGTCCCTTTCTTCTCTCTCCTTCATTGTACCAGATTGGATCCAAGATATTCGCCAGGAATGGCTACAACATCCCAAAAGTTTGCATCTGATACAACAATTGCAACAAGGGAAAAAAAATCAAATCTCCTGGAATACTACAACCTCTTCCAATTCCACCTGCTATTTGGTGGGATATCTCTATGGATTTTATTGTAGGCCTACCTAAATCAGATAATAAATCAATCATCATGGTGGTAGTTGATCATCTTTCCAAGTATGCTCATTTCTGTGCTCTTCAAAACCCATTTATAACATCCACTGTGGCTCAACTTTTCATGGATTAGGTATTCAAGCTTCATGGCATGCCTCATGTTGGTCCTAAAGTCTGCACCTGACTACCAAAGGGAAGAGCTGGGCCACCTCAAATTTAGAATTGTTGGTTTTTTAATTTTGTTGGTCAGTTAGAGGGTTGGTTTTACCAAGACAAGAGCATGGTTGGGTTGGAAAAATGACATGGATGAGGGTCCTCCTTGGCTGGTGGCACACAAATGATAGGCAAGTGAAGTAATAGAGATAAAAACAAAGAGAAACAACACACCACTCAATGAATAATCAGTTGCAAGAAGTTTAATACTTAAAATATCATTTCAAGACATTAAACATGTGTCAAAAACACAATTTCTCCCACAGGTTGCAATAAAAAAAAATCTTCACCAAAGCATTAGTTGTTTTACAGGTTTCATATTAGTAAAGACAAGTTATACAATAGCTAAAGGAAATGAAATGTACTTCACACAGATCAAAACTGCATTCAAGATAAGATAAAAAAAAACATGAATATTTGGACAAAAACATTGTCATCAAAAGTATGTTCACCAGGTAGATAAATTTAATCCATGTATAGAACAGGTTCAACTAGCTGATGTATTAATCTCCTTTCCCAAAATTCGAACCCCCTCTAAACATACAAAAACTACATATTTATCAAAGTTGTAGAGGCTCTCGTTCATCTGGGACTGAGGCTTAACTCTACACTACCAGTTGTAAAACAAATTATTAACTTACCTAAAATATTGTTGCTAATCATAAATCAAACTGATGCATATGATAAATCTAATTGAGTCTTTGACATAAAATGACTAGGAGTGACATAACTGAGTTTTGTATCAATCACTGGCATCCATGCACGTTGTTGGAAGACACTGGGAGATAACTGGATGTTCTGGCGATGTTCTTCCTCAACTTATCTCCTGGGGGAAGAAGCAAGTCTTCTGTCACTTTTATGGAATCTTTGATATTCCTTCTGCAGTCTGGGCGTAGTTTCTCCAATTCTTGGTTGTGGTGTTGCAGGGTCTGGATCTGAATCTTCAGTTATGTCCCTATTGACTATCACCGAGCTGTTGTCAGATGAGAAATATGATGTCTTGAAATGGCTTGGCATTCCTAGTTTTGCGCCGTTTAAAAACTTCAAATTTGGGGGCTTTGGAGTGCAGAGTATACATATCTCCTGGAGGAGCGTACTCCCGGAGTGACGTGTCAACATTTCAGTACTTCAGAGCTTTGGATCTCTTGGAGTCATTAACCAACACTTTGTACTAATTAACTCGGGATTATCTTTATGCTTAATAATTTTGGGACTTCAGGACTCCGACTCTTCAGGGTTCGGAAGGTTCTGAATGTAGAATTTGAAAATATCCCGGAGTGATGAGGCACATGATGCCATAATCGTTGACGTGTCACAAAAAGAGGAGTGACACATGTCACTCGAAATTGAGCAGATGACATGACCCAAGGTGTTGGATTTACTTACACACACCTAGGATTTCTTTTTCCTAAGGTTTTTATTTGTTTATTAGTCATAATTAGTCATTATCTAGTCTCCTATATTTTAGGATAGAATATTCCACTTGGAGAATATTCTATTTTAGTTCACACTTCAGTTTGACTAGTTGAGTTGAGTTTAGATGTTGCATTGGGATCATCACCATGATAATTCGACCTTGCCTTGGTATCATCACCAGAGTGGCACATTAGTCTTGATTCCTTGATTTATCTCCTCACTACTTTCTGTTCAGTCAGTTAATTGAAGACTAGTTGACTAGTTAACTCAACTAGGTGGCAGTTCACTCCCGTAACTGCCTGAGAGACTAGAATAGGTGGCAGTTCACTTCCGTAATTGCTGTTGTGTGTCTAGATCAATCTATACCACCACTATGGTGACTTGGTTCACCTAAAGTCAAACTCATTGAGTTATACAGAGTATATCATGCGTAAATTATTCATTATTCACAACAGTTAATGAGAATTCTTTCCATTCTTTCTCTCCTTCTTCTTCTTTTTCCAATTCTCTCTGCAAATGTGTGTATCATTGTTTAGCTAGATCTATTTTGTGCAGGTTCAACACATTTACATGGTATCATAGCCAATGAACTGCTAAGCAAAAGCTACACCAAATTTTTTTGCAGGTACAAAAGATTGAAGACAACGAAAAGATGGAATTCCAAAAAGAATTCATTCTTACACCTTACAACTATTTTGCATGGAAGGAGAAAATAGCCATACATATCTGATCCAGAGGGTTGTACAAGTTAACCATAAATACAGATCCAGAGCCAACATCATCCATAGAAAAATCCAAGTACTTAAATCACATGGATGAAGCACTCAGAACAATTTGCAGTCTTATTTCTCCCGATCTCCTTTTTCATATATCTTCCTATAAGACTCCAAATGAAGCCTGGAAAATCTTGGAAGGGCTCTTTGGAAAACAAGATGAGATGAGGGGACACATGATGGAGGTGGAGCTGCTCACATTGGATCCAAAATGCTTCAAGAATATCCAAGATTTCTTTACAAAATTCAAGGATCTACTATCACAGCTCAAAGCTTGCGGGGTTGATAAATCGAAAGAGGAGAAACAAATGGTTCTCACCATTCTCTCCAAGCTTGGTCCTGAATTCTATGTATTCGTATCTACATTCCATACTGTTAGATTCGCCTCTGGAGCCACCTGGAAGATGCCTTCTCTTGAGGACTTCATCGAATCCCTAACATAAGAGAAAACCAAGCTCATAAACATGGGTGCAATCAAAGGATGAAGGGCGCATGCACTCACTGTGAATGATGACAGCCACAAATATCAGAAATCTAAATATAAATATAAGTAGAAAGCTCATGCACATACGAAGAAGGAAGGGTACACAAAACCCTTCACCGATGCCTTCGGATCCAAAGGAGAAAAGGGAAGAAAAGGAGAGAAATGCACATACTGTCACAAAGGATTCCATTTGGAATCCGCATGCATGAAAAATAAAATAGATATGATGTCTCAAATACTTCAGAAAAACAACCTTGGAGATCGCATCCCCGAGGGTGGAAAGAAGAAGAAGCCAAAAGATCCGAATTCCAAGAAAGGCAATTCTAGCCATGCCTTGATTGCCATCAAATCCTCTCCCGATGCTTGGATCGTAGAATCAGGAGAATCACATCACATGGCTGCCTCAGAAGCAGTCTATTCTTCTTTGGATGCATTCAAAGGTCCTCCTATTCTGATGGGGGACAACTCTTTTGTCGAAGTCACCGGCAAAGGAAGGATTGAACTCACCAACGAAAGTTTCAAGAATGTGCTGCATGTTCACAAGATTTCTGTCAACTTTCTCTCCATGTATCAGATGATGAATTACGACACCAAAAAGAAATTCATCTTCACACCAAATGTCGTGGAAATCTACGACATGCAAACCAACTCCAGGGTTGCTACCGGTGAGGTAAATCATCAGTCTAGATTGTATACATTTTCTGAATTCATTGAACCTGATTCTGCTTTAGTTCTTACTCACGCCGATGAAAGTAGTAGGATATGGAATGAAAGGTTTGGACATTTGAATTTCAGATACATGCAACATCTTAGCAATCACAAATTAGTTGATGGTCTACCAGACATCCATTTCTCCAAGGGCGTATGTGAGGGATGTGTTCTCGGAAAACACCATCAAGAGAAATTCGACAAGGGAAAGTCTCAACGATCTTCCGCACCTTTAGATATGATTCATAGTGACCTCATGGGTCCTTTTCCACATCCATCGATCAACCAAGCGAGGTTTTTTCTCATTTTTGTTGATGATTTCTCACATTTTACATGGATCTACTTTCTCAGGCAAAAATCCGAGGTCTTTCAACACCTCAAATATTTCAAAGCTTTGGTTGAGACACAGTCCAGAAAGAAGATCAAAGTCCTCCGAACTGATAACGGGGGAGAGTATGTAAATCATGAGATCCACAATCTTTTCCATGAGGCAGGGATTCAGTTGCAGCATACAGTTCCCTACACTTTGCAGCAAAACAAAGTTACTGAGTGGAAAAACAGATCTCTAAAGGAGATGACATCTTGCATGTTGCATGCAAAGTCACTACCACAGAGACTATGGGCCAAATCACTTAACTGTGAAACATACATCCAAAACAGATATCCCCATAGATATATCAAGGATAAGACCCCCTACGAGGCTTGGAGAGGCCTCAAACTGGAAGTGACCCACTTTCACATTTTTGGTTCTCGTGCATGGGCCCAGATTCCCTCTGAAAAGAAGAAGGCACTTGATCCACATAACACTGCGTGCATTTTTGTTGGATACCCTAATGGTGTGAAGGGATATTAGCTTATTGATCTTTCCTTGGAACGGCTCATTATTGAGCATAGTGTCCAATTCAAGGAAAGTGTATCGCATGTACCTCAACAGTCGCATGCAGACACCTTCACTCTTCCACCTGTCCGAGATGATGAGCATATACATGTCGACTCTTCTTTAGACGAGAGTTCTGATTCAAAGGACTCAGATGATTCAGATTCAGAGTCAGTGCATTCATATGCAGAGTCAGAGCATCCAGATGCAGTTGCAGAGCCAGAGAAGAGGCCCAAGTGGGCACAAACTACTCTTCAGGATGCAGGGGATCTCATTGGCGATCCAGTCGATACTAGGAGGACTCGATCTAATTTCGAGGAGCCTCCTGTTCACTCACTGCCACTGAATCATTGCCTTCGAGGCATCTTTTTTTGGTTCAGTGTTCAGATCTACAGTCTTATGGCGAGGCTGCTGGAAATCCCTTTTGGGAATCCTCCATGCAAGAGGAGTACAAATCCCTCCTCGAGAACCAGACTTGGGATCTAGTTCCCCTTCCTTCTGGGAGGAAACTTGTTAGATGCAGATGGGTCTACAGGATCAAGAGTGTAGCGGATGGACATATCAACCGATACAAAGCTAGGCTTGTCGCCAAAGGCTTTCAATAGGTTCATGGTATTGACTATGATGAGACCTTCGCTCCAGTAGTGAAGATGGATTCCATACGATTGGCACTTTCCATTGCAATAGCCAAGGGATGGGAAGTCCATCAAATAGATGTGAAGAATGCATTTCTTCACGGTGATCTCTCTGAGGAGATCTACATGGAGTAGCCTCAGGGATTTATGCAGGACTCATCTTTGGTATGTCGACTGAAGAAGTCACTTTATGGCCTCAAGCAGGCTTCGAGGGCCTGGTATGCCAAGATGGAATCCTACATGTTGTCACAAAACTTTGTACGTTGTAAATCAAACCCAAATGTATACATGCTCAGGACGACTGATTCACTTCTACTTTTAGTTCTGTATGTCGATGATTTGTTGATCACTAGTTGCCCGAATTCAACGATTGTTGCAGTCAAGAGGATTCTTCATGACATGTTTTTGATGATGGACATGGGTCCACTACACTTCTTCCTTCGACTTGAGATTAGTCAGGATGTATCAGGCATCAAACTGTCTCAAGTCAAGTATGCACAGGATCTCCTTGAGAGATTTCACATGACAGACTGCAAGTCTGCTCCGACTCCTTTCCTATTAGGAGTAAACTTGAGGATGGAGGGGAGACTCCATTGGTTGACAACACATTGTACAAACAACTAGTGGGGAGATTGTTATATCTCACACACTCCAGACTAGACCTCTCATATGCAGTTGGCGCAGTTTCCAGGTTCATGCAAGAGCCACATGAGCTACATTGGAAATATGACAAGCATATCCTTCGATACGTACAGGGAACCATTACCTTTGGGATTCATTATGCAATAGACTCTACATTAGATCTCATTGGGTTTACTGATTCCAACTGGGCTGGAGATAGTATTGATCGCAAGTCCACATCTGGTTAATCACTCAGTCTTGGTTCTGGGCCTATCTGTTTGTCGAGCAAGAAGCAAGCTGCCATTGCTCTATCTTTAGCCGAGGCATAGTACAGAGGGGTAGTTAACATAACCATTAAGGCTATGTGGCTACAACATTTTCTCACTGAGTTGGGCATTCAGTTTCATCGGCCGATCGTCATCTGGTGTGACAACCAGAGCACTCTGAAGTTCTGTAGAGATCTAGTTCAGAGGCAGCGGACGAAGCACATCGAGATCCACATGCACTACATACAGGACTTAGTACATGAGGGGATCATCGACTTACAGTTATTTCCTTCAGCAAAACAGACGACAAACATTTTCACCAAGACCTTCACTGAGAATAAATTCCATTCTCTGCGAGGTTGTCTTGGAGTTCTTATTTTTACATACATTGTACCTTTAGGGGGGGGGTTTCCCATGAGGTTTTCCCTCTTTCCTCACTTATTTTCAGTGTATATTTTGTACTTGGGTACCTAACATGGCCTCGTTGCTGGGACCCAATCTTTATTTTCACCATAGTGATGTTCAGGGGGGGTGTTGGAGTTACTTCACACACACCTAGGATTTATTTTTCCTAAGGTTTTTATTTGTTTATTAGTCATAATTAGTCATTATATAGTCTCCTATATTTTAGGAGAGAATATTCCACCTGGAGAATATTCTCTTTCAGTTCACACTTCCGTTTGACTAGTTGAGTTGAGTTTAGATGTTGCATTGGGATCATCACCATGCTAATTCGACCTTGCCTTGGTATCATCACCAGAGTGGCGCATTAGCCTTGATTCCTTGAGTTAACTCCTCACTACTTTCTATTCAGTCAGTTAACTAAAGACTAGTTGACTAGTTAACTCAACTAGGTGGCAGTTCACTCCTGTAACTACCTGCGAGACTAGAATATGTGGCAGTTCACTCCCGGAACTGCTGGTGTGTGTCCAGATCACTCTAGACCACCACTATGGTGACTTGGTTCACCTCAAGTTGAACTCATTGAGTTATAAAAAGTATATCATGTGTAAATTATTTATTATTCACAACATTTAATGGGAATTATTTCCATTCTTTCTCTCCTTCTTCTTCTTTTTCCAATTCTCTCTGCAAATTTGTGTATCATTGTTTAGATAGATCTATTATGTGCATGTTCAACACATTTACACAAGGTGCTTGAAATGAATTCCATATGTCAATGCCAGATGGATGCCACGTGTCAGTGCTAGATGGATGCCACGTGTCAACACCAGATGAATGTTGTGTGCTTCGGCACTTCGGGCTTCGAGATTTTTTGGATGTAAAGCATGAAGATCTCCCAGAGTAGTATGGGCCCAAAGTGACGTGGCAACCTGACGTCACTTCGGGACTTTGGCGGTTCGACACTTTGACGTTTGAGAATTTTTGGATGTAAAGCGTGAAGATCTCCAGGAGTAGTATGGGCTCAAAGTGACGTGTCTCAGAAGGAGTGACACGTGTCACTCAAAATTGAGTAGATGACGTGCCCAAAGGTGCTTGAAATGAGTTTCACATGTCATAACAAATGAATTCCATGTGTCTTTGGCTGAACGCTACATGTCTCAGCAGATAAGTGCCATGTGTCACAACAGATGGATGCCACGTGTCTTTGACTAAATTCTACGTGTTTCAATAGATGAGTGTCATGTGTCACAATAGGTGTCTTCGACTCTTCGGGGTTCGTGAGTTTCTAAATGCAAAGTTTACATATCCCCCGGAGGGCCGAACTCCCAAAGTGACATGTCAACATTTTGGGACTTCGGGCTTCGACTCTTCGACACTTCGGGCTTCGACTCTTCATCACTTTGGAGGCTTCGGCTCTTCGACACTTCGGAGGCTTCGACACTTCAGTGTTCGGGAGTTTCTGGATGTAAAGCATGGAAATCTCCTGGAGTAGTACGGGCCCGAAGTGACGTGGCAACATTTCAGGCATTTCGAGGCTCTCACACTTCGAGGGATTTGGGACTTTGGCGAAGTGTGTTTCCTCTGTTGTTAAGCCTCACGCTATTTTTAATCTTTGAATGCACAGGTTCCATTGATTTGAATTGACAGTTGGATCTCCAATGTCGTAAATTTAACCTGTCTGTTTGCTTACAATCTAAGCCTAAAATCCGTTGCTCTAGATTGTTGCGTTTCTTCTGCGGATGCTTCCTGTGAATACAAAGGAATTGGTCGACCTGATGCATGCTCAATCAATGGAAAACATGATAACAAGTATTTCAAACCCAAACCATGACATGCAATTATCCTTCAAGAAAACAAAAAAAATTGCACAAAGAATCAATCAAGAAAGACAATGATACAAACTAAGTCATTTAGTAATGGGAAACCGACTTAACCAATAAGAAGAGGAATGATTCTGATGAAGGTATAGGGGAATGAGAGAGGAGGGGAAGGGGTACACAATTAGGTCTCAACACCACATTCTATTGTTTCTGATCGTGACCCAACTTTAACCAACATTTTTGGCAAGCACTGTTCAAGCTACAAGGCACCCAATTGCATCTCAACACGACTTATCATCCCCAGACTGATGGTCAAACTGAAGTTTCAAAAAGTGTTTGGAAACATATTTGAGGTGTTTTTCATCGGAAAGGAAAAATCGATGGGCTTAATGGTTACCACTAGATGAATGGTGGCACAACACTTCTTACCATACAAATACCTGCATGACTACTTTTGAAGTAGTATATGGACAAAATCCACCTTCAGTTCTCTCATATTTTCTAGGTGTCTCGAAGGTCCAAGCGGTTGACCAAACGCTTACAGTTCGAGAGGCTATTCTCCGTACCCTCAAAGAGAATTTGTTCATGGCCCAAAATCGCATGAAACAACAAGTAGATCAAGGTCGCTCTGAACGTCAATTTGCAGAAGTGGATCAAGTGTTTCTTCGACTGCAACCTTACAAGAAAAAATCCCTCAAGGCTGACCATTGTCGGAAACTGGCACCCAAATTTTATGGTCCTTATACCGTTCTCAAGCATGTGGGATAGGTGGCCTATCAGTTAGCTTTGCCCAGTCATTCTAAGATCCATCTTGTTTTTCATGTTTCCTTCTTAAAGAAGGTGATTGGAACTAAGTGCCAAACTCAAACCAACCTTCCCTAGTTGGACGAAGAAGGATCCATTTGGCTACAACCTGGCGCAACACCCCTACATCAGCAGGTTCTGCACGACCTCCCGATCTTTGGATATTCCTACATACCTGAGCTGAAATGGCTCTTTAGTTCCCACTGTAACTCTCAACAAAAATAATACCACAAGTCATTCTAGAGTTTATGCCTGCATGAACAAGCACTAGGCAAAAACCTCTGATCCACATGACCAACCGACGTGACCACAACCTTCACCCGAAAAGGTGTTTTCGGATTTCGCGACTTCACAATTTCTGTTGTGATTCCCTCTGAATCCTTTGACTCTCGAAACCCTGAAATCAACTAATGGTTCTTTAATTCCCCCCTTATGCCTCAACCGTGTGACCTCAGTCACGTCTTGGGGTCCACCTTCGAGCACGTCGAGATTTCGTGACTCTTGAGTTCGTGATGCGACTACTGTCCTTTCTCCCAAAATCCTAACTCACGACTTCTTCTCCTCAGATCAACGACCCTAAACCTTCGACGATCTGATGGTCCAGATTGTGTCAGAATTTCACGTATCAGGATTTCACAACTCTATACCTCCAAGTCATGAATTTCTCCACTATTCCGACTCCCGAAATGTTGAAATCCGAAACCACAAGGTCAATGGCTCCTGTTGATCCAGATATAACGAAAACTATTCCTCCTAAGCTTGTGAGTCTTGAAAGACTCTCAGCCTTAACTTCTCCACTGATCCACTGGATCCAATGGTCCATGGAAATTGTTAGTTCTCCCTCCGAGAATTTCAACCGTTCGTTCAGACTTTTGACAAATCTTCCCAAATAACTTGACATCTCCTTCTGAGCTTGGTTTCTGTGAGGTAACTGCAACCTCGTCTTTCCTTCGAACTCTTCGAAGCCTCTATCCCTCTTGAGCTGGTTCTTGCTGCAAACTCCAGGACTCTAGGGAATTCTTCTCGCACTCATTGCGGCTTCACAATAATATTTGATTATCTGAAATCTTCCAACTCTTCACACTCCTTTCAACAACAGTTCGTCAACCCCTCACTTGGGTTGGGAAAGTCTAAGACTTCAACTGGCCTGCACACACCTTGCACGGCTTTGTGCTATACTTTCACTTCTGCTGGTATGAAAAACAATGACATCTCTCATGAGCTTGTCTGAGGTAAAACTCAGAGTCTTGTCAACACACTCCTTGCAGACTTTCACTGCACTCCTTGCAGGAATTCTCAAGAAGAAAAACAATTGAAACTCATACCCTTCCTCTCACAGACTTCATACATTTAACATGAAATCATACACATACACAACATTGAAACAAATGCATACCAGAGCATATAAGCAAACTGTAAATATGGAATTCAATAGATGCAAACAATATTCATCACAACACCATGAAATTGAGTCAAAGCATTCTTATATTAACTCAGTTCTTCTGTAGATGGGTTCTATAGAAAGAACTATTTGCTTATACAACTTCTACAATCTCTGTTCTCCTCTACTCTCCTAATCTCTTGCTCTTACAATTGATAATGATAATACAATACAATACATACGAGGGAGCTTTCTAGATTTTTCTCTCCTACAACTCTAATCTATCTAATCGAAATAAAATCCTACAACTACTTTACATTGATTACATTAATTTCCTCCAACAAACAGATGAGAGCAATGCTCAAGATCTGCGTTACAATCTCCAAACCATAAATGCAAACATATCCCTTCTAGATATTACATTAATGTCTCATCTTTTCAAATTCAAAATATCTCCAGAATATGTGTTGGTGCATTTCCAACTGTCCTTCCACTTTTGCGCTTGCTTATGATGCTCCTGCATCATACTCCTCTGGCTGAAAAATTCATGGGCTTCTGTCCATGAGCTCATGCACCGTCTATCCATGTTTCTAGATCTCCGCTTTGCTTTCCCAATTGGCATCCTCAATCGGGTGTCGCTTCCACTTTACCAGGTATTCAAAATACGTCTTCCTCCGGGTCTTCTTGTTGACTCTCTCATCAATGATCTTTTCCATCTGCGTCCTTTCAACTACATGCATCTATTTGACCCATTGAACTTCCTTCTGAGTCTATGATCCTCTCCCTTCATATTCTCTGTATGGATACAAATATTCTACGTTGAATATGGGTGATATACCCACATCATCTGGGAATTCTATCTCATAAAAATTTGCCTCAAATTTTCTCAGAATCTTACATGACCCTATATTTTTCATTTTCAGTTTATTATACGTTCCCCTTGGGAATATTTATTTTCTTATATGTGCTAAAAACAAATCCCCCACTTCGAACTTAAGCTCTCTCTTGTGTTGATCTGCTCTGCGCTTATACTCTTGGTTGGAACTTTGCAATCACTCCTTAATCTTACTGTGGAGCTCCTGCATCTCTGCTGCAAAATCTTCTGCTCCAACACTTCTGAACTAATTCTTCTCTAAGTATCTCAACTCAAATACTCCTCTTGGCTGCATTCCATACATTATCTTGAATGGGCTTTGTCCCGTACTCCGGTTAGGTGAGTCATTATATGAAAATTCCTCGTGTGGCAGAATCTGATCCCACTGAATATTATGTTCAGCTACCAAAATCCTCAATAAATCTCCCAAGCTTCGATTTACTACCTCATTTTGTCCATCCGTCTGAGGGTGATATTTTGAGCTAAAAGATAAATTCGACCCCATCTTTTTCTATAGTTTCCTCCAGAAATGACCAACAAATTTGGTGTCTCAATCTGAAACAATACTCTTCGGTAAACCATGAAGTTGAACAACTTATTTGAAAAATAGGTTTGCAATGTGTGTTGCATCACTGATTTTCTGACATGGAATAAAATGTGCCATTTTGGAAAATCTATCGACTACCATAAATATGGAATCACAACCTTTGTGTGTCCTTGGCAATCCTAACACAAAATCCATGCTTACCACATCCCACAACCTCTCTGGTACTAACAATGGTTGATACAATCATGTATTCTGTCTTTTCCCCTTTGCGTGCTAGCAAATTCTACATTTGTTGACAAACTTCTTGACATCTATTCTCATTCCTGGCCAATAATACAAACTGTTTAGTTGCGCAAATATATTTTCATGGCCAAAATGTCCAGCCAATCTTCCACTATGCTTTTCCTTCAAAAGGTTTTCTCTCATAGAACTCTTCAGGATACACAACTTATTTCCTTTGAATAATAATCCACCCTATATCAAATATTCAACCCATTGGCTTATGTCTCTCAGAACATGATTCTCACATGCTTCATAAGCATCCTTGAAATCTGAATCATCTTTGTACATATACTTAAGGCTATGAAAACCTAAGTTCCTCACATGAAACTCCTGCAGAATCAAACATTTCCTGCTCAATGCATCAACAACCTTATTAGTAGTTCCATAAATGTGCTTTATAACAAAAGTAAAGTTATGCATAAATTCAACTCATTTTGCATGTTTCTAGTTCAGTTTCTCCTGTTTGGTTACGAATTGTAAAGCATGGTTGTCTCTGTAAAAAATGAACTCTTTCAGAACCAAGTAGTGCCTCCATTTCTCCAGCACTTGTATGACTACATAAAACTCTTTATCATACGTGGAATAATTCATTTTGGCATCATTCAACTTCTCACTGAAGTATGAAACTAGTCTATTGTCTTGACTTAAGACAGATCCAATCACAAATCCACTTGCGTCACATCTCACTTGAAATGTCTTACTAAAATCTAGCAGAACCAGAACTGGTTGTCCTGTTATCTTCTCCTTTAACATCTTGAAACTTTTTTCTGCTTCCTCTATCCAATGAAAATATTTATGTCTTTTCTTGACTATGTCCATCATTGATGCAACAATGCCACTAAAATTTCTGATGAACTTCCTATAGAAACTGGCTAATCCATGGAATCTTCTGACTTCAAATATATTCCTTGACGATGGTCACTCTTTGATTGCTTTTACTTTCTCAGGATCCATCTTCAACTCATTCGAAGATATTACGAACCTCAAATAAATGAGTTCTTTCTTCATGAAAGATGAGTTCTTCAGATTTATCAACAACTTCTCTTGCTGCAACCTCCTCATCACTAGAGTTAGGTGTCTCAAATGCTCTTCCTTAGTCTTACTAAATATCAGTATATCATCAAGAATACAAAATTAAAAATTTTCTAATGAAATCCTTCAAGACTTCGTTCATCAATCTCATGAAAGTACTTGGCGCATTCATCAAACCAAACGACATGACAAGCCATCCATACAGTCCTTCATTCATCTTGAATGTTGTCTTCCATTCATCACCCTCCCTCATTCTAATCTAATGATATCTACTTTTCAAATCAAATTTTGAAAAAAAAATTGCTCCACTCAAGCAATCCATCAAGTCATCCATCCTCGGTAAAGGAAATCTATACGTGATGGTGATTTTTTTTATAGCCCTCGAGTCTATACACATTCTCCATCCATCATCCTTCTTCGGACTTAACACTGTTGGAACAATGCATGGACTCAAGCTTTCCCTTATCAACCCTTTGTCCATCAAACCTTGGACTTTCTTCTTGACCTCTTCATTCTCCTACGACGTCAATCTGTACGCTTCTTTGTTTGGTAAATTTTCTCCTGGTATAAGATCAATGTGATGAATTATACTTCTGATGGGAGACAATGAACAAGGTAAATCGTCCACCACTATTTTAGCAAAATTCTCAAGCATTTCCCGAATTTCCTCAGGTAGATCATCTATCGAAGTACTGGTCAAGATGACTCTAGGTTTTCTTACCACAAAAAACTGCATGTCTTCTTCTTTCTTGACTTCATCCAGAAGTTCCTTCCCACTAATGAGAAGTATAATGCTTCTTGTTTCTTCTTTCACCTTCTTGTCTTCAATTGGCAACAACATATGCATCCTACCATTCTTCTCCAAGGTGTATGTGTTCTTTCTTCCGTCATTAACAAGATTTCTGTCATATTTCCATGGTCTCCCCAACAAAAGATGACAGACATCCATGGGAATAACATCACATAAGATCTCATCTCTATATCCCCCTATCTTAAATTCAACTAAACACTATTTAATGACTGTTACATGATGTCCTTTTTGCAACCACGAAACCTTGTATGGGCTCAGATGTGCAATTGTTTCCAATTCTAGCTTCTCCACCATTTCTATGGATACTATATTATCTGTTCTTCCACTGTCAACTATCACCTTGCATACCCTATCCTTGGTCTTGCAAGAATTTCTGAACAAACTGTTCCTTTGGACTGGATTCTCTATCTCTTTCTCTGGTTTCAAGAGAACTTTCCTCATCATTAATGATCTCCCGCCTTCTGCATCTTTTGCCTCAACATTTCACCTTTGCGCTTCTGAAATGTGAGCTTCGCTTCCTCCATCAATTTTTCTATCAAGACATTCAAAAGATTTGTGTCCGATCTTTCCGCAGAGAAAACACTTTATTTCACCACCTCTGCCTCTTCCTCATCCTCTTGCTCGATGAAAAGTATTCCTATATACATACTGTCCTCCTTGTAATCTTCCTCCCCTTTCTAGGTGGTTATGAGGTTTCTTTTCTTCATCCTTGGGCTTCTGTACTCTTTCTTGGGCAATTGCTTTGCCTCTGCTTTGAATTCTACCTCTACCCCTTTTACCTTTCTTTCGAGCCAATTTTACTTCTGCCTTTGAAGCAAATTGATAAGCACATTCCACATTTCTGATTGTCACCATGCTCATCTCATCTTGAATTTCATATCTCAAGCCATTCATATATCTGGAGACTTTTTCATCATCACTCTCATGACAACTTGCCCTGATGTTAAGTCTGTAAAAATCTTCAGTGTATTCCTTCATTGTCATTCCTTTCTATCTCAAATTCTTCATTCTTCGAAACATATTTATTTCGTAACCTCTAGGTATAAACTTGGATTTCATCTTTGTGACCATCCTATCCTAGCTTTTGATTTGTTGTTTGCCTTTGCAACGCCTGTAATCCTATAGTTCATCCCACCACAGTGTTGCATGCCCTTTCAGTCTAGTGACAACATGTTTTAATTTCTTATCTTCTTCAATATCCTCATAGTCTAAGTATTTATCCAGAGCTCTAAACCAATCTAGCAGCTCCTCAACGTCCAAGTTTCCTTCATACATTGGGATGTCCATTTTTTCTCTGGCCCCTATTCTTGCAACAACTTTGAATAGATGTTCCTCTACAACATCTTCGGCTACAACTTCTTCTTTGGCTCCATCTTCATTTTCTCTTTTAGCCTCACTGATATCTCCAGTATCAACTCTTTGTCTCTGTGATGTCTCCATAACATCCAATCGAGCATGAAGTTCTCTCATTTCCATTTCCACAGCTGGATCGGGCATGGGTCTATATTGACGTCTTCTTGGCGGCATTGTTTCAATATTTCCATGCAGAATTCAAATTACAATTTTTCTCTGTCTCTTCTTACTTACAGAAAACAATGATTGTAAGCTAAGATCTTATACCACTTGGCACAACACCCCTACCTCAACAGGTTCTGCACAACCTCCCGGTATTTGGATCTTCCTACACACCTGAGCTGAAATGGATCTTTAGTTCCCGCTGGAACTCTCAACACAAATAATACCATAGGTCCTTCTAGATTTTATGCCTGCGCGAACAAGCACTAGGCACAAACCTTCGCTCCACGTGACCAACCAGCGTGACCACAACCTTCACCTGAAAATGTGTTTTCGGATTTCGCAACTTCGTGATTTCTGTTGTGAGTCCCTCTGAATCCTTTGACTCTCGAAACCCCAAAATGGGCTAACATTTCTTTAATCCCCCCCTTATGCCTCAACCATGTGACCTCAATCACGTCTCGGGGTCCACCTTCGAGCGCGTCGAGATTTCACGACTCATGAGTTCGCGATGTGACTCCTGTCCTTTCTCCCGAAGTCTGAAATCACGACTACTTCTCCTTAGATCGACGACCCTAAACCTTCGACGATCTGACGGTCCAAATTGTGTCGGAATTTCACGTATTGGGATTTCGCAACTCAAGACCTCCAAGTCACAACTTTCTCCACTACTCCAACTCCCGAAATGCCGAAATCTGAAACCACAAGATCAACGGATCCTATTGATCCAGATCTAATGACAACTATTCCTCCTGAGCTTGTGAGTATCGAAATACTCCCAACCTTAACTTCTCTACTGATCCACTGGATCCAACGGTCCATGAAAAATCGTTAGTTCTCCCTCCGAGAATGTCAACCGTCCATTCAGAATTTTGACAAATCTTGCCAAATAACTTGACGTCTCCTTCTGAGCTTGGTTTCTGCGAGGTAACTCCAACCTATTCTTTCCTTTGAATTCTTTAAAGCCTCTATCCCTCATGAGCTTGGTTCTAGCTACAAACTCCAGGACTCTAGGGAATTCTGCACGCACTCCTTGCGGCTTCACAATAATATCTGATTATCTGAAATCTTCCAACTCTGCGCACTCCTTGAAACAACAGTTCTTCAATCCCTCACTTGGGTTGGGAAAGTCTAAGACTTCAACTGGCCTTTGCACACCTTGCACGACTCTGTGTTATACTTTCACTTCTGTTGGTATGAAAAACAACGGTATCTCTCTTGAGCTTGTTTGAGGTAAAACTCAGAGTCTTGTCAACACACTCCTTACAGACTTTCATTGCACTCCTTGCATGAATTATCAGGAAGAGAAACAATTGAAACTCATACCCTTGTTCTCATAGACTTCATACATTTAACATGAAATCATAAACATACACAACATTGAAACAAATGCATAACAAAGCATATAAACAAACTGTAAACATACCATTCAATAGATGCAAACAATATTCATCACAACACCATGAAATTGAGTCAAAGCATTCTTATATTAACTCAGTGCTTATGTACATGGGTTCTATAGCAAAAACTATCTGCTTATACAACTTCTACAATCTTTGTTCTCCTCTACTCTCCTACTCTCTTGCTCTTACAATTGAGAATGATAATACAATACAATACATTCGAGGGATATTTCTAGAGTTTTCCCTCCTACATCTCTAAGTTATCTAATTGAAATAAAATCCTACAACTACTTTACATTGATTACATTAATTGCATCTAACAAACAAATGAAAGAAATGTTCAAGATTTTTGTTACAATCTCCAAACCATAAATGCAAACATATCTCTTCTAGATATTACATTAATGTCTCATCTTTTCAAATTCAAAATATCTCCAAAATACATGCTGGTGCATTTCCAGCTGTCCTTCTTCTTTTGCGCTTGCTTACGATGCTCCTACATCACAACCATAAGCAATTTTGGACCAACGTGAGCGTCATCTGCATCAACAAACCATCAAGGAAGTGTTAGTCCAGTGGAAAGACACAACTCTAGCAGATGCCACTTGGGAAATAGCTACCATTCTGCAACAATTTCCTCATCTCAAGCCTTGAGGACAAGGTTGTTTTTAAGGGGGAGGACATGTTAGGTACCTAGCCCGTCACGTAGGTAGAATAATATATTTCCATGTAATAAAGGTCAATGTTAATAAGGCCTAGAAATAAGGAAGAATAATTCCAATGTAAGAAGACCTAATAGAAGCTTCCGCTTCTAGAAGGATCTTCCTCTAGATTGTTCTTTTAATATAAATATTTAGTATAAATATGAGTCGAGGATATGAGAAGTTTTGTCTTGGATATTATTATAATATATATCTTCTCTGTTGGAGGTTTCCCCCTCGAAGAGGAAAGTGAATATTGCTCTCAGTAGTCAAAGTGCTCTTTCAGGAGTTATTCTGTTATCATTTTGGTATTATTGTGGTGTTGTTCTGGTTATATTATTGTTCATTTACAATTTCTAGCTAATTATTTCTGTTCTGCATATTATTTTATATCTGGAATATTACAACTAATGCTCCCTCAATACCTACAACACTATCTTCATGTGATGCTCATGTTCTTCTTCAGATTTAGAGTAAATAAGGATTTCATCCAAAAATACGATGATGAACTTATCCAAGTATTTTTTGAAATTTCCATTCATTAAACACATGAAGATAGTTGGCGCATTCAAAAACCCAAATGGCACCACTCTGAAATCATAATGACCATACCTTGTTTTGAAGGTAGTCTTGTTGATGTCTTCCTATTTTATTCTCACTTGGTGATGGCCAAATCTAAGGTCAATCTTCGAAAATATCTTTGCACCCCTTATCTGATCAAATTGGTCATCTATCCTTGGAAAATGATACTTGTTATTTACTATTAATTTTTTCAACTCTCGGAAACTAATGCAAAGTCTCAATGTACAATATTTCTTTTTCACAAATAAAAATGATGCACCCTAAGGTGACACACTTGGGCATATATACCCCTTCTTCAGAATCTCTTCAAGTTGCATTTGCAATTCCTTCATCTCTAGTGTACTCATCCTATAAGGAGTCTTGGATACAGGAGTTGCTCCCGACATCAGATTTATAGAGAAATCGATGTTTATTTTCGGTGGCAACCCCGATATTTCTTTAAAGACATCCTAGAATTATTTTAGTACTATGTAGTATTCAACACTTGGCACTTTATCTACAGGTGCCTCCTCCATGTGTGTTACAAATACTTGACATCCCTTCATGTAACTTTTCTTCAATTGCAAGTATAAAATTTCTCTAATAGTCACAACTCTTCGAATGCCTTGAACTATTCTCAAATTTGCTTGCTCATCCAAGAAAGTAAATGCCTTATTATAACAGTCTAGAACAACATGATGTTGATCCAACCAATCCATACCAATGAGACAATCATACGAGCCCAAAGATATGATATTCAAATCAACTTTTGTGCGCAGTCCATTCATTCACATTGGAAATTCCTTGACCATCTAATTAATTTTCCTTTTTTCGTCTGTGGCTAACTACACCAACCAAGGTTTTCCAAGCTTGCTTCTTGGCAATTGGAATATTTCCACCATTTTAGGATCTAGATAACGATGAATAGCTCCTTAGTCAATTAAAATAACAATGGGTTGATCATTAATATTACCTTCCACCTCAATCATGTGCGACTAAAACTCAGCTTTCTTATTTTCTAGAGTTGCGTAAATTCTAGGTACACTTCTACCCATGTCTTCAACTATCACAACTTGTCTTACATTGTGTGATGTCCTCAATTTTTCACCTATTTGAGGGAAATATCTAAACATATGGTTTATGTCGCAACCCTAACACTTCATTGGTTGCTTCCTTGGCTTGGTTTCCATTTCCTCAGTCATTATGGGCCCCTTGGAAGTTGGTTTTCCTTGCTCAATATTTTTGAAAAATGCTTGCTTAGTCCCCTTCTTCCTCTATTCCACCTTGTTTTTTATCTTGTCTTGCCAAACCTTCTGGAAATTCAGTCTCCCCATTTGCTGATCATAGAGACATTTAGATCTCCTTATATTTTCCTCCAATTTCTTGGGATCATCATATTATATCTTATCGCTAATAATTGATGGCATCCCACTTAGGTACCTTTGAATATTCACTTGTTCATCCATGATAAAAGGCACATATTTCAGCAGCTCTAAAAATCTTCTTTCATACTCGTTTATGGTCATGCTCCCAAGCTTGAGTTCAAAGAAGTCCTTCATTTTCCTATCATAGTAGCGCTTGGTTAAATATTTATTTTCAAAATATCGCTTCAATTCCCTCCAAGTAACCTTCTTCTCATCAATGTGTTTCACTTGCACATACTGATCCCACCACATTGATGCTTTCCCCTTGAGTTGATAAATGACAATTCACCCTTCTGCCTGTGAGGAGTAATTATGCAGCTGGAAGTATTTCCTCATACCTAGTAGCCATGTCTCTACATCCTCATCTTTTTTATGCTCACCATCAAAAGTATGAGGCTTGATATTATTCATTTCCCCCTTGTAGATCGTCCACCCTAGTCCTTCTCTTATGGCTCCTGACAGGGGATGGGATCAAATTATTGCGTTCTCTCCAAACGGAATATCTTGGAGAGTGATGGAGATTCCTATCATCACTTTTTTTTTTATTACCTCATCATGAGACCTGTGTCTTCTTGATTTGCTTGACTTGATCTCCCTATTCATATTTTTCTCAATTCTCTCCAAGCTTTGTAGCAAATTGATGTTGAAGCCATCTTGCTCCTCCTTGGATTTCATAAGCCTACCATTAACATCTTTATAACTTTGGACGTCCTTTTTCAAATTTTTTATGGTCTCTACCAAGTTCATGCTCTCTTCTAAGCCTTCCCTATCTCCATTGGATGATGTACCTTCAATACCCATACTAGCGTACAACCTTCCCATTTCTTCATCATGAATGTAGGTTCTCTACGCAACTTCCATGATTTTAATCTCTACATTGATTCTATTCTGAACTAATTGTTGTTAACTCTACAAGAAGTGCAGTCAACAAGATTTGTTAAATTAATTAATGTGACAATTTTATGAGGATTATGCACAAATTTTCAAAATCCTTTCTTTTCTTTTTCCTTTGATGATTTTAACGTACAAATTATAGTGTGCACACTCGCACATTGCTATTTTTTTTTGCGTGCATCACAGATCTATATCGTGCACCAGTGGTTTTCCATGCACAATAGACTCTCCATTGTGCGGCATCAATACTTAACGGACACATCTATTTCATGTTGATCTCTAACCCATACAAATTTATTGTTGAACCAATTGCTCTGATACTAGAATGTAACATTCCCAGCCTCCCAGACTGGGCCACATCACTACAACCTCAACTTTGGTCGCTAGGATATTCTTTGTAGTAGCCCAAGCTCACTACTAGTCCATGCTACTTCAAAATTCCTAGTGCACTGATACTACTTATAATGCTCCCTGTTACAAGTAGATCAAAATAACTATACACAACCTTAAGGTATTGCGCCCATACCCAAGTTGGGTGTCTCTCTATGAGAATACTTCTTTTAATACAATTATAGCAGCGGAATAAATGTCACAAATATTTTGTGCACTTATCCCTTCAGAACACATATATACTATTGTGCGCGCAAACACTATGCACACATGATACTACTTTGCATGTAATTGATGTGATGTTGCATGCATATTCAATCACCTTTGTGCGCACAGACTACTTCACTGCGTGCTCAGAGATTCATACCTTGCAACGTATCTTCTAGCCATACTACAAAGTTTAACTTAACAAGAATACTTAATAATTGTCATACTTCTCATGTGAAACAATATCATACAAATTAATCATACATTTAGCTAACATGAAAAACTTATAATTATCATGCCCACATATGTCACAACATACATGAAAAAGTAACACACACGGACACATATGTAGTAACATTACACATAATTAACCACAACATTCATATGCAATTTCATATAGGATGATAAATCTATTGGAGATACTTCACACACACCTAGGATTTATTTTTCCTAAGGTTTTCCCTATGTTTATTAGTCATTATTTAGTCTCCTATTGTTTAGGGAGAATATTCTCTTCAGTTCACACTTTATTTTGATCAGTTGAGTGGAGTCTAGATGCCACATTGGGATCATCGTCATGCAACATTGAGATCATCACCAACTAATGCACATTGTCCTTGGGATTATCACCAGACTAGCACATTACTCATGATTCCCTGATCTCCTCCTCACTTCACTTTGTTTTAGTCAGTTAATTGAAGACTGAGAGACTAGTTAACTCAGAATAGGTGGCAGTTCACTCCCGTAACTGCCTAAGAGACTAGACTAGGTGGCAATTTACTCCCGTAACTGTTGATGTATGTCCAGATCACTCTAGACCATCACTATGGAACATTTACTTCTCCTCTAGTGCACATTAGTTGAGTTATACAAATTATATCATGTGTAAATTATCATTCATTCATTTGGTCAATGAGAATTCTTCCATTCTTTCTCTTATGTTTCTCTTTTCTCATATTTCCTCTCCAAACTATGTATGTCATTTTCTAGATATATCTTTTATGTGAAGGTTCAACACATTTACATGGTATCAGAGTAGATGGATTGTTAGGAAAAAGACACACCAGATTATTTTTGTAGGTACCAAAGATTGAAGACAACGGAAAAATGGAATTTCCAAAAGAAATCATTCTTACACCGTACAATTTATTTCCATGGAAAGTGAAGATGATAGTGCATCTTTGAGGAAGAGGATTATACAGTTTAACCATGGACACAAAGACTGAACCCACATCAGCCATATAAAAATTCAAGTATCTGAATAAAATGGATGAAGTGTTTGGAACTATTTGCAGTCTCATTTCTCCTGAACTCCTCTTTAGCAGATACAAAGACATGCTAGTTGTTAAAGGTTTTCAGCAGGTGCAAGACATTGACTATGATGAGACCTTCGCTCCAGTAGCGAAGATGGATTCCATAATTTTGGCACTTTCCATTACGGGAGACAAAGCATGGGAAGTCCATCAAATGGATGTGAATAATGCATTTCTTCATGGAGATATCTCTGAGGAGATCTATATGGAGCAACCCCAGGGATTTATGCAGGATTCATATTTGGTTTGTCGACTGAAGAAGTCTCTTTATGGCCTCAAGCAGGCCCCGAGGGCATGATATGCCAAGATGGACTCCTACCTGCTGTCGCATAACTTTGTACATTGTAAGTCAGACTTGAATGTTTACATTCTCAAGATGACTAATTCACTTCTACTCCTAGTTTTGTATGTTAATGATTTTCTAATCATCGGTTGCTCGAATTCAACGATTGCTGCAGTCAAGAGGATTTTACATGACAAGTTCTTGATGATGGACATGGGTCCACTACATTTCTTCCTTGGACTTGAGATCAACCAGGATGCATCAGGCATCAAACTGTCTCGGGCCAAGTATGCATGATATCTCCTTGAGAGATTTCACATGACAGATTGCAAGTCTGCCCCGAATCCTTTCCTATCAGGAGTCAGCCTTGAGGATGGCGGGGACACTCCACGGGTTTACATCACAATGTACAAACAACTAGTGGGGATATTGTTGTATATCACACACTCTAGACCATACCTCTCCTATGCAGTTGGAGAAGTCTCTAGGTTCATGCAGGAGACGCATGAGCTACATTGGAAGGTTGCAAAGAGTATCCTTATATGTACAGGGAATCATCACCTTTTGGATTCACTATGCAACAGAATCTACACTGGACCTCATCGGGTTCACTAATTTTGATTGGGTTGGTGATAACATTGATCACAAGTCCACATCTGGTTACTCACTCAGTCTTGGTTATGGGACTATCTGTTGGTTGAGCAAGAAGAAGATTGTTATTTCTCTATATTCAGTCAAGGCAGAGTACATAGGGGTAGTTAACATAACCATTCAGGCTATGTGGCTACAACATTTTCTCACTGAGTTGGGCATTTAGTTTCATTGGTCGATTGTCATCTTGTGTGACAACCATATCACTCTAAATTTCTGTAGAGATCCAGTTCGGAGGCAACAGATGAAGCACATCGAGATCCACATGCACTACATCTGGGACTTAGTACATGAGGGGATCATTGACCTGCATTTTTGTCCTTCAGCAGAATAGAGTGTAGACATCTTCACCAAGACCTTCACTAAGCATAGTTCCATTCTTTACACAGTCATCTTGGAGTGAAGGACACAATTGCCTAGAAACTGTCAGTTCTTATTTTTACATACATTGTACTTTGAGGGGGGGGTCCCATGAGGTTTTACCTCTTTCCTCATTTATTTCAGTGTATCTTTTGTATTTGGGTACCTAACATGGCCTTGTTGTAGGGACCCATTCTTTATTTTCACCATAGTTTCAGGGGGAGTGTTGGAGATACTTCACACACACCTAGGATTTATTTTTCCTAAGGTTTTCCCTATGTTTATTAGTCATTATCCAATCTCATATAGTTTAGGGAGAATATTCCTCTAGGAGAATATTCTCTTCAATTCACACTTCAGTTTGATCAGTTGAGTGGAGTATATATGCCACATTGGAATCATCACCAGCTAATGCACATTTTCCTTGGGATTATCACCAGACTAGCGCATTACTCATGATTCCTTGATCTCCTCCTCACTTCACTATGTTTCAATCAGTTAACTGAAGACTGAGAGACTAGTTAACTCAGACTAGGTGGCATTTCACTCTCGTAACTTCATGAGAGACTAGACTAGGTGGAAGTTTACTACCGTAACTGCTGATGCGTGTCCAGATCACTCTAGACCACCACTATGGCACATTGGATTCTCCTCAAGTTCACATTAGTTGACTTATACAAAGTATATCATGTGTAAATTATTATTCATTCATTTGGTTAATGAGAATTCTTCCATTCTTTTTATTATGTTTATCTTTTCTCATATTTTCTCTGCAAATTGTGTATGCCATTTGCTAACTAGATATTTTCTTTGCAGGTTCAACACATTTACAAAACCCATTAAAAATATGAACATTAGAACACACAACAATTAAACAATCCTATGATGGACACTTATTTTTTATGAAAAGTCACCAACTTCATGTAGGACTCAGATGTTCCTCCCAACCATAGACTATGTCGCTCATAATATTTCAGCAACATGTCACCCCCGAGATGGGGCTTAAAATCCACAGGAAAAAAGGTTCCTATTTCCAGGCTATGGTATGATATTCATCAAAAGACTTGGTCCAAGGTGCCGAGTATTGTAACTAGCCTACAGTCCCTCATTCCCCACATGCTTGTCCCACCCCAGGAAGTGTACCCCTTCTCTTCTCAACAATCCTTCGGTCGCCCCACTTCCCTTTTGGGGCTTTAACAACAAGTCAGAAGAGTGTGTCAGATCCCTGTATCTAATTCCCAACACATCAGGGAACAATTCTCAACAAAGTCCCACCTGGAGAAAATTCTCACAGGCCTCACAACCTGCTTCTTCAACAATAATTCTCTCACCTGGAGAGAATGCTCATGGGCTTGACAAACCACATCTTTGAAAATAACAAGTCTTCCCCAGCATAGGGTTAAGAAATGATAGTAAGTTACAACAAAATACATATTCCTTCGTACAGGAAGTTCGTCTGAATGATCCCAGAATGAGTGATGAATCCTCCTGAATTACACTAAGACTAACAATATATATTGCATGGTTATAACTGCACACTTGTCACCTTCAGGACTAGCTTTTATCCACTTGGTGACTCGTTCCCATCCTTTGGAAACTTAGGATAAATACATATCCACAATTTAAACTTTCATAAATATTAATAAAATTTTCCCTCGACTTAAGCTCCCCCTTTTTCCTTTTCCATGGATTTTAATACCCCTGTCTCTTTTCGTCTAAGTTGAGTCTACATGTATTGATGTGATTATATTAACAATATTTAGGGTGATCACATTTACAATATAGGTGCATTGGCCTTTTGCATCCAAGATCACCAGCCTAAAAACACAAGCATATATGCAAAGGCTCTCTGGCCTCAAAACTCTAGGATGTGCACACTCTTCCTTTGGTGTGCCATCCTTGTACACTTACAAAGGTGCACAATACACTATGAAATGTGCATGTTCTTTCTTTGATGCACAATCCTCGAACAATCACCAAACTATGGGATGTGCGGACAAAACCGAATCCAAGACTGGATACCAACAAATCACCAGCTTCTATAAATACATATACATTTTTGTTTACATTTATATATGGGGTTCGGCCTAGGGGTATTACAATCTAAGAAAACAATTACAAACTTGTCAAGGTACTCCCTAAACACTCCATTCATTAGACACATAAAAAATTCGGGGCATTTGATAGTCCAAATGGCACTATCGTGAATTCATAATGCCCATACATTGTTTTGAACATTGTTTTGCTGATATCTTCTTCTTTTATCCTCACTTGATGATAGCCCAATCTCAAGTCAATATTGGAAAATATTCTTGCACCTTTTAGTTGATCGAATAAATCATCAATCCTTGGAAGAGGATATTTGTTCTTTATAGTGACCTTATTCAATTGTCTGAAATCAATACACAACCTTAAGGTTCCGTCTTTCTTCTTCATAAAAAGAACTGGGGATCCCCAAGGTGACACACTTGAACGTATATACTCAAAAATTTCTTCTAGCTACATATCCAACTCTTTCAATTCTGGTGTGCCCATTCTGTAAGGTGTCTTGGACACTGGGGCAACTCCTGGCACTAAATCAATAGATAATTCGATGTCTCTCTTTAGTGGAAATCCTGGGATTTCCTCAAAAACATCTTCAAAATGTTTTAAGATTGGATGGTCTTCAAGACTTGCCAATTTATTTCTAGCTGGTTCTTTGATATGGGATGAAAAAATTTGACATCCTTTCCTAAAACTCTTTTTCAGTTGCATTGCTGAAATTTCTCTAACAACTACAACTCTCGAAATTCCTTGAATCTTTCCTTACTTCCCTTTCTCATCGAGACAAGTTATTATCTTGTTGTAATAGTATAGGATAGCATGGTGTTTTTCCAACCAATCCATGCCAATTAGACAGTCATATAAACCAAATGGTAGAATGTTCGCATATACCTTTGTATTGAGTCCATTCATGTCTATCAGTCAATCTTTAACCAACTCATTGATCTTCCTCTTATCCCCCGCGACTAACCAAACTAAGCAATATTTCTTATGCTTACTCCTTTGCAAGTGAAATCTTTCAATAATGTTAGATTTAATGTAATTATGGATAGCTCTAGAATCAATTAAAATTGTTATGGGATGGTTATCAATCTTACCTTCCACTTCAATCATGGGGGACTGATATTCTGCTTGCTTGTTTTCCAAGGATGCATAAATCATTGGCATGCTTCCTCCAATAGCTTCCACTATTTCAACCTCCTGAATGTTGTGGAAAGTCCTCATTCTTTCTCTTTTGTGAGGGCAATCCTTATACAAGTGATTCCCCTCACATCCCCAACATTGTGCACGTTGCTGCCTTGGCATTTTCCCAAAAGAATATGTTGTCTTATGTCCATTTTAGGATGATTGGCCTTGTTTATTTTCTTGAGACTTATTCTTGAAAAAGGGCGGCTTAAAACCGTTCTTCATTTGTTCCCTCTTTCATTTCATCTTGTCATTCCAAGTCTTTTGAAAGATTGGCCTCCATTTGCTCTACTCACATATATGCCTTGTTCTCCTTATGGTCTCCTCCAAAGTATTGGGGTTATCATATTGTATCTTGTCACTGTATAAAGAGTGTAACCCACTAACAAACCTTTGGATTTTGACCTTTTCATCGTTTATGAAGTCAACATACTTAAGTAATTCAAAGAACCTCTTATCATACTCATCCATTGTCATGCTTCCCAACTTGAGTTCAAATAACTCTTTCATCTTCCTCCCATAGTAACGCTTAGATAAATCTTTCTTTTAGAAATATACTTTGAAATTCCTCCATGATACCCTCTTCTCATCAAGGTGCTTGTGTCACTTAAGTTTATTCCACCACATGGTTGTCTTTCCCTGCAAGTGGTAGGTTGCAATTCTTGTTTCTTCCCTGGAGGGGTAATTATGAAACTTGAAATATTTCTTCATTTCCAACAACCAAGGCTCGACCTCTTCCTCCTTCCTATGCTCACCATTGAAAGTTGGTGGTTTTATATTCATGAGTTCACCTTGCAAGATGTCTCCCTCGGGCCTTCTCCTCTACCTCCTAACATGGGACACACTTGAGCTGCTCCCTGTCCCTGAATTATCATGAGCTCTCCTAGTGTATTTCTCTGGGGAATGATGGTTTATGATCCTACTCCTTGAATTCCTGTCATTTCCATGATCATCCCTTCTTCTATGGATTTGGATGTTGTCACTATTCTAGCACTAGCTTTTGGATTTGTGTCGGAGTCCTTTTTGGCTTGCTTTTGCAACGTGTTCAAGCTCTGAAATATCTCTTCCCGAGCCTTCATGAATGTAGGACCCTTGGGAATCTTCCATTGTTGTGGTTCTCATATAGAAACCAAACTGCTTCTATGAACCTCTAATTCTACATAAAATGTTTATGCAAACAATTTTGGTTAGATGAAAATAAACACATACACAAATTGGAAAAAAATTCATAAATGTTTCTTCCCTTTAATGCCACCAGTCATATTCTTTTGAGTTGTCTGAAAATTTTTATTCTCAAATTAATTTTCTGGGTTAATATATGGATTCTCCTCCTCAATACCTTTCCATTGACTATTAATTTTCCCAATTCAGAGTTTCGAGCATAAAGTTATGGTCTTCAAAAGTTCTGACCATTTTCCCATTTTTAACCTTGCATGCTATAGGTGTGCTCTTTATCTCCCAACACTTTTTTAGGTATCTAGAACTCAATTTTGGATCCATGGATGACTTCTACAATCTATGAGATTTCCATAGACTACTCTTGGGCCCCAAAATGACTCCTGAGCTAGGATTTATTCCCTCTAAAAGAAATCTCGTACTAAACATTACTCTTGAATGTTTTGGCTATAACTCCCTCATACAAGCTCTGTTTGGCGAACAATTTAGCTTGCTGGAAAGATCTCTTCGAGATATATCATTTTAGAAGAAGAATCTATATGTCCTGGTAGGACACATAATTTCTTACAAATTTGATTTTCTAAAAATATTGTTTAGGTCCTCAAAGCTTCCTTGCAAGACAAAGACCTTCAAAATCTGGATTTTTTCATGGAAAAAAACACTAACTTAATGTTGTAATAGTATTTAGATCCAAACCATTGATCTCTAAATCAATATTAATCCCAATTGTTGATCTTCTTGGAATTACCAAACTTTTTCTAGACCTTTGCAGGCTTGTCAAAACTCTTTCTTGGACTCTTCCCATAGGAAGTCCAAATTCTTGGGTATGTGGTTGTCTCTGAAATCCACAAACCCAAACACTATAGGAATTTTCTCATCAAGAAACCTCCATCGAAAACAATATTTCCTTTCTTTTCGACCCTTCCGAACTCCGAAGTCTAATAGCCTATCAGGTTTTCTCTGTCAAACTTCCTCCATTGAAAACCTCCTCCCCAGATGAACCTTTTGACAACCCTCTTCCGAAGGCTCTTGGGAACCATTCTTCAAGAAGCTATACACTTGCATGCCACATTCAATTCTCTGATTCTCCCACTCTTGATGACATGTCTTCTAACATGGCACACTGACATGGCAACTTACATGACATTCTCCTCTGCACTTGACGCTTCCAAGACAACATACTCATCCGAAAAATCGAATGGTAAGTGATCATGCCACTCAACAACCATTATCATCTCAGGCTCCAAAAACTGTACACGGGTCACCTCGGTTGGATTGACTTCGTCAGACACCAAAACATGCTCAACCTTCTAAACGAGCTCTCCCAAAACACCTCCTGGAAATCCAACAATTGGGAAAAGATCTGGTCGATCCGACGACTCTTAATCATCTCATGCTTGTTCCATCAGACTCCTTTCTTTAGACTCAACCTCATGCTCTACTCCAAGATTTTATGAAACCCTTATTCCCGAAGATCCTTCGGGAATTCCTTGCTCCGACCTTCTACACTTGAATCCCAACTAACAATTCTCCAGGTCGAATTAATTTGGGTCATCGATCCACAAAACTTCACAGTCTCCCTGGAACACATAGGAATTCGAATTCAAGGCTAAATTAAACTATGCAACTTGCATATTGACGCCATGAATTAACTTCTTTGACTTCTCTGAAGCACTGAAACTCAAAATTTTCTTGTAACTTGAGGATTTCACTTATGTTCACCATTTTCCCCCAAATTCGTCATAGGACAAAATCTACAACCATGAATATGCTCAATTCATGTTGGCTCTTGTTCCATACATGCTCATTGTTGAACCTTGAGCTCTGATACCATTCTGTAATGTCCCCCAACTTAACCAGGGAACATTACTTGTGAAATACACATAAAAATGAATTTTTTGTTTGCTAATCAAATCCTGTAGCTTACCAACTACGATTTAAACACATATTCAAATAATTTCTTATACCCATAATTAAATGCATCTACAACTCTCTAAATGACCATGAATGTAGCTAATAACTCATTCAAAAGAACAATTAACCATTCACATATACAAAGTTAAGAACAACAATTAAATTCATGGAATAACTCAACAAATAGATAAACATTATCTTTTAAAAAACATTTGTGCAACCAGTTGCTTGGGAAGGATGGTCCACCCAACCATAAACTTGTTGTTCCAGTTCTCAAAAACAAGTCACCCCCGAGCTGGGGATAGGAATCCACAAAACAATGGTGACTCTCGCTGTCCCCTCACAACTCAATATCACACAACCCACTGGTTTTATCCTACAACTACCCTGAATTTCCTCCAATTCTCTTCCTCTTGACCTACCCAACCTAAGGAATGTACCCCTTCACCGCTTTCAATCCATTGAGTGTCCCATTCCTTTATCAGGGTCTCTCTAGCACATGTAGCTAGGAATCTCTCAGTTAGGAACTCAATGGAACTCACTGCTAGGAGAAACTACTAGAAACAACAAAAACAACCACATGCTGATACAATGAAACTCACCCAGGTGTTCACTCTTCAAGCCTAACAACATGGCTCTTCAATTTCCAGCTCCAAAATGCTCCAAAATCTCTTCAACATGCTCCAGAATTTTACCAGCCTTGTTGTTTCAACTCCCAATCTCTTCTCCCTTGTTCTCTATTGTTGTTCATGTAAAACCTAGATGTCTAAAACTACCCGTCACTACCCATACAAAGGCCTAGAGATGTGGTTGAGATTTATGGTGAGTTAGTTTTCATTGATGGAGTGGTTGATGTCAGCATATGTGTTGTGTTCATTTGATGAAATCTACATGAATCCCCAGAGGTATGGTTATGGTACCCAAAGTTGGTTGAGGAATAAAGACATGAAGGTCATTGTATTTGCAAGTAAGACTATCATAGATGGATAGTATTCTTCATGCCATTTTCGGTGATATTTGGTACGTCACGTGGCTCCTTATGGTTGAGGAGATATGGCTTTGTAAAGATTGGAGGACCCTCAAGAATAATCTAGAAACTCCTAGAAGGTCAACAAGAAGTCAATTATTCTAGAAGCCTCTAGAAAGTCTTCAAGACGTTTGCTAGTCAAAGTGGTTGCAACAAGAAATTAATTATGGGTAAAGTTGTTGTAACAAAGAAATTATGAGTTTACTAATTATGGGTAAATTAGCTGCAACAAGAATGTGGGTATGACCCTAAAGTTAGGAAAAAGGGTAAAAAAGTTATGACCCTAAAATTAGGAAAAAAGGTAAAACAATTATGACCCTAAAATTAGGAAAAAGGGTAAAACAATTATTACCCTAAAATTAGGAAAAAGGGTAAAATAGTTGTAACAATAAATTAATTAAGGGTAAAGTGGTTACAACAATAAATTAATTAAGGGTAAAGTGGTTGAAAAACAATTACATGGAAGAGTATAAATACACATCAAGAGTCTCACATTCACACACATTCTATTGAATATCTTCTATGTGAGTAAGTGATTCTTGTCTGAGGTAACCAAGGAGATCTAAGGATAATTTCAGAGGGAAGATGAAGTAAAGAAGGGTTAAATTCCAAGGGAGGATGAAGTCTTGTGATGATGTGTTCTAAGGTATGTTATTTAAAGGTCATGTTACCATTTTTGCTATAATTTTTTTTTTTCTAGAATGATTCAGATAGTGACAATTGGAGGAGCTTGAGAACACATGTCAAGGTACCTATGGTAAAACTTTAAGCTTTTGGGTCATTTTATTTTATGAGATACACTTTGTGGAAAATAGGGTTTTGGGCTAGTCTTGAAACTAGCCTCAAACATGTGTTCCAGGTAAAAAAATCATAAATTATTTATAGAGGATCCAAATTCTATGAGACGAAATGCATTGGATAGAATACAGTCCGTAGTATGTGGTGTATTATTTTCAGATCTAGATATCAAATATTTTGCGTGTGGCATGCTCTACAAGTTTGCTATCTATAATAAGCCATAATTCAACAAGGTTTGCCATTTTTGATATAACTCTTTTTCTGGGATGTTCCAAGAAGTGAAACTTGGAGGAATTGCAGAGAAGATATTGAATAATATTGGGTACAAGTTTCAGACCTTTATTCATTACACGTACGTAGTTATTCTTGTTGGAAGTTAGGGTTTGTGACTAATCCAAAAACTAGTCCCATGAGACTAAGGTAAATTTTGATGAAGATGTTATTATCTTGTTGTTGAAGTTGAGGAAGAACTACAGGTATGTTATCACATACACTAGGTCTGTTAGAGAGTTACATGTATGTTTATATGCATGTTTTTAGGGTTACATGTTGATGATGTTATGGTGCATGCTTGAGGCAAGTCTTTGGTATATTGTTGAGGCATTGACACATGCTTGAGACACATATTAGGTGCATGTTTGAGGCATATAATTGGTATATGATCTTGGTTTTTTGGTACTTTTTTGAGGTACACCATTGATGCTACTTGCTTGATATATCCTATGGTACATGGTGTATGGCATGATTGAGTGACATGGTATAGGGTTGATGTACATGGTTGATACATGGTATAGTATAAGACTAATACTTGGTATGGTGTTGACGTACATGGTTGATGGTTGAGGCATATGGTACACGTTATGGTGCATGGTTGATGCACGGTTTGGTACTGGTGTTGGTGCATTGTTGATGCACAGTTTGGTAAAGGTTGTGGTACACAGTTGATGTTTGGTATGGTACAGGTTGATGGTTTGGTACATTATTGATAGACACATGTGTTGGTGATGTTGGATATCTAGTTGAGAGGTGTCCTTAGTATATGATCCATGTGAGAGGATCTGGTTGAGTATCGTTGATAGTGACAACTTGGACATGTTGGCAATGAAAGGTTGGATACAGTGACAGGTTGATAGGTTACGGGTTGATGTGACAGTGGTAGTGACATTGACAATGACAGTGACAATGACAATGGCAATGGCAGTGATAGTGATAGTTATTGTGGTAGTGACATTTGCTCTACATTTATATTTCAGGGCAGAAAGACAAGGTAAGGAAAGGGTGTTGTAGCTTCCTTTCGGTTGGTGCCAGAGAACACAGGGAGTTAGAGATTCTTTCAGGTTGGAGCCTGAGAATCAGGGAGTCATAGCCTCCTTATGGTTGGAGCCAAAGAATTAAGGGAGTTGTAGCTTCCTTCAGGTTGGTGCCTCCTTTCATTGGTGTTGGAGAACTTGGAAGTTGGTGCTTCCTATGAATGTATTTCTTCTAACATATAAGAAAAACATTATGTGGTTTTCTCCTGCATTCGGTTTCCATGTAAATCTTGGTGTATTGTGTATTTGTGATTATTTTATTATGCCCTACTAATTTATATTGTTGTTGATATACTAAACATTGATGATAAACTGATGAATGGTAAATGATCAAGTTAATGTTTATATGCTTTGATTATACATTGCAATTGAAAGTGGTTAAAAGTGATAAAAGTGCTCATACTGATTCACCCCTGCCCCTCTTAGTATTCCATCAACACTTTATTTTATTGTATGCACTAGGGATCCATAATGTAGCTTGTGGGTTATTGTGTCTACATCGAATAATAACACCAAACTGAGCATCGTGGTCACCACCACCACTATACAGGTTCGGAAATGTGTGTGGCTCTATAACACACATATGTTTTTGGAAATATACCACACTAGTATGTACTCCTATATAGCACACTTAAATTCCTTGTCACAAAAAATATGAATGAAAAAACATTTACAAAAGCCTCCAACTACTAAGAATTTCTAGTTATAAGTAACCTACAAAATAATCTTTGCAAAAACATCCATAATCATCGGTGGAGATTTTTGAAGACGTTTTTTGCACCGAGAGTAGTGAGGTGCTCTATAGTCCAGAATGGGGGATATGTTGAGCATTAGTGTTATGTTAGATAACACTACATTAAAAAAAATTAAAGTCAGCTTAATTAAAAAAATAACAATAATAAAAATAAAGTAGGCTAAAAGAAACAATTACATGTAAAGTGTAAAACTTGACATGGAATGAAATAATAATAAAAAAATCACACCTTAAGAAATTGGACCACTCTTAGTGCTTCATACATCTGGTTTAAGATGGATCTACCCTCGTTTTAGAAAAAAAATTCAAGACTTTACAGTTTTATTGACTGCTAAAGTATATGGTGATATACATACAATACCCCCCTCTGGATTTAAACATATGACTTTTTAGGAGGAAACACATGTTCTTAACCATTAGACCCACTTAGTCTGTATATATAATTAAAACAAAAATATAATATATAAAAACATTTAAAAAAAGTTATTCTAAATAAATATTGAAATGAAAATCTCACATTATGATAATGTGTTGATATCTTATTACATGTCCATGTCCACTTTATTTACAATCTCTACAAAATTTATGTGGTTGTTTTTTAGAAAGTTATATTTCAAACATTTAACCATATGCATCCAAATCAAATTTCTATCTCAAACATCTTAATCATTTATAGTTAAATTCATTCAATCACAAAATTTTCTAATACATGCACCTTAATGATTAAGAATCGAGGTTTATTGAATCAAAATTATGAAATGTAATTAGTAATTACTAATAAATATGGTAAAAAAGTTATATGTTCCTTAACTCATTTCTTTTTACAATGAATTTAAAAAAAACATATTTATACAATCCAAATGTAAATAACACTAAGAAAAAACACAATTTATCTTAGATAACACAAAGAAAAGAACAATGATTATGCAATTCACTCTTAAATATCATATCCATCTTAGTATTGTTAATGCAATTTACAAAAACCTTGAATTCAATGTGGGTCACTTCTCTATCAAGATTTGATTATGTGGCTTCTTTATTTGTTTCAAAGACCATAGATTTTGAGATCACAACAATAATCTCTCTTTCCCTCTTAATGATTTTGATCTTATTACTCTCTATTTTGTTATACAAAGTACAAACTTTTAGAAGAACATAAAATGATTGAGGTGTTCAATTTTGGTATCTCGATTGTATATGAAGATCTCAATGTGGTCAATTGTATATGAAGATCTCAATGTGGTTAAATTATTTGAGTATGACAAACCCAATTCACGAGGCATAGACACGTTTTATCTATTTATCTCCTCCAATGGTTTAAGTGGAGACTAAAGGTTGGGAACTGCATTTGGTTTGGAAATTGATGCACATCAATGGGGTATGATTTTCTCAGGGTTTTATAATTTCAAAGTTTAGGTCAGTATAATGACTAGATGTCATGCAAAACATTGTGATGGATTTAAAAAAAGAGGCTTAAGCTCTTCCTTTCCAGCATCAAACTCCTCCCCCTTGCAAGGGTTTTTAAGGAAAAATAATTTCTTTTAAAGATATTATTTTATGTTTAATTTTATCACCAATTTCTATGCCAATTGAAGTCATGTTTAAACAATTCTATTTTTCTCTTTTCAAAGGATCTTATTCCATCCTAGTGTGCGTTGAGACAAAATCAATGTTAGATCTTATTCCATCCTAGTGTGTTGAGACAAAATCAATGTTAGATCTTATTCCATCCTAGTGTGTTGAGACAAAATCAATGTTAGTGTTGAAGCTTGATTTTATATGAGTAAAGAAGGAATTTTTTTTTTTTTAAATATGATTTAATTCACAAATTTAATTGTATAGGGCATTATTGAACAATGTTCAAAACTAAATGTCCAATTTTTTGGGTTTTTTTTCCTAATAGGACTAAGCATAAGTTTCTCTCTTAAGTCCATTAATCAAGCATGCTTATTCACAATGTCATGGTTTCCTACTTTCAACTAATGTTTGGAATCATTATAAAAAAATCCAATTTTGAGTGACAATGCTTAATGTCCATTTTGAGTACAAAGGATACAATTATTAGTGAGACTTTGAGTAAGTTCATTATTCTATATGAATAGAGTAGGGACAACATCCTCAAGTTATACATGGATTTTCATTTATCCAAATTTGAGGAAACTTCTATCTCATCATATTTTTTTTATTTTTAGATATAAGCTTTATTTTGAACTTGAAAATATGGTAACTTCTTAGCAAATGATTCTCAAAATAACAAATGGAAGAATAACAAATCTTATAACTAAATGGATTTGGAAAAAAAATTAACTAATCAAAATAGCATTAAAAAAGGATTGTAACAACATCAATCTATATGACTTTAGTTAATGACTCCGACATATTGAGGATTACAGTGAATCTATATACATTTATGGATCAAGAATCAAACACTCTACCACTAATCTCCCTATTTTGGAAAAAAATTAAAAGAGGATATGAACTAGTATTTTAGATTATGAAAATAAACTGATTTTTTATTTTATTTGAAAAGATAAAAATTAATATTATTATAATTCTTAGTAATACTTAATCATTTTATTAATTAAATAAATATTTAAAATACAATTTAAAAAATAAACAATTCATCAATAATATACAAAATTATTCATCATAAAAATTGATAGAACTTTATAAGCTAACTTAATAAATAATTCTTATTAACATAAATAATAATTTAAATGTATATAAAAAAGTAAACAGATTAAATAACTGCCATCATCTTACTAAATAATTTTCTTTAACATAGAGATACTTTAAATACATATAAATAACCTTTATAAAAAATAATCTACATATTTATATTTAATTAAATCTATATTATTTATCCATAAATAATCAATAGAAAATCATTCCTGAATGCATTTCTACTTAACAAATACATACAGAAATATTGATAATTCTTATAATTTCAAAATTTATCTTGCATATAATTCTTGACAAATTGCAACTTAATACTTTCTATAAGTTTTCCTATATTTCAGGGAGCACAAACAGTGACATTGTTTACTGTTAATAATATTTTTAATTAAATCTAACAATCCATTGTTTTTTAATTTTAAATTAATAAAAACATTGTTTTTTAATTTTAAATTAATAAAAACATTGTTTTTTAATTTTAAATTAATAAAAACATTGTTTTTTAACTCAATATTATATATATATATATATATATATCAATTTCAAATTGATTATGAAAAAAATTACACATCTTCTCATTCAAATTTATGCTCGATAAAAATGTTATGTTAAAAGAATTCTCCATACACATTTCTATTCAATAAAAATGTAAAAATGTTGAAGAATTGCAGCAAGATTTTTTTTTTCCAACTAAATTGATCTTAGGCTAGGGATAGTCCAATGGAAGACCGATCTGCCCATTAGTGGGATGTTGTTAAGTCCAATAAAACAGTTTTATTCCCCACAAATGACTGACATCCTCAATCCCTCTCCATGAAATTTGAACCAATGACCTACTAAAAACTAAACCCCATACAAACCAAGTAAAAACCATATTTATTTACTNAGTGGGATGTTGTTAAGTCCAATAAAACAGTTTTATTCCCCACAAATGACTGACATCCTCAATCCCTCTCCATGAAATTTGAACCAATGACCTACTAAAAACTAAACCCCATACAAACCAAGTAAAAACCATATTTATTTACTGCAAATATTATGTGGAGTTAACCTTTACCACCTATATCTTTATGCACTGAATTTCTGTCCTACCTTCAATTTCTGTCTCTCCATTGAATTTCTGTCCTACCTTCAATTTCGGTCTCTCCATTGAATTTCCGTCCTACATCTCCCTTTATGCATTCAATTTCTGCCTCTCCATTGAATTCCCGTCTTACATTTCTGCATTCAATTTCTACCTCTCTTCTATGTCCGTCCTGCATCTCGACCTTTATGCATTCAATTTCTGCCTCTCCATTGAATTTCCGTCACACATCTCGACATTTATGCTTTCAATTTCTAACTCTTTTATTATGAATTCAAATTTCTTGCTAGAAGTGATGCCGTGTATGTTGCAACCATTCCCGGTCCCATGCAGCCAATTTCTACGCATGCGTTTCTATATTTATTAGTTGCATTGAACATCGCGCGCAGGGTAAGATTATCAGGCAATCACTCCTCTCGAGTCGTAGGAGATTGTGGGTATCAACCACAGCAATCCCATGCAGCAAATAATAGTAATATTTCTTCTTGAAAGTTGTTGCCAATCCTAAACTGAGAGAGCAGTCGCTGAAATTTAAAAGCTTATTTTCTGTGCCACTTGAGCTTGGAAAACGGATCGAGGCGAAAGTCTAGACTCCAATGTCCATGGCACAAGTCTGGGGAAGGAGGGTTCTGAACGCTTAAAATAAAATATCTACAAATATATTTCTTGTTATTAACAAAAACTTCTTCCTATTAAAAAAAAAATCTGCACAGGCCTGTGAATTTTGAATCACTGGTCATGAATGGACATAATCTCTAGTTTTAACATTGAAATATGAGAGATAACAACTCTTGATATCCACAATGAACTCATTAAGTTCTAAATGAAGCAATTAATGGTGGTATATAAATACGTTCTGACTCGACTTACTTCACTCTGGTCAAGTTTCTATAACCCACTCTCAGTTTCGTAATTCGTATCATGACAAAGTGGACATTAATATAAATTATATGCCAGAGACTTCAATCAAACCAATCATACAGACCATACAGAGGTCCACCCTCCCAAAAAATGTTATGTTCATGATGTAGAAAAACTACTATGTCAAACCTACTGTAAATAACAGTGAAAAGTACTGTAAATCAGATCAATTGGGCTGATTCTTGTATCTAAACCAGATTGACCACATTAGGTAATGGATGAAATTGAGAGCGCTCAGAACACACAGCAACCAGTAGAAACGGTCCAGGTAATTCCGATTCAAATTGCTTCCTGAAAGCCAGCCTACACCATTGCCAATCCGGCTAGTTATGGCGTTGACAATGGAAACAAGCACCGAACTGAGATAGTAGCCCATTGATATGGAGGCCCAGGATAGAGCCATTGCCAATGATCTCATTCCTGATGGCGCTTCGGTGTAGAAGAACTCCATGAGACCTGCTAATGTGAACATGTCTGCCAGTCCCAGAAACAAGTATTGGAGACCAACCCAGAAGAATGTTATTGGCAATGGCCCTGCCGAATCGAGGAGGCCGTGATCTCTTGCAACAGTTTTTCTTTTGATCTCTACCAATGCAGCCACAGCCATTGACAGAATGGACAAGAGGAGCCCAATGCCAACTCTCTGCAAGTGGGTAATGCCAGTTTCCTTTCCCGTTATCCGACGGGCCATTGGAACGAAGACCTGATCGTATATGGGTATGAGAATGATCATGCAGATCACTGGAATTGAGGGCAACGAAGCAGCTGGGATTTTGAAGTTTTTAATGGTCGTATCCATTGTTGTTGCCTGATCAACTGAGAATGTCTGTAACTGCGCCAGGCAGCAATTCATCATGATAGTGCTGGCAAAGATCGGTACAACTCTCAGCATTATCTTCACTTCCTCCACCTGTGTCACCGAACATAGGCGCCAAGGGCTCTCTCGACCGGTTGCACTGGAATAGCTAGGGTCCGGTATTGAAGCCTTGTCCAAGAACCTAACACACATCACATCTTTCAGACTCAAGCAGCAATAATTGCCCAAAATACAAAGTCACATTTTTATCTAACCACCTAGACTTAAGATTTGATTGAGGAATTTTTGAGACAAATATATCAAAATACGTGTCATGCAAAGCAAGCAATTCAGTATGAAGCAACATCATGAAAAAAATTGTCATTTTGAAATTCGATAATACTCAGTTTAGGTCAATAATTTTAATGTTAGATAGAGAAACTTCCTAAAAATTAACTTAATTTTAATAAAAAAAATTATAACACAATTTCAATTTTTTTTTCCAGTATATAGTATAGTATGGAAAAACTCTATAATTTAACCTGTATGAGTCATAGTAATCTTATACAATTATTGTTAAATGGATGTTTCAAAATCATGAAAATGAAAAATAAATCATTTTAACATTATTTAGGTAAACAATCCAATTTCATATATATTTAACTGAAAACCCCTGATACTTAAAAGCAAAAACTCAACTCCACTATACGACACTATTTACTATGATTTTACAGATTACAAAGAAAAATTCCATAGTTGAAACCTTCTTAAACTAGTAATTTGATATAAATAACTTCTGAAGAAACCCTAATTGCTAGGTTCTCATGGATATGGTTAATGCATCAATGATGCCTCACAATGCTTAAAAATATGACAATAATACATGTGTTATAATAAGAAGATCATCACAGTCAATCCTAGGTTTTTTTGGATTTTAAATAAGATATTGATTTGTCCATTGGGTTTAGTTTTGATGATTATGAGGAATGATGATTATGAAAAATGATTGTTATCCTCTTTGCCAGGATTCAATTCTCATAACATGTTAACTCCTTACCCAAATTCAATTCTCATAACATGTTAAACTCATAATAAATATGTTATAATGGTTTCTAGTTTACTGATTTCTATATACATACTGGAACTGCGAAGAACTGCAAAATGTAAAGAAGTTCAATTCTCATAACATGTTAAACTCATAATAAGTATATGTTATAATGGTTTCTAGTCTACTGATTTCTATATACATACCTGAACTGCGGAGTGTGAAGAAGATCGGCAGTTTCCATGGCGCTACTTTCTCTTTCCCTGACTCCATCCATGTCATTCCCGCGCAATTGGGACATTATAATCCGTCGCTTGTACAGGGCAGCGACGAACACCTGTACGAGAACACATTACCGCTAACGTTAAGGCAGCAGTATGATTCCGAAATCTTGACCGTTTTCAGAAACTCGGACAAACCTGGGCAATTCGAGTAAGAGGGCTGCCTTGAGGAATCTTATTGCGATACACGGTTGTCCCGGCCAGAAAAACGAAGAGTATAAGCAAAACGCTAACGGTGGATATGGCGAATCCCCATTGCCAGCCCTTGTTGTCTTGCACCCACACTACAAACGTGACTGCTAGCAACGAACCCAAACACAAGCTGAAGAGAAACCAGTTGAAGAAATTAGACCTCAGCCTCCTCTCCTTGGTCTCATTCTCATCAAACTGCTCTGCCCCGTGGACTGGCAATGAGCCCTTGAGCCCCCCAACGCCGAGGGCTACCAGGTACAGACCCATATACAGCATTCCAGCTTCTGAGCCCTGGGCCTGCTTGCAAACCCCAGATTGTAGCTCTTTCATGTCACAGGTCTGAGGCTGTAGAGAAGGGTAGTGAGCTTGTACTGTCAATAACACCATGCCCTGAGGGAAAAAATGAAAAGCATAAGGTCAGGGTAAGGCAGGAGGGCTATATATATATAAATAAATATTACACCCAAACTCATCAGATTTTTGAAAATAATACTCACTGCAAGCTCTATGCCTGCAAATGCAATGACCGTTATGAAGGTAGGCATGAATGCATCAGACAAATACCCTCCAAGGAGAGGCAGCAAGAACGAAGTCCCCATGAAATTTGTTACCGTGATGGCAGATTTGGCCAGTGGAAAATGCATGTACTGGTTGAAATACGTCACCAAATTTGATGCATTCGCCAGAAATGCGAGATTCTCGAAGACTTCTGCAACTGCATTTATTTTTTCCCATTGAGCTTCGAGTCAATACCCCGGAATCCATAACGACAAATTCAATAATTCAAAGAAACAAATCGTTTGTCAGCATGGTCTGAGAAGTCTTAACAAGTTACTCACCCAAAACAAAAACAGCAGCACGCAGTCCGCCATGTCTAGACTTGTCCACCGGCCGTTTCTTCCAATCGACATATCCTTCCAAGTTGCGCAGTCCACCTCGTTCGATTTCCTGCATATCACTCCATTTCAACAAATCATGGACTTAAACTCTACAAATTCAAGCAAAAACATCCATGGAACTTGCGTATATACCATTACAACAAATATTCAAGCAATTTTATTCACAGCAAATCCCAGACGCGTTTAAACGCTCATACCATTCTAATCGGGAGCCGAAAGAACGCCTCAAACAACCGGGGCACACGAATTTAGGCCTGAATGTCAGTGATTCTGACTGTAAAACAGCATAGCCATCGCAAATACATTGAATATGACAGTGAACAGAGGGTTCTGACCAAATCAAGGGCAAGGGCGGAGGCAAGATTAATTCACACGGTAATGGGAATCCACATACCGGCTACATTTGTGGCGAAGTTGTGGTGTTTGTCCGCCTCCTTCCCCCAAGGGAGGGTCGCTTTTACCTTGATTTTTACATTTGTGGCGAAGCTCTGGTGTTTGCCCGCCGCCGCCTTCTCCCAAGGGAGGGTCGCTTTTACCTTGATTTTTAAATTCAACAACGGCTCTCTCTCACTTCCCCATTGGCTGCAATTTGTAACAAGAAATCAGAAATCAATTCAATAGACTGGGATCTTTCCCTTTACTGGTTTAAATATTGAAACATAGTCATACGTCAAGTTGCAAATATCCCCACCCAAGTTGGTAGCAGATTTTCTAAATCCCTGTACAGGACCATCCATGCATCTATCTTTGCATGTCGTAATAGCGAGTCAATCGGATTTCATTATTGTCTTGGCATGTGCAGGGAAATTGATATACGTGGCTTTTCAGAACCTCCCAAGCCATATAAACTACAGAAAACCTAATAACTGTTCACGAATTAAAAATAAAAATAGAAAAGACAAATATGTCAATTTAAATACTTGTACTTTAGTATGAAACGATATTTTGGGAAGAAAAAGTGTGTATGTTTTGTATTTTTAGAAAAGTGAAAACAGAAAAATATTTCATTTTAGAGTGTGAAGTTTTCAAAGATAGTAAGGACAATTATGTAAATATCTTGACAGTTAGTTTTTGGGATAATTTATTCGGCCAGTGGAGAAATTGGGGGCGCTGTCATCAAGTTGAACAAGAAATGCAGAAATCATTGTGTGAGGTGGTTTGTCTCATAAGCTATTATAATAATAATCTATTTTTTAATCTATTTGACTGGTAAAGTCTACGAAGGTATACATACCCTATCCCCCTTTGGATTTGACCCTGTGACCTCTTAAGAGGAAACACATATTCTTAACCATTAGGCCCACTCAGGCTGTATAAATAATAATCTATTTTTAAGATCACGGCCAAGCCACCACACCAAATTGGTGTATGAGACCCCCTTGTTTGTGGGACAAGGGACCCCCCTATTGTTAACCTCGTGAACATTAAAATAATTTCCTTTCTTCTTTCTCTTACACCATCTTATCTCACATAAACATTAATTTAACCCAAAAATCATTACCATGGCCTCAAACTTATTTCTATTGGGCATAGTTTAAACTAAGTTTTTTACTTTTCAACAATTATGATAAACATTAATTTAACCTAGAAATCATTAACATAGCCTCAAACTTATTTCTATTTGGCTTAATTTAAATGTTTTAAGTTTTTACTTTTCAACAATTATCAATAGAATAGAACTTGTATAATTCAATATGCCTTTTATTTTATTGGCATACTTTGTCTTAATTTCTTACACCATTTTATCTTAGATAAACATTAATTTAACCTAGAAATCATTAATATAGTCTTAAACTCATTTCTATTTGGCATAGTTTAAACCTTTTAAATTTTTTAATTTTTCAACAACTATCATTAGAATTGGACAATGCAATTGTTTGGTGAAATCACAATTTTACATTCTTTAATTCACATTTTTGAATGTATAAATCAATTTAGGGCCCTCAAAAGTTGTCTGGGTACTCCTAATATGTAATCTCAACCACTCAAATCTAAATTTTCAACCAAAATTTGAACAAAACTCATAAAAAAAAGTGTTAGGAAAAAATAAAAACTTAAAACACTAAGTCTTTCTAATTTCTTATTCTCTTAAGTTGTGTCATTATCTTTGATTTTGGCAAAAACTAAGTCAACATTATGCACCCTGTAACAAGGGATCAATGAAAATGGATAAGTGTAACCATTTACAACTTTTATTTTTGTGCTTTTTCAAAATACAAGATAAATTTTATGCACCCTATATATCAATGAGAATAGCTAAATGTGGCGCTTCATGTTTAAAATATTTATGAGCATAATATTTCTTTATGTATAAAATATATAAATATTGGAAAGTGTGAAATCTATGTTTGCATTAAAATTAATGATAATAACAATCTAAAATTACAAATTTAACAAAATAATTATAACCAAATTAAATCCAATTATAATAAATGGTGAATTGTGAAAAGTCAATATCATAAAATATTTGTTCATAATTTTAATATTTTTTTTTATGGATGTGAAATACATGAACGTTTCAAGATGTCAAATCTATTTTGACATTAAAAATAACAATATCAACAATTTAAAATTGCAATTTTAATAAAACATTTATAACCAAATGGTAAACCAGAAAAAGTTAAAATCAAAAAATGTTTAACCACCTTAATAACTTTAGGTTCCTTTTGTGAAATGTATATATAAATTCATAATTTCAATATTATTTTATAAATGTAAATATATGGTGAAATACATATATAAATAAATAAAAACAGTGTATAAGTGTTTGAAAATAAGTTATCCATAATGAGAATGGATATCTTTTATGAAATATTATTAGCTGAAACAAAATTGTATCCAATAAAATTGGAGGTATTGACAACATTGTTTATGTACATATATAAAATGGAAGCGATGATAACTAAAATAGATGAAGATAAACTAAAATTGAGGGGAAAAAGTATGGAATTGGAAGCACATAAAATAGTTTGAAGAGCACAATATAAAAAACAAAAGATGCTCATAAATAACAAACACTATAAACAAGTATTAAAAAATCATGTACAAAAATGTTCTAGAAAAAGAAGATGGAAAATACAAACAAACAAAAAGATGGAGAAAACAAACAAGAATGCTACATAAACAAATTCAACTAATACTAAGAGATCAAAGTGCAAGAATACTTGATGATTAAAGTACCATGACATAGAATTTATGTAACACTAAGATAAGAACTAGCTCAAATGGATTGAAATATGAAAAATGAAAATGCAAACAACTTAAAAAGTTGAGGATGGAAAGATTATGTCAAACCGTGGAAATGGAAAAGTAGAAATTGAACATGTTTTTTTTGACATCATTTATCATACTCACAAATCACTTAGAATTTAAGGATTAAATTTAAATAATCAACATTTAAGACAAAACTCATTGGAAAAAATGATGCGAATAAAAATAACATAGTTGAAAATAAAGTCAACAAAACTATTTTTTTCATATATATCTTTAAAAGAACCAAATCCAATTAAATAAATTAAATTCAGATTTTGAATCATTTTATTAATTTTAATTCTTTCTTTACTATTTAAAGAATTAAAAAATAAATAGAATGTTAATCATAATCGCATATAATTCAATTCCTTAAACAATTTAATAAACTGTATGGATTATCTTAAACAATTTAATAAACTATATGTATTATCTTTATAGTACGTTGCAAAGTTGTTGCTGGCCATCCAAAGCACTTAGTTGCAAGGATGATTGACATAAAATCGGAATAATATATATAATAGAGTTCTTGGACTTATTAAAATAATTTACATAAAAAGGGGTGTCGGACACAATACCTTTCCCTCTCAGCTGTCACATAGTTGATTGCATGTTGCCAAAGGCACATAAATATCTTTTCATTTTCTTTGAAGTTTCTACACACTGATAAAATAACAAATTCGAGGATGGATTCTTTCATTAGATTAATGTTTGTTGATGTCCTCTTCGATACGGAGATTGAGGTGGATGTTGGTGTAAATTAATATTTTTATTTTTTCTTATCGTAATTGTTAATTTGTAAGTTTAATTGGGGTTAGGTTTGAAATTAAGTTTATTGGTTGTTATTAGAATTTAAGAGTATATTTAACAGTTAGCAAGTCATATATATTAATAATAACTTCAACCGTTCATAAGCCATATATACTAATAACTTGTGACTTAATAAAGATAGACGCATCTAAAAACCCACCAGAATAAACCTTTATCCTAAAAATAATTTACCATTCTATCTTTATCACAACTAAATTAATATTTCTATTAAATACTAAAAGCAAAATAGGTATTAGTCTCTTTACTGAAATAGATATTTGTCTCTTTCCTTCCTTTATAGAAGCTCTATTGTCTTCTCGTTTATGAGAGCTGCTTTTCAAGATTTACTATTTATTGCCTGTCATGTCTTACTTTATTTGGCAATAATTTTATTGATGGGGCAATTTCCTTCATTTATTATGTATTGTTAATTAAACATCATTTAAAAATTTCTTCATCTCAATCTTTTCATATAAAAAACAATTAAGTGACTGTAAGCATAACTACACATGTTGACTTTGCAATCTTAAAAACCTTAATTTATTTGTCAATTCCATGGTTGGTATTTCACTTTTTATTTATATTAAATTAACAAAATCATCTCTCTATTCCATGTACTTGAAAAAAACACTTTTTGCTGTCAGAATATCACGGTGCCTATTAATAATGTTATCATGGAGATTTGAGTCTCCAAAGCATCATTGGGCAGCATGATAATTTTTATGCCCTTAATCTCCATGGATAGATAAAAATCAATCTACATTGATAGATATGGGTGGGTACTATGAAGTGATAGGTTCGGTGGTTCGATGAAATGTTAATGTACGATGTAAAATAAATATTATAAAAATACCATTTCCAAAATGTAAGGATTATGGTTTAAAATAAGGACTGAAATTAATGATTTTATAGAAAATAAATAAGTAGGTTAGTGAAGAAGAGAATTTACAATTGTTTGTCATTTAATTGAGTATTGTTTGTCATTTAATTGGTATGTAAATTTTATATTAGTCAAAAATTTAGAAGAGCATAATGTTTATAGTTATAATAAAAAATAGTGTAAATTTATTTTAATTTCAAATTTATCATTTAATTATAGGGATTAAATTTCTAAAGATATAAAATTTTTCTAAGTTAAGATTGGTAGTTAAGATGGATCTACACTAGTTATATTGAGTAGTGCACCATTGAAATGTATCAACCATAAGAATTTTTTACATTTCATATAAAGTGGACATTGAAATATTTTATTTAGGGTTGACATTGAAAACTAATAATTGTTGTTAATATTTTTTAAATTTTACATGTCAAGTCCATGTTAAGCACTCAAGGAATTACACATCTCCCTCATAGTGGGATGTAAAAAACACATATTGGTGGAATAAGAAATATTTTACTTTCAATACACACACATATAAAGTTGATATAAAAATATTTTACTTAAGGTGGACATTGAAATATTTTGTTATTATTAATATTTTTTTAAATGTCATGTGTCAAGTACATTTGAGAATGGAAGAAATTATACATCTCACTTATACTTGGTTGTAGGAAACTCCTCTCAGTGCAATGTGCATGATAAACAATATTATGTGAGATGCATTAACAATAGGAGCATAAGTAAGATATCCACATAGAATTGGCACTACTAAAGTTTGAATTCTAGAGTTTGGAGAATTTTTACTCTCCTTTCACAGTGATGATAGTGGTGGGAGCACACCATTAAGTCCATTGTATATACACTAACAAAAAAGGTAGTGACCTCTAGCTTAGCTCCAAGGCACTTTGTAAAAAAGTTGGATGCCATTCCCTATGTAAAGATGCCATAAGAATCCCCCATTGATCCAAAATGGATCACTAAATAATTTGTCATTTGTTTTGGTTATTTTTCAGTGGAAAACTTAGAGCCATGTAATTGTAGAACACATTTTAGGGGAAGGTCCTATTTTGGTGATTTTGGGTCTTGAAACTTGTAGAGCTTATTTGAGGCATTAAATGAACATTTTTTGGGTCTAAATTTTGCTTACAAAATTGGCATTTCTTTGAAATTGTTTTACTCATTAAGAAATTTCCAATAGTGCAAACATACCTTCAATTGGAGTTTCTATGAGGAAGTAATGCCTCCTACAAGCTGACCTATTCTTTGAGTACCATAGTATTGAGTGGATGTCACGTCAACTCCCATTACTCCCACATGTGGAGCTAGTCACATGTGGACTTCCAAGAAGATTCTAGAGAGTCCAAAACCCTAACCATAATCGGGAGTTGAGGCATGCCAAAACTATAACCTTAACCCTTGATGGTTTTCAAGACATGTTAAATACCAAGCCACTAGGAAAGGAAAGAGTCACATTCCTATTGTATTGACTTGTTGTTTCATAGTTGAGTAGAGAAAAGTAGTGGAATATTGTGAATAGAACAAAGGACGTAGAAGACCATGTAGCAGTATTCAAACCATAATGTATATTGCAACTCCATAGTGAGTCCATCCTTATTTTTATTTGCATTTTATATCTAAGAAGAAAAGAGTAAGGCATAATACTCACCTTCTTTCTGTTGGATTACTGAGAGGGGGGGTGAATAAGTAATAGAGAAATTTAATCCCTTTTCACCATAAAATGCAAGTGTTATATCAATGTAGCATTATCATCCAATAGTTGCAGAGTAAATAAACAATGAACAAATGAGCAATCACACACATACACAGTACACCAATGTTTTACGTGGAAACCCAAAGCAGGAGAAAACGACATAATGTTTTTTTTTATATGTCTTTCAGAATTACATTCATTGGAAGCACCAACTTCCTTTCTTTTCCAGCTGCAACTAGAAGGAGGCTCCAACCCCCTTGTTTCTTAGGCTACAACATGAGGGAAGCTCCAACTCCCCTATTCTCTGGATACAACCATAAGGAGGCTACAACCCCCTATGTTCTTCAGCTACCACTGGAAGGTGGCTACAACCACCTGTCCTTGCCCCGTCCAATCGATCTGATGTAGAAGTAGAATGATGGAACCATTATCACACTATCATTGTGAGATATACTGATGTAAAACTGTACCAATCAACCTGCACCAAACGACCTGTACCAATAACCTGAACCATGCATCAACCTGTACCTCAACCTATACCATAAACAAGTGTATCAACCATGCACCAACCTATACCAAACAACCTGTAGTCAACCTCTACCATAAACAAGTGCATTAACCATGCACCAAACTGTAACTCAACCTGTACCATGAACATGTGCATCAACCATGTACCAAACCTGTACCATGAACAAGTGCATCAACCATGCACCAAACCTATAAAAATAACCTGTCACAAAAGCATGTCCAAACAACCTATCACAACAACATGTCTCATCAATCTTATCAACCAAATCAGATCTACTCACCAAGATCAATCACCAAGAAAACTCTCAAAGATGTGCATCAACCAAGCATAACAAAACAACTCATCATCATCACCAAGATCAATATGTGCTTCTAATAATATACCAATACAAGTATGCTACATCATCCATAAACCATGTGTCAACAATACTACTAACAAGTGCCTCCAACCATGTACCAAGTATGTACCAATCATGTATCAACTAATCATCAACTATGACTCATCAATATGTACCAACATGATCAACTATACACCTCATGTATGTGCCAACTCGTCAACTACTTGTCTCAACCATGTACCCAACATGGACCTCAAACAAAATCTTTCATCTATTTCATCATCCAAATCTGATTTGTAACTCTGTAATAGAACTGGTGTATATGATCACATACCTGCAAACCTTCCTTAAATTTAACAACAAGACACTAGCATTTTCATCAAACTTTTCTTTAGTCTCACATGACTAAATTTGGATTAGTCAACAACCCTAACTTGAAATAATCATAACTATGTACTTATAATGAATAAAGATATGAAAATAGTACACAATGTTATTCAGTGTGTTTTATGAAATTCCTCCTGGTGTCACTACTTGGAACTTCTCATAAAAGTAGTTATAGGAAAAATGACATACCTTGTTGAATTCTGGCTTATTCTAGAGAGAAACCTTGTAGAGCGTGCCCCACACAGAATATTTTTTGAATCGATTTGAAAATGTTACACAGAATACTAAAGACTATACTATAACCAAAACATTTGGTATTACTGAAGTTGGATCTGTTATGAAGAAGTTATGACGTTTTTACCAGAAACAATTGTTTTAGACTAGTTTCAAGAATAACCACAAACCCTATTTTCCATAGAGTGTAACTCCAAAAATACAAGGACCCACAAGATGGAATTTTTACCACGGATACTTGGATATGTTTCCTCAATGGCTTATCAATTTCATGGTATGAATCATTATATAAAAAAAGTTATTGCAAAAATCGTGAGATGACCTGTAAATAACATACCTTAGAAAGCATCATCAAAAGAATTTATCCTCCCTTGAATTCCGACCTTCTTTTCTTCACCTTCCCTCTGAAATTAGGCTTAGATATCCTTTGGTTACCTCAGTCACCTATAGATATTTAATATTCTCAAGTGTGATATAAAATGAGAGAGCCTTGCCTCTTATTTATACTCTCCAAGTAGCTTCCTTAGAAGCATCTTCTAGGTCACTTTNAGAGAGAGAGAGAGAGAGAGAGAGGTGCATCCTTGGGAGAGGACTTCATGTATTTGTTTAAGTTATCTCTTGGCATTGTATTGGCTATCTATAATAAGAAAGTTTTGTTGGGTTTTCTCCCTCATGAGGGTTTCCTAGGATAAATGATGTGTCTCTTGTGATTGTGTATTTCTCAGTGGTCCTATCTTATGCTATTGTTATCTATTGAAATTAAAAGAACTATAATAATATATTAAACATTAACACCATGTACCAAACCTGTACCTCAACCTGTACAATGAACAAGTGCATCAACCATGCACCAAACCTGTACAAATAACATGCCACAACAACCTGTCCAAACAACCTATCACAACAACCTGTCTCATCAATCTTATCAACCAAATCATATCTACTCATCAAGACAACTCTCAAATATGTGCATCAACCAAGCATAACACAACAACTCATAATCATCACCAAGATCAATATGTGCTTCTAATAATATACCAATACAAGTATGCTACATGTGTCAACAATAATACTAATAAGTGTCTCCAACCATGTACCAAGTATGTACCAATCATGTATCAACTACTCATCAACTATGACTCATCAAGATGTACCAACATCATCAACTATACACCTCATGTATGTGCAAACTCATCAACTACTTGTCTCAACCATGTACCCAACATGTACCTCAACCAAAATACCTCATCAATTTCATCATCCAAATCTGATTTGTAACTCTGTAATAGACCTGGTGTATATGATCACATACCTGAAAACCTTCCTTAACTTTAACAACAAGAGAATAGCATTTTCATCAAACTTTTCTTTAGTCTCACATGACTAGTTTTGGATCAGTCAACAACCCTAACTTGAAATAATCATAACTATGCACCTCTAATGAATAAAGATATGAAAATAGTACACAATTTTATGCAATTCCTCCAGGTGTCACTACTTGGAACCTCTCAGAAAATGAGTTATAGCAAAAATGGCATACCTTGTTAAATTTTGGATTATTCTATAGAGCTACCTTGTAGAGCATGCCCCACATGGAATATTTGTTGAATGGATCTGAAAATGTTAAAAATAATACTAAAGAATGTAATATAACCAATACATTTGGTCTTACTGAATTTGGATCTTTTATGAAGAAGTTATGACATTTTTACCCGAAACACATGTTTTAGACTAGTTTCAGGACTAGCCACAAACCCTATTTTCCACAGAGTGTAACTCCAAAAATAAAACAACCCACAAGATGAAATTTTTACCACAGATACTTGAATATGTTTCCTCAATGCCCTATCAATTTCACGGTCTAAATCATTCTAGAAAATGTTTTATTGCGAAAATGGTGAGATGACCTGCAAATAACATACCTTAGAAAACATCATCAAAAGAATTTATCCTCCCTTGAATTTCAGCCTTCTTTTCTTCACCTTCCCTCTGAAATTCGTCTTATATATCCTTTGTTTAACTCATTCACCTATATATATTCAATATTATCAAGTGTGATATAAAATTAGAGAGCCTTGCCTCTTATTTATACTCTCCAAGTAGCTTCCTTAGAAGCATCTTCTAAGTCACTTTGCCTACTTACCTTATTTTATGGTTAACCCACTTCTAATTTCTCCATTAAATTTATTATTTAAATAATTTCTTTTGTATTCACTTTGAATTATAGTACACTCATCACTTCACTTTATTATTTACCTTCTAAAATCTCTTAAACCACTTTGACTACTTTGACCTTTTGGGGTTTCTAGATGACATATGAGGGTCATCCAACTTTGTAAGGCCATAAATCTCAAACCATAGTAGTAGTCCTCAAGAATATTACAAAATGGATAAGAAAACCCATGTATTAGCACTGTACAATTCATGGTCTAGACACACCCCATAACCCACCAAACCATGCGTAAAGTGAAACCGAGATGTAGTATCGACAAGTGCACATAAAGCTAGGGTACTCTATCAAAAGCACTGGAAAGGTCAATCTTGAGGAAGATTGTAGGAAGATGATAAACCTTTTTTGTATGGATCCCTTCTTGCGTAGACATGTTTGCCTCATGAATTTGTCTTCCCTCTAGGAATCCAAATTGTTCGCATCACACATAATCTGAAAGAATTGGATTCAATATAACTGCAATGATTTTAGAAATGATTTTGTATAGACAATTGCACAAGGAGATAGGAAATAAGTCATCAAAGGAGTTGGGGTAGTCCACCTTCAAAATAATGGCAAGGAAAGTCATGTTTATATTGCATGGAACCCTTCCTATCTATCTAACTTCCTCCACCACCCAAAGTAGGTCTCTTCCCAAAAGGACGTGTTATCTCCTTAAATAAATCAATCGAGATTTTGCATCTTAGGTGATAGGGAGTCTTTTAAAAAGGTACTTTTAAAAAAAAATAAGGTTCATTTCTCAAAGATTTACCCATGTAATAAAGTTTAAATAAAAGTTCATTTAGTTTTTGTTTGATCTAATTCAAATCTTAGGTTTCGGTGGCTTAGGCGAACATATCGATTGTTCATTAGCCACTGAAACGCCTTAGCTTTCAGAAGCTTAAATAAAGAAATCCAGGGCCATTTTAGCCACGTAAATCGTTGAAGCAGGGAAAGACCCAACATGTCCTATCACACGTTTCAACCAATGGGTTTGATGTTTCAATTATTGCACAAGCCGTTGAAAGGACTAGAGAAAGAACCATTCATGACCGGACGCTGATCCCTCTGTGATATAAGCAAATCTCTCCATATCGCTATATCATTAATCCATTTGTTTATGTACTCTCCATTTATTTCAGTTATTCACCATGACTGCTTCAAATCATCAACCATTTTTCTGCACTTCTTGCAATCAGTGCCACATTCAAAAGCTCACCTCAGTTATCTCAATTTTATCACGGTAGAGCCAATTTTCGCTAAGTCTACGCAATGTAACTCTTCCTGAAATGTACTCCTTCGATCATAGGTGTGCGAAAACGTCGTGGAAAATGAATAAAGGAACGTCAACCCTGAGGAAGGAGCTCAATGATATCAGTTACCTGGAATCACACCCGGAGGTATGTCAAATGTTCAAGGATGCAGGGTGTTACAATTTTTGCAAAAAATTAAAGAGTTTTCATCAGCATGTGGCAGAGGCCTTCGCCCTCAATTTCGATGGAAAGAAAGCAATCATCGGCCGGGATGAATTCGATATTGATGAAGCCCTCATAGCCAAAGTAACAGAGCTTCCCACGACTGGAGAGAAATGGTTTAAAACCATTGTTATTAAGAATGTTGAATTCAGAACCTATTTAAAACCAGAACATAGGGGTTTGATATGGAAGAAAGATATTCCTGTATCTTTCCTTGAAGAGAAATGGCAGCAGTTATTGAAAGCTATAATGGTTTATATAACCTGTGAAGGGCGATACAATAGTGTGATGATTTACCATTTTAAACTTATAAAACATTTGACTGGTAGAAACCCACTCAATCTGCCCTATTTCCTCCACCTAATCTTATCCAAGATGGCTCATCAAGTCAAGGCCAAACCTAGTCAAGTTGCAGGAAGATTATCTCACCATAGTTTAATCAAACTGTTGGTTTGTGAGTTGTTGCAAAGAAAAGGTAAAGAGTGGAATTACTTCTTATTCTAGNTTTGTATTCACTTTGAATTATAGTACACTCATCACTTCACTTTATTATTTACCTTCTAAAATCTCTTAAACCACTTTGACTACTTTGACCTTTTGGGGCTTCTAGATGACATATGAGGGTCCTCCAATTTCGTAAGGTCATAACTCTCAAACCGTGAGGAGTTATGTGATGTTCAACATACCACTAGAAATGACATGACATGTACTATCCATCTAGAATAGTCTTACCTACAAATATGTCAAAACTCATACCATTATCCATCAAACAAACTTGGGTCCATTACCCAAACCTGGGTTCTCCAACTTCTCATGGCCATAACTCTCTAACTGTGAGGGGTTATGTGATGTTCCACATACCACCGAAAATGGAATGACATGTACTAACCATATAAAATAGTATTACCTTCAAATATATTAAAACTCATACCATTATACATCAAACAAACTTGGGTCCATTACCCAAACCTTTGTGCTACCGGAATTTGTTACCAGTCTTTCTTCAAGGGTTGACATCAATCACTAAGGGTTGACATCAATCTACAATATCACTCTCCAATGTTTGACATCAATGAAAACCAACAATCCATACCAAGTATCCATCAACCTAAGCCAACTTTTTGACAATCTCTCCCTTTGGCGTTGATGGCAACACTTAGTCATGATAGCATTCATGCTTATACTCCTCGTCAATGTTTCTATCTCCCCCCTTTTGAAATCAATGACAAAGGGTATCTCCCTTTGGGGTTGTTCCCCCTGTCTAAACTCTCCTTGGGCTACTCCCCCTATCTGAACTCTCCTTGGACTGCTCCCTCTGTCTACATGCCTCTGTGCTCTCTCTCAAAGTATTTCTATCCTGCATCTGATAAATATCTCTCCCTTTGTTATCAATGGAAAAGGTATCTTTCCATCTGGGGCTTCTCCCCCTATTTGAAATGTACTTGGGGATACTCCCCCTATCTGATCTCTTCCTGAAACTGATGTCCCAATATGAAATTTCCTCTTTATGGTGCTTCCTCATGTAAATCTAAGACATATAAGATAAGTATTCAAAAGCATTCATTTTGGAGTAGAAATTACTCCGAGTCTCTGGCGAAGATACTCAAAGGATTCCCGTGGAAGAGGTTTTGTAAAGATGTCTTCTACTTGTTCTTTTGTGCCCACATATTCGACTCTGATGTTATTCTCTACAACTCGTTCTTGTAGAAAGTGATACTTGATTGGAATGAGCTTCGTTTTGGAGTGCATCACTGGGTTCTTTGAGATACTGATGACACTTGTATTATCACAATAGATTGGAATGGGGTCATCATACTCAACCTATATATCTGTCAAAGTTTGTTTCATCCATAGAACTTGTGTACAACATGTTGCTGCTGCAATATACTCTGCCTTGGTTGTAGATAAAGATATTGATGATTGTTTCTTGCTTATCCATGATACTAAACACTCACCCAAGTAGAACACCGCTCCACTGGTGCTTCGTCGATCATCAATGCAACCTACCCAATCTGCATCTATGTAGGAAATAAGTGATAGATCCTTTCCTTTTTGATACCATAATCCAAACTCTTTTGTTCCTTTGAAATATCTAAAAATCCTCTTCACTACTAATACATTTGATTCCTTTGGTGCTGCTTTAAATTGTGCTACCTGTCCAACTTCCTTCATTACATATGGTCTAGATGCTGTCACATATAGTAAGCTACCAATCATTGACTTGTATTTCCTTTGGTCTGCAGACTTCAAATCATCATCTTTTATCAACTTGCAATTCGTTTGCATAGGAGTGGTAACTAGTTTGCAATCTTCCATTCTGAACCTCTTTATTATTTCTCTGATATACTTAGTTTGAGAAATAAAAATTCCTTGGTTTCTTTGACATATCTGAAGACCCAGAAAGAAGGATAGTTCTCCAAGTAATGTAATTTCATATTCATTCTACATATCCTTCGTAAATTTATGGCTTAACTTGTCATTAGTACTTCCAAAAACAATATCATCAATATAAATTTCAATTAATAAAATTCTACCTTGAGTTACCTTGATGTAGAGGTTGTTGTCTACACTTCCTTTCCATAGTTCATTGGGAGTTTTGTCATTGTTGTTTCTAAGCATTACTCTGTTTTGAATGTGAACTATTGTATGCACTACACGTGTCCAAAAAATATTTGTCAATTTGGAATCCATTAGCATTGTTCGAGCCATTTCCTGTGTAATTATCACCCATTATGATAATGTTCCTTTGTCTCTGAATCACTCTCTGAACCAATATATGAATCCATGTTCTCGTTCACTTTCATATATCTGTCCAAACCTGCTAAGTATTCTTACAAATCCATCTTTGTCCATACTGTCCAAGAATCTACTTGCGCAATTGTACATAATGCTGACCCATTTATCACTATACTATCATGAAGTCTTGATTAATCTATCAAACTGTACTTCTGCTAATTGATTTCTTTGGATATGTCTTCTCAAACTCTGCAAGATGCTCGAAGGATGGTTCTTTGGCCTTTCACAACTATCGCATAGATTTCCCCTGTCTAATATCATATTACTTGGGAGTCTCCAAGTTGTATGGCTCATAACAATTACTGCTCTGATGTGTATTCATCATCATCTTCATTGGTAGATTCATCATCATCTCCATTGGTAGATTCATCATCTCTCTGAGCTCTGACTTCTTTCTTTCTGTCTATGGATTCATCTTTCACTACAATACCTGAAAGTACAATATCTTGAACCTGCTCCTTATTTACTTATCCTTCTTTTCTTTCATTTATTTTCCAAACCTTTCTATATTTGACATCTTTCTTTTTCTTTGTAGATTTTTCTTCATCTCGTTTTATTTCCAATCTTGCGATCTCTAGGACCTAGTCTTTGTTCACATGTTCTTCCTGTTTTCTTATCCATACTTTCTTATATATGATATCAGTGTTCTCTTTCATGGAAGTATCGATCATGCTTCTACAATCATGAGCTATGTCCATAGTTATGACATTTGTAACATTCAATGTTATGTGGGGCCACATAAGGATTTCTTGCTTGAACATTTATTTTATAAGCCCTGCAATCTGCAACCTTATGTCCAAAGTTAGTACAATAAAAACAATGACCATAAAATTAATTTTCATACCTGGGAGTGAATGATCTTCTTTGTGGTGTAGTCCTTCTGAATTTCTGCGTTGACTGATCATGATCATGATTGAATCTTCTTTGTGGCTTGAACATAGATGGTCTTCTTGAAGATGTATCTTTATTAGTTTTCTTATATTTTGGTTGACCATGATTCATTCCTTTGGGTACTTCTGCACAACTCTTTCTATTTTCTTCATTCTTATTTTCTAGCAACATAGAGTGCTTCTCTTCATTCTCTACAACTAATGTGGATGTTTCTATCTCTTCAACATTCTTGTTGAACTTGACAATTTGACTCTTAGTGTGACAAATTCTTCTTCAATATTCTCAACCTCTTCTTCTTCATTCATTATATGAGACTTCATGACCTCTTCTTTTCTCTTTGCTTCTTCAAGTTGGATTTTCAATGTAATTATTTCCTCTTCCAATCTTCTCTCTTCTTGACCAAACTCTTCCTCAAGTTGGTTTAAGTAATTGGTT
>SNQJ01S0004139.1:129151-142669 GCA_010110895.2 Picea sitchensis
TCACTTCACTTTATTATTTACCTTCTAAAATCTCTTAAACCACTTTGACTACTTTGACCTTTTGGGGCTTCTAGATGACATATGAGGGTCCTCCAACTTCGTAAGGCCATAACTCTCAAACCGTGAGGAGTTATGTGACGTTAGACATACCACCAGAAATGGCATGACATGTAATGTCCATCTCGAATATTATTACCTGAAAATATATCAAAACTTATACCATTATCCATCAAACAAACTTGGGTCCATTACCCAAACCTGGGTTCTCCAACTTCTCATGGCCATAACTCTCTAACCGTGAGGAGTTATGTGATGTTCCACATACCACTGGAAATGGCATGACATGTACTACCCATTTAGAATAGAATTACCTTAAAATATATTAAAACTCATAACACTATACATCAAACAAACTTGGGTCCATTACCCAGACGTTTGTGCTACCAGAATTTGCTACCAAAATTTCTCCAAGGGTTGACATCAATCACTAAGGGTTGACATCAATCTACAATATCACTCTCCAATGGTTGAAACCAATGACAAACAACAATCTATACCAACTATCCTTCAACCTAAGCCAAGTTTATGACACTTGCTAGGTTTTCTCGTATTGGGATTCCTAGTGTACATCTTGTCTTCATTGTGTGAATGGTGTGGTATTTATTGTTTTATCCTTTTTATTAAATTCTCAGTCCATTTTAGTAATTTGAGCCCTATGCTTGTAATATTAAACTATATAAAAAAATAAATGTTGCATAATAGATGATACCCTCATAGTATTTTTAGAAACTCCTAAGGTCTATTGTGACAGATTGCCTAATGGAATATCTATGATAGTTTGCAGATCAAAATATGTCATTGTACAATAACAATATGATGAATATTTATACTCAAATACAGAGACAATGTAGTTATAATTGTTGTAAATGTTTATTTTTCTATATGAGATAATATGAGATCGATGTATTATTACAATGATGAATGTTCCATATATAGAGAACATATGGTGACCATCCATGAAAGGATGCATCCCTTGGATAATCAATAACTATTTATTATTATCATTTAATTATTATATATATTATTTAATAAACAATACTTATATTATTAATTATTAATCTAAGAGAATATATTCCTGATGTTTTCCAAACATCAACATTCCCTCTCAATGAGGGAGACATTTTTCATCATGCCAAGCTTGTCTATGAAGTATACAAACTTCTCYCTAGACTCATGACACTTGTCTGTTAGTCTTGGGAGATGTTTCTCTCCTACCTGAACCGAGGGGAACTCCTCCTATGGCTCTCCCTCCAGGCCAACTAACTCTCTATGATATTAAGCTCACTATGGGTCTRCATGTGATAGCACCTAGCATCTTGAGTCTTTATCATTCCTTCTCAAATCACCATGACTAGGAAAAATACCATACCGGGGTCATTTTCCACAGGTACACCCTTGTGAGTGAATGTTAGCCCAATGCTAACTGACACGACGAAAGCACCTCAAGTCCATATTATTCCTTGTCATGATCATGGAAGGACTATGTCTAGGCCCATTTACCACAAGTACACCTATGTGATAAATGTATCCTATCTCCCTTGGTCTACAACCCAATCTAGGAGAAGGCCCGCTTGATCTTGAAACATCAACACTCCCTCTTAGCTAGGGAGGTATATTTCCATAGTAGTACACAACTATTGTCTAGTGGTACACAACCACTGCTAGTAGCACACAACTATTGTATAGTGACACACAATCACTGTTAGTGGTACACAACCATTGTAGTAGTACACAACTATAATCTAGAGACACATAGTCTCTGCCAGTGGTACACAACCACCATAGTAGAAAAAGGTTTGTCACACATGAACTCCCATGTGGACTTCTATAGGCTACTCCCTCTAGAAACACTAGGGTCAACTCCCCATAGTGTGTGACGTCAAGTTAAACTCCCTTGACATGTCCTCATGTGCTCTCCACAAGTGACGTTGGGCTATAATCCCAAACCCACTTATCCCTTCTCGGATAAGTGTCCTAAAAAATCAACTCATCTCAATCACATAGGAGTATGATCTAGAGAATGGATGTCACACATGGCACTCCCATGTGGACTTCTAGAGGATACTCCCTCTAGAATCACTAGGGTCAACTCCCCATAGTGTGTGACATCAAGGTAAGCTCCCTTGACATGTCCTCATGTGCTCTCCACAAGGGATGTTGGGCTATAAGCCCAAACCCACCTATCCCTTCTCGGATAAGTGTACTCATAGATCAAATAAATTCATTCATAGAGGAGTACGATATGGAGAATGTCTCAGGAAGTTGCAAACATCAGCACTCCCTCTCAATGAGGGAGGAATTCTTTGCCACACCAAGTCTATCATGAAAGTACTCAAACTTTGTCCTGGTAAGGGGTTTGGTAAGAACATAAGAAACCTACTCATCTGTAGGAAGGTATTTCACCATTACTTCCTTCCTCTGCACCATGTCTAACTATTCCTCGTAGGTATCTCAACACATGCTTCGCAACAATCCAGTGTGTTTGTCTCGATTGACTCATAAACTAGCTAAGTGCACTCATTGCATAGCAAGTATATGGTCTGGTGTTAACCAAATGCATCAACGATCTAATAAATTTTATGTATAGGGTCAGATAAATATTATCGAAATAAGAAGAAGACACACTTAGTTTCTTCAGATTCGTCACTATTGGTGTAGCCATGAGCTTATAGTTCAACATCCCAAACTTCTTCAATATCTCAACTGTGTACTTCCCCTAACTCAGGAATATCTCATCATTTTTCTGCCACACCTCTAGTCCTAGGAAGTAGTGCATCATACCAACGTCCTTCATCTCAAACTCATAGGCCAACACATGCTTGCATTCAACAATAAGGCTCTATGTACTGGTGAGGAATAAATCATCAACGTAGAGGACCAAAATCAAGGACTCATCATTAACAATATTTTAGTACAGGTTGGGATCAACAACACTTTTTTTGAATCCCAAACTCATCAGATGTCCATCAACCCTTGCATACCAAGCTCACAGTGCTTGCTTGAGTCCATACAAGGCCTTCTTCAACCTGCACACATGAGACTCCTTCTCATGTATCACGAAACCATCTGGTTTCTCTATGTATACTTCTTACTCAATATCTTCATTGAGAAAGGTTTTATTCACATCCATCTGATGTAGTCTCCAACCCATGTATGCTACAAGGGAAATAATCGCTTGGATAGAAGTGTATCGAGCAATAGGAGCAAATGTATCCTCATAATCTATTCCCTCCACCTTAGAGAATCCTCTAGAAACAAATCTCATTTTGTGATTCTTGATGCTCCCATCACCAGTTTGTTTGATCTTATAGATCCACTTGGAAGTCACTACATACTTCCCCTCAGGTCTCGGAACAATATCCCACAGATCATTCTTCATGATGGACTGATACTCCTCCATCATGGCATTTCTCCATAATGGATGACTAGATGCCTCCTCATAACATGAAGACTCAAAATCAATGATGTGGCTCATAGCTGTGACGTAACACGAATATCTCCGAGGTCTCTTTCTCTTTCAGAAGGTACCATCAGGAGCTGAATGTCCTTCTGCTCCTATAGAGTTTGACGAGCCCATGCAGATCTCTTTCGACCTATTTCAATATCTCTAGGAACATCAACTAGAGGTACAAGATCAATGGGATTAATTGGATCAATAGGCTCAATTGTATCCCTCTGAACTGTTGGAGGGTGAGGGGGAGAAGGAACCATATCTTCCTATCTCTCACTATCAATCTCCATGTGAGATCCTCTAGATTGCATGAAGGTTGCCTCCTCCTTAAAGGTAACATCTCTGCTCACCTCAATCTATCTCTGACCAGGGATATAGATCTGGTATGCCTTCGAAGACTCACTGTACCCCACAAATGTACCCTTTCTTCCTGAAGGGTCTAGCTTGGTCATTTTCTCCTTGGGTACATGAAAGTATATTGGACACCCAAATATCTTGAAGTATCCAACCTCAGGTTTCACTCATGAATTGTGTCCATACTAGACATCCCATGGTTCCCTCATGGAATACAAGTCTAATAAATATCGAGGTTCCCTCATGGAACCAATGTCTCACAAGACATATCGAGTTATCCTCATGAAACTAATGTCTTGGTTCCTTCATTTGACCATCTGAGGAACACTAGGATGAAATCCTTATTCCCTCCTACTAGTCCATAATTTTGTTCAACTACAACAATTGTTGTTCTTGGATTCATTGTCCTCCCCATTGCCTTAATAACTATTAAATAAGGGAGGCTTGTTTGGGTAATCTGTATGAATATTTCTTCCACCAAAGAAAATCTCAAGGTTCCAAATTCAAACCGTACTCTAGAGAGTGAAATAAATGTTCATGCACCCAATTGCAGGTAAACAAATAAAGGTACATATCATTGTTTGCATTTCCAAAATTTGAAGTTTCTTATTCAAAGCTTCACTCATATGCTTTCTCGGGAATGCAATTGAGGAGGAAACCCTATGCACCGAGTTTTTAACTGTATATCTTTGTTTCTTGAAAAACAAAACAAGATTGGCAAGTCCTCATTCTCGATCATAGTACTTAACATACCTTGTCAAAGATTCATCAATTCTATTGAAATATTGGGCGGCACCAACTGTCCAAGGAAGAAGCAGAAGAGAGGATGATTCCCCATGGGGACGATGAGAGCACCTTCCCAATACAAGGATCTTGTGTGTCGATGGTGATACTCACGAGCATGCACATACTCAACAAACTTGCCTCTCTTCAATGCAATGACAACATGGGTGTGGAACTAGGGTTTATACCACCATCCAGTATTGTTAATCACATTCCCTTTGCAAATCACCTCTTCTATTGAAGCATACCTACATGTTGTGATCACAACGTTTGTCTCGTTGAATATAATAGTTTCAACAAAATCAAGCACCTTTTTCTTCGTAATCGTTTTGAGGTGGACGAAAGGATTCTAGGTACTGGTTGGTGATGTCGTTCAAGTTACCAGTGATAGGACTATAAGTGACCTTCATGTATTCCTTGAATGGATTGAGTCGGAACTAGGCTCCGAAAAGAAATCCAATGGAACCAAGCGACTAGGGCACCACATGGAGGAGGTTGGAGTACTCATTGTCAGTAGCGACCCTGACCAGAGACCCATCGACCAAGATGAGCTTGTAGGAAATGCAAGTATCAGAGAAGAAGCTGAAGAGGTGGTTGTTTCCCTTGATGTCATAACCATTGATTACCCCACCCATGGTGAGATCGTCGAGTTCAGGGAGCACTTGGGGCGCCATCCCCAGTGGCAACAAAATGACACTAACCTCTGACATGAAAACCATGGGCTCGCACTTGATGAGAATCCTCTCCCTATCCACCCACACGATGTCTGTGAGATGGAAGAGATCCACCTCGAACCTGTGAGAATGATTGTGCTTCGAGTGCCTCATGGAGACCTTGAGCCACAACCTTCGCACCGTACAGATCATCCCGTTGAGCTTTGGTTGTCAACTACTTATGTGATCCTGCACTTTCTTGATCGCCTTCCTGTCCTTCTCCTCCGATGGGGGCCTGTGGATCAGGCACTAGATAGTAGCCTCCTATTGAATATACTGATAAAACAAGAAGGTTAGAGGCAGAACGATGGGTACTATCAACACCCACTTAAAACACACCAGAAAATATTGTTGAATTTCAAAGTTGATAAAATTCCATGTCAATAATTGAAGGAATATGTTTCCGTGTAACCAAATGTAAGCTATCTCTCTCATTTTCCTGGGCCCTCCTGTGAGGGAGTCAAGCCCAGTCTGGCTCTGATACCATTTTGATTTTTCTATATGAGATAATATGAGATCAATGTATTATTATAATGATGAGTGTTCCATATATAGAGAACATAAGGTGACCATCCATGAAAGGATACGTCCCTTGGATAATCAATAACTATTTATTATTATCATTTGCTTATTATATGTATTATTTAATAATCAATACTTATATTATTAATTATTAATCTAAGAGAATGTATTCTCGATGTTGTCCAAACATTAATAGTAAATAATTGGTCGATCAATCAATTAAACTACAATTTGAGTCATACATTAGATTTAATACTTGATTTAATCAACTAAGATTCCTAAAACATCTTTTGCAACCTCAAAATTTTCTTTATCCCAAAGAAGGGAGGGATAGATCCAAAAAGTAATCAATCAACTTTTTGTTTTAAGACTATTTATATATGTATGGGATTATCTCTAGGAATTCCTTAAATTATTGTCCATAAGGGTAAGGGATCAAGAGAGTCCATGGATAAAGGTTGAGTGATTTGCATAATCCATGACCAAAATTCTAAACTATATTCTGAAGAAAATTGTCAGTGAAAAAAATATGTTGTCGCATGAAGACTGTTATCGTATGATTTGAACTTATGCAAATCCCAACACAAGTAGGTCAAATCTTGCGTAACTACAAGATATCCCACCACTATCACCATAATATGAAATCCCCACGTTTTAGTGATGGATGAGGTCCACCACAGGGGAGGCATCCCCAATGAACTCAATGGATCAAAGTGACAAGTTTATTAGCTAATCCCACTGCCCCCTCTCTTGATCACCTAAGTCAGAGTCTATGTCTATAAAATTGAGGAAGAAAAGGATGTCTCGGGTACCTTCCTGGAACAAGAACAATCATAACATAAGTATATTGATTTCCAAGTACTAATATGTAATATAAACCTCAAGATACAATAGAAAATAACAGTTGATGATGGTTGGTACAAAATTGCAACAAAATATCAGTTTACAACAACAAATTAGAATTTTGTAACAACAATAAGAAAACTAGATCAAAATTACATGGAATTACAATGAAAACTTAGCATATATCCAATAGATCAATTCCCACTTGTTCTAAGAAAAATTCTGAGTATATTAAGTTAGTGTTAGACTAGTGTATGCAGAAAAATCAAGTGAATTAGATGGTTGTAGCAATGTTTTGCAACAACAACAACAAATTTAGTGAGTTATCTTAGGTTAGAGTTAGGAAACGTTAGTAAAATCTTTATAGAGTAAGAATTGATGATTGTTTGATCACTTTCTTTCATAAGAGAGCAAGTAAACTAGTTCCTTTGGGGCTTATGGGGTCTTTACAACAACAATATAATTTAATTGGAGATGATGCTAGCAATTTATAATGGATGGATCTTGAATTCTAAGGTGCTATCACTTTAGTGACTTAGATTTCAAACCAATAAATTGCTAGAGTGAAAGCACCTTTTGGCTTTAGCAACTTCTCCTCCTTCCTTGGAGTCTTTGATAATGTCAACACGAGCCTAGAATCAAACTCCTAAAGTGATAACACTTTAGGGATTTAGGAGATTAAATCTAGATAGGATTTCCTTACAAATTGATTGATGAAATTAGCCTTATGAGAGGAGGAATCACTTATGCTCCTCTCTTAGGGTTTTTTCCAAGCAATAAATCTTCACTATGAACAAGTAAATTCCCAACAAAGAATTAATGACAAGAAAATGACAAGTAAAAATCCTAATTGCAAAGAATTCCTCCAAAAATCAGTGAAGAGACATCCAATCTTGTCCTCCAAACCCTAGCGCATGAGTAAAAGAGCTAATATTTCCAAAGATAGCAAAACTTTCAGTCCAAACTCTCTTGTGTGAGAGAAAAGTGTGATGATAAAATGAAATGTTGGCTAGACATATTTATATGGGAAATCCTAGCCATGAAAATACTCTAACCAAAATTCACGTCTCTTTACAAGAGGGCCAACTTGTCAATTTTCCCTTTCAAATTTACAAAAATTAAATTTTACATCAAACAAAACCCTAGAAGGGTGACGTCATGCCCTAAGGGGGTGACGTTCAACTCTAGGAAGGTGACATTGAGGCTACAAGGTCAAACATTGGGCCTCCCAAGGCCATATGTCAAGCCATCTAGTGCCAAAGTGACATACCAAGTGTTATCCTCCATCAAACCATCTCTGGAACCATCTCCATCGAGGCATATCCCTCCAAGGGTGATGTCATGGGATAGGAAAGTGACATCTAGGCCTCCAAAGGCCAATGTCCAAGTGGAAGATGGTGGGAGCTCATCATCTATCCATTAAAGTGCCTCCAAAGGAAATGACCTCCATCATCAAAGTGCAACATCCATCATCTTATGTGCCCCAGACATGGGATCTAACATCCATCTCTGGGCTACAAAGCCCCTCATAAAGGTGCAAACAAAGTCATCTCCCCATGAATATGTGTTAGTCGAGCAAGGTCCTGCAAAGACAAGAAAATACACCCTCCAGGGGCTCACAAGTCACAAGTATCATGCCTATTAAGTTATATCTAATAAAAGAACCACCCAAACATGTGCATCAAATCCCCCTTTTCAAATTAAGAAAATGCTCAAAGACCTTAGAAGTTTTGCCTAGTTTAGGTATGGGAGGGGTGTCATGGAGCCCTATTGGGTAAGACAATCCCCAAGTCAAGGGACATTTCCCAAGAAGAACCTATCTAAGTCATGTAGTGAGTGTGAGGTGGATTTTGAGGAAACACTTCTAGGTATGGGGTCCTTGACATACAAGGGTTCATATTGTCTCATTTATGGGTCACTTTGTAGAGTTTATGATGCATCCTTCATTTTCAATACAACCTTTTTACAATCCCTTTTCCATTTAATTTATTAGAGTCTGAACATTAAGTACTATATGCAAGGGAAAGTAAAGAATATTGCAATACCACTTGAATCTAGGATACATTGAGTTCCATGTGCAATGGAAAGTAAAAGACACTGCAATCATCCCCTCGACAAGAGGAGCATTTATTAATTATGTGATTTATTTTGTAGGTCTTTCATTTTTTGGAGAAGCATTTTATTGTTCTTAGAACCTCAGGGCGAGAATCTAGAAGGATAATGATTGAATTTTATCTCTCACCAACTACAAAACCTCTAGGCCTTCAACCCCTTCTTCCCATGAAATGAGGTACAATCCCTTCTTGGTTCAATGAAATCGAAAACCCAGAAGATAAGGAAACATAGGAGTAGAATGATGGAAGGGAATGGTACAATGACTCTTCAAAGGACCACCCAATATAAACCCTTTTCCCAAGGGTGACCTACTTACTAGGAATCCATGTCACAAACCAAGGAGAAACTAGGAAAAATGTATAAATTCCAAGTAGACATTTCATAATCAAGAAAGTATTCTTTGCAACATGCTCAAATGCTTCATATATTAAAATGACACTTACCACAATACTTGACTCGTTACCTCATGAAGCAAGACTTGTTGTCTTCTGGGGCCAAACCGATGTGGTGGATGTTGCTCTGTTGTTGGTGTTAATGATGGTGTGATCATAAATAGGAGGGGCCTTGCGGGTTCTGTTGGTCAACTTGACTCTCGGTACTACATGTCTGCTATGTCTGCTANTTTTTTTTTTTTTTTTTTTGCCTGAAGATGTAATTTTGCATTAAGTTTTGCTTGATTATAAGAGTTCAACTTTGATTGAGTCTCTCTTCACTCTATAGATATTGTCTCTGCAGGGATCCCTTAATTGATCATCTTTTGCATGGATCCCTTACTTTATTGTCTCTGCATGGATCCCTTACTTTTCATTGATCATCTTTTGCATGGATCCCTTACTTTTCATAGATCCCTGACTAAGCCACTTTTCATGGATCCCTGACTAAGCCACTTTATCTTTGAGCTCATAACTTGTGAAGTTTGGCTATGTTTGGAAAACTTCTATCATTTATTGTATCATCTGTCTTACCTAATTGGAAATAATTTTATCGATGGAATGAACTAATGTATTGTTAATTAATCATCATTTAAAAATTTCTTCATCTCAATCTTTTCACATAAAAATAATCAAGTGACTGTAAACATAACTACACATGTTGACTTTGCAATCTTAAAAACCTTAATTTATTTGTCGATTCCATGGTCGGTATTTCACTTTTTATTTATATTAAATTAACAAAATCGTCTCTCTATTCCATGTACTTGAAAAAAACATATCACGGTGCCTATTAATAATGTTATCATGGAGATTTGAGTTTCCAAAGCATCATTGGGCAACATGATAAATTTTATACCCTGAATCCATTTCAAAAATCAATCTACATGGATACATAAAAATCAATCTACATTGATAGATATGGGTGGGTACTATGAAGTGATAGATTTGGTGGTTCGATGAAATGTTAATGTACGATGTAGATTATAATATTTAACAATAAATATTATAAAAATACCATTTCCAAAATGTAAGGATTATGGTTTAAAATAAGGATTGCAATTAATGATTTTATAGAAAATAAATATGTATATTAGTGAAGAAGAGAATTTACAATTGTTTATCATTTAATTGAGTATGCCCATTTTATATGGTTATACTATAAATGAGTGTAAATTCATTTTAACTTCAAATTTATCATGCATGAATTAAATTTTTAAAGGTGTAAATCTTTTCTCAATTTAAAATCATAGTTAAGATGGATCTACACTAGTTATATTGAACAGTGCACCATTAATATGTTTCAACCATAATAATTTTTTACTTTCAATTGTTTTATATATATATATATATATATAAGGTTGATATTGAAACATTTCACATAAAGTGGACATTGAAATATTTTATTTATGGTTGACATTGAAAAATAATAATTGTTTTTAATATTTTTTAAATTTTACATGTCAACTCCATGTTAAGCACTCAAGGAATTACACATCTCCCTCATAGTGGGATGTAAAAAACACATATTGGTGGAATAATAAATCTTTTACTTTCAATACACACACACATATAAAGTTGATATAATAATATTTTACTTAAGGTGGACATTGAAATATTTTGTTATTATTAATATTTTTTTAAATACCATGTGTCAAGTTCATTTTGAGAATGAAACAAATTATACATCTCCCTCATACTTGGTTGTAGAAAACTCCTCTCAGTGCAATTATTTCAATGATAACTACATATTAAAGATAAAACTAGTGCATGATAAGCAATATTACATGCGATGCATTAATAATAGGAGCATAAGTAAGATACCACATATAATTGGCACTGCTAAGGTTTGAATTCTAGAGTTTGGAGAATTTTTATTCTCCTTTAATGGTGATGATACCGGTGGGAGCACACCATTAAGGCCTTTAAGTTCATTGTGTATACAATAGAAAAAATGGTAGTGACCTCTCGCTTATCTCCAAGGCACTTTGTAAAAAAGTTGGATGTCATTCCCTATGTCAATATGCCATAAGAATCCCCCATTGATCCAAAATGGATCACTATATAATTTGTCATTTGTTTTGGTTCCTTTTTAGTGGAAAAACTAGAGCCATGGACTTATAGAAACCATTTTAGGTATGGGGTCCTTGACATACAAGGGTTCATATTATCTAATTTATGGGTGACTTTGTAGAGTTTATGCTGCATCCTTCATTTTCAATGCAACCTTTTTACAATCCCTTTTCCATTTAATTTATTAGAGTCTGAACATTGAGTACTATATGCAAGGGAAAGTAAAGAGTATCACAATACCACTTGAATCTAGGATACATTAAGTGCCATGTGCAATGGAAAGTAAAAGACACTGCAATGCATCCCCTCGACAAGAGGAGCATTTATTAATTATGTGATTTATTTTGTAGGTCCTTCATTTTTTGGAGAAGCATTTTATTGTTCTTAGAACCTCAGGGAGAGCATCTAGAAGGATAATGATTGAATTTTATCTCTCACCAGCTACAACACCTCTAGGCCTTCAACCCCTTCTTCCCATGAAATGAGGTACAATCCCTTCTTGGTTCAATGAAATTGAAAACCCAAAAGATAAGGAAACATAGGAGTAGAATGATGGAAGGGAATGGTACAATGACTCTTCAAAGGACCACCCAATATAAACCCTTTTCCCAAGGGTGACCTACTTACTAGGAATCCATGTCACAAACCAAGGAGAAACTAGGAAAAATGTATAAATTCCAAGCAGACATTTCATAATCAAGAAAGTATTCTTTGCAACATGCTCAAATGCTTAATATATTAAAATGACACTTACCACAGTACTTGACTCGTTACCTCATGAAGCAAGACTTGTTGTCTTCTGGGGCCAAACCGATGTGGTGGATGTTTCTCTGTTGTTGGTGTTAATGATGGTGTGATCATAAATAGGAGGGGCCTTGCGGGTTTTGTTGGTCAACTTGACTCTTAATACTACATGTCTGCTATGTCTGCTACCTATGGGCCTTGAGAGATGATCTCCTTAATCACCCCTAACCCGAGGAGGGGTAACAAAGATCAGTCAAGCACTCTAAGAAACTATAATAACCCCAATGGAAAACACATGGTAGTCACATTTTACTTTGGTATATGGAAATGATGTTATAATTCTAGTTAATTTGGAAATTAGTGCTTTGACATTAGCCAAACAAATATCTAGAGAATAGGATATATCAATCATGAAAACAAAACGTTTTCAACTTTTACATGTGAAGGAAGAGAGATAAAAGGCATTTTATTCATTGAAGAGGGATTATACTAGAATTAAAAGGAATTTTGATAACAAATCCACTTCGAGGAAGTTTTAAGAAGGGAAATTTGTATTCATGTAGTATAAAGCTCATGAAAATCTCTCAATGCATAAGAATATTGATTCCTCAATGTTAGGACCTTATTAAATTGATAAGAAAATTGGAGAAATTATTTTATGTTAAAGGATATGGATGGTATAAATTTGATAAGAAAACTGGAAGATTATTTTATGTTAAAGGATATGGATGGTATATAGCTATGATTACCCATTAATACTCAGGAATTTTTAAAATTTCTTATTCTTAGAGTTTTATCTTCCTTTTTGAGTTTAGTGTATTTGAATATTGTGTCTTTCAAGGAGTTAGCACTAATTACCCAAATTTTATCTTATGTTTTAATATTTTATTAGAAATTGGGGATTTTTTTTTTTTTTTTCTTAAGATGTGATTTTACATTAAATTTTGATTGATTATGAAAGTTCAACTTTGATTGAGTCTCTCTTCACTCTATAGATATTGTCTCTGCATGGATCCCTTACTTTTCATCGATAATCTTCTGCATGGATCCCTTACTTTTCATAGATATTGACTAAGCCACTGTATCTTTGAGCTCATGACTTGTGAAGTTTGGCTAAGTTTGGAAAACTTCTATCATTTATTGTATCATCCGTCTTACCTAATTGGCAATAATTTTATCGATGGAATGAACTAATGTATTCTTAATTAATCATCATTTAAAAATTTCTTCATCTCAATCCTTTCACATAAAAATAATTAAGTGACTGTAAACATAACTGTTAAATATATTGTACCCTCAACAGTATGACCGTACACTGCCAGCTGTACTGGACAACTGTACTTTCTATTTTTGTCTTGCTTGAGCATATATAGCTCAACCATCTTACATTGTAATGATCTCTTCAGTTCTGTTCTGTATTTCTTCATAC
>SNQJ01S0004139.1:142679-163988 GCA_010110895.2 Picea sitchensis
GTAGATTATAATATTTAACAATAAATATTATAAAAATACCATTTCCAAAATGTAAGGATTATGGTTTAAAATAAGGATTGCAATTAATGATTTTATAGAAAATAAATATGTATATTAGTGAAGAAGAGAATTTACAATTGTTTGTCATTTAATTGAGTATGTCCATTTTATATAGTTATAATATAAATTAGTGTAAATTCATTTTAACTTTAAATTATCATGTCTGGATTAAATTTCTAAAGGTGCAAACCTTTTCTCAATTTAAGATCGTAGTTAAGATGGATCTACACTAGTTGTATTGAGCAGTGCACCATTGAAATGTTTCACCCATAATAATTTTTTACTAAAGGTGAAAACCTTTTCTCAATTTAAGATCGTAGTTAAGATGGATCTACACTAGTTGTATTGAGCAGTGCACCATTGAAATGTTTCACCCATAATAATTTTTTACTTTCAATTGTTATATATATATATATATATATATATATATATATATATAAGGTTGATATTGAAACATTTCACATAAAGTGGATATTGAAATATTTTATTTATGGTTGACATTGAAAAATAATAATTGTTAATATTTTTTAAATTCTATATGTCAACTCCATGTTAAGCACTCAAGGAATTACACATCTCCCTCATAGTGGGATGTAAAAAGCACATATTGGTGGAATAATAAATCTTTTACTTTCAATACACACACATATAAAGTTGATATAAAAATATTTTACTTAAGGTGGACATTGAAATATTTTGTTATTATTAATATTTTTTTAAATGCCATGTGTCATGTCCATTTTTAGAATGAAACAAATTATACATCTCCCTCATACTTGGTTGTAGAAAACTCCTCTCAGTGCAATTATTTCAATGATAACTACATATTAAAGATAAAACTAGTGCATGATAAGCAATATTACACGTGATGCATTAATAATAGGAACATAAGTAAGATACCGCATATAATTGGCACTGCTAAGGTTTGAATTCTAGAGTTTGGAGAATTTTTATTCTCCTTTAATGGTGATGATACTGGTGGGAGCACACCATTAAGGCCTTTAAGGTCATTGTGTATACAATAGAGAAAATGGTAGCGACCTCTCGCTTATCTCCAAGGCACATTGTAAAAAAGTTGGATGTCATTCCCTATGTCAAGATGCCATAAGAATCCCCCATTGATCCAAAATGGATCACTATATAATTTGTCATTTGTTTTGGTTCCTTTTTAGTGGAAAAACTAGATCCATGTACTTGTGGAACCCATTTTAGGGGAATGTCCTATTTTGGTGATTTTGGGTCTTGAAATGTATAAAGCTCATTTGAGGCATTAAATGAACATTTTTTGGGTGTAAATTTTTCTTACAAAATTGACATTTCTTTGAAATTGTTTTACCCATTAAGAAATTTCCAATAACGAAAACATCCCTTCAAATGGAGTTTGTATGGGGAAGTAATTCCTCCTACAAGTTGACCTATTATTTCACTACCATAGTATCGAGTGGATGCCATGTCAACTCCCATTACCCCCACATGTGGAGCTAGCCATATGTGGACTTTCAAGAAGATTCTAGAGAGTCCAAAACCCTAACCATAATCAGGAGTTGAGGCATGCCAAAAACATAACCCTAACCCTTGATGGTTTTCAAGACATGTTAAATACCAAGCCACTAGGAAAGGAAAGGGTTACATTCCTATTGTATTGATTTTTTGTTTCATAGTTGAGTAGAGCAAAGGAGTGGAATATTGTGAGAAAAACAAAGGAAGTAGAAGACCATGTAGCAGTATTCAAACCACAATGTATATTGCAACTTCATAGTGAGTCCATTCTTCTTTGTATTTTCATTTTATATCTAAGAAGAAAAGAGTAGGGCATAATCCTCACCTTCTTGTTAGGTTTTCCCATATTGGGCTTCCTAGTGTACATCTTGTCTTTATTGTGTGAATGGTGTGGTATTTATTGTTTTAGAATTTTTATTACATTCTCAGTCCATTCTAGTAACTTGAGCGCTATACTTGTAATATTAAAATATAAAAATAAATAAATGTTGCATAATAGAGGATACCCTCATAGTAATATTAGAAACTCCTAAGGTATATTGTGACAAATTGCCTAATGGAATATCTATGATAGTTTGCAGATCAAAATATATCATTGTACAATAACAATATGATGAATAATTATACTCAAATACAGAGACAAAGTAGTTATAATTGTTGTAAATACTTGGTCGATCAATAAACTAAACTACAGTTTGAGTCATACATTCGATCTAATACTTGATTTAGTCAACTAAGGATCCTATAACATCTTTTGCAACCTCAAACTTTCCTTTATCCCAAAGAAGGGAGAGCTAGATAAAAAAAGTAATGAATTTACTTTTTGTTTTAAGACTATTTATATATGTATGAAATTATCTCTATGAATTCCTCAAATTATTGTCCAAAAGGGTAAGGGATCAAGAGAGTCCATGGATAAAGGTTGAGTGATTTGCATAGTCCATGACCAAAAATATAATCTATATTTTGAAGAAAATAGTTAGTGAAAATAAATATTGTCACATGAAGATTGTTATTGCATGATTTGTACTTCTGCAAAGTCAAACACAAGTAAGACAAATATTGTGTAACTACAAGATATCTCACCATTATCACCTTAGTAGGAAATCCCCATGTTTTAGTGATGGATGAGGTCCACCACGGGGGAGGCATCCTCAGTGACCTCAAGGGATCAAAGTGGAAAGTTTATTAGCCAAGCCCACCACCCCCTCTCTTGATCACCTAATTCAGAGTCTTTGTCTGTAAAATTGAGGGAAAAAAAGATGTCTCGGGTACCTTCCTGCAAAAAGAACAATTATAGCATATGTATAGTGATTTCCAAGTACCAATATGTAATATAAACTTCAAGAGACAATAAACAATAAAATTTAATGATGGATGGTACAAAATTGCAACAATATATCAGTTTACAACAAAAAATTAGAATTTTGTAACAAGAATAAGAAAACTAGATCAGGATTGCATGAAATTATAGTGAAAACTTGACATATATCCAATATATCAATTCCCAATTGTTCCAAGCAAAATTATGGGTATATTGAGTTAGTGTTAGACTAGTGTATGTAGCAAAATGAAGTGAATTAGATGGTTGTAGCAAAGTTTTGCAACAACAAAAATAAATTTAGTGAGTTAGCTTGGGTTAGAGTTAGGAAGAGTTAGTAAAAGCCTTAGAAAGTAAGAATTGATGATTGTTTGATCACTTTCTTTCACAAGAGAGAAAGTAAACTAGTGCCTTCGGGGATTATGGGGTCTTTAAAACAAAAATATAATGTAATTGGAGATGATGCATACAATGTCTAATGGATGGATCTTGAAGTCTAAGGTGCTATCACTTTAGGGCCTTAGATTTCAAACCAATAAATTCCTAGATTAAAAGCACTTTTGGGCTCTAGCAACTTCTCCTCCTTTTGTAGACTCTTTAATAATGTCAACAATAGGCTAGAATCAAACTCCTAAAGTTCTATAACTTTAGGGATTTAGGAGATTAAATATAGGTAGGATTTACTTCACAAATTGATGGATGAAATTAGCCTTATGAGAGGAGGAAGAACTTATGCTCCTCTCTTAGGGTTTTATCCAAGCAATACATCTTCAATATGAACAAGTAAATTCACAACAAAGCATTAATGACAAGACAATGACAGGTACAAACCCTAATTGCAGAAAATTCCTCCAAAAATCAACGAAGAGACATCCAATATTGTCCTCCAAACCCTAGCGCATGAGTAAAAGAGCCAATATTTCCAAAGTTAGAAAAAAGTTCAGTCCAAACTCTCTTGTGTGAGAGAAAAGTGTGATAATAAAATGAAATGTTGGCTAGCCATATTTATATGGGAAATACTAGCCATGAAAAGATTCTAACTAGAAGTCATGTCTCTTTACAAGAGGGTCGATTTGTCAATTTTCCCTTTCAAATTTACAAAAATTAAATTTTACATCAAACAAAAACCTAGAAGGGTGACGTCATTCCCTAAGGGGGTGATGTTAAACTCTAGGAAGGTGACATTGGTCCTGCAAGGTGTAATGTTGGGCCTCCCAAGGCCATACACCAAGCCATCTAGTGCCAAATTTCCATGCCAAGTGTTCTCCTCCATCAAACCATCTCTGGAAGCATCTCCATCAAGGCCTATCCCTCCAAGAGTGATGTCATGGGATAGGCAAGTGAAATGGAAGGTGGTAAGTATGGAAGGGAATGGTACGATGACCCTTGAAAGGACCACCCAATAGAAACCCTTTTCTCGAGGGTGACCTACTTACTAGGAAGCCATGTCACTCGGTAAGGTGAAACTAGGAAAACGATATAAATTCCAAGCAGATGTTTCATAATCAATAAAGGATTATTTACGACATGCTCAAATGATTCAAATATTAAAATGAAACTTACCACGATACCAGGATCGTTACCTCATGAAGCAAGACCTATTGTCTTCTGGGACCAAGCCGATGTGGTGGATGTTGCTCTATTATTGGTGTTAATAATGGCATGATAAAAAATAGGAGGGGCCTTGCGGGCTCTACTGGTCAATTTGACTATCGGTACTCCATGTCATCTTCTCCTGGGCCTCAAAACATGATCTCCTTAGTTACCCCTAGCATGGGGAGGTAACAAAGATCACTCAAGCACTCTAAGAAACTACAATAAACCCAATGAAAATTACCACATGGTAGTCACATTTTACTTTGGTAAATGGAAAGGATGTTTTAATTCTAATTAATTTGGAAATTAATGCTTTGACATTAGCCACAAAAGTATCTAGAGAAGAGGATATATCAGGCACAAAAACCAAATTTTTAACTTTTACATGTGAAGGAAGAGAGATAAAACACATTTTATTCATTGAAGAGGGATTATACTAGAATCGAAAGGAGTTTTAATCACAATGCTACTTCAAGGAAGTTTTAAGAAGGGAAATTCGTATTCATGTAGTAAAAATCTCATGAAAATCTCTCAATGCATAAGAATCTTGATTCCTTATTGTTAGGACCTTATTAAATTGATAAGAAAATTGGAGAAAAATATTTCATGTTAAAGGATATGGATGGTACATAGATATGATTACCAATTAATGCTCGTCGTTTCATGCATTTTTAAAATTTCTTATTCTTAGAGTCTTATCTTCCTTTTTGAGTTTAGTGTATTTGAGTATTGTGTCCTTCAAGGAGTTAGCAATAAGTTCCCCAATTTCTATCTTTTGTTTTAATCTTTTACTAGATATTAGGGATCCCTCCTTTTTTGGTCTCGAAGATATGATTTTGCCTTAAGTTTTGCTTGATTATGGGAGTTCAACTTTGATTGAGTGTCTCTTCACTCAATGGATGTTGTATTACCCTCAGATCCCTTACTTTTCATTGATCATCTTCTGCATGGATTGTGACTAAGCCACTTTATCTTTGAACTCATGACTTGTGAAGTTTGGCTAAGTCTTGATTTTCCCCTTGAAAACTTTATCATTTATTTGATTTATTGGAAGTTTTTTATATTTTGTATCTCTTCAAGTTTCTTCTTTCTGTGACATTGCACAAATCCTTCAAACTTCAAACCTCCTAAACCTTACAATAATGCACAACCTTCCAAAGTTTCTTCATGATTGTTGTGAATTGCTTTAAACTTTCCCTTTATTACTCCTTTCACAAGTTTTAAACTTCAAAATCCATGCAACATTGTGCATTATTATATAAAATCCAAAATACTAAATGGTGCAACAAGACCTCATAGGATAACTTTGCAAGAGTGACAAAGTTGAAATGTTGGAAACCTATGTTGTATCACAAAGAGTCAAAATTTTGAAAGATATCACCCCCCACGACAGGGCACAAGAGGTTTTTTTTTTTTGTAATTGTGACATATTGTAGAGGATGCAAACTATGAAAAAAAAAATTCTATGAGTTTTCACATATTCACAAGTTGAGGATTGCAAGGATCATAAAGAATGGAAAATTAGGACCTGCGTTGTATTGCAAAGATGAACAACTATAGAAATTGTTGGCCTTGCAACAAGGTGCAAGATAGAAGATTTTATAAGAACACCTAGGTATAACTTCAAATATTGTTCACCAAGTGATAAGGAAAAAAGAAGAAAGAGATGATACATGTGCCATGTTGCAATAAACCAAGACTAGGAAAAAATGATCATCCCCTGTGACAAAGCATAAGAGGAAAAGTTACAAAAGGCACTATAAGTATTGAAAGAAAAAGTTGTATCATCAATTTATTGCACAAACAAGACACCACAGGGATATATTAAGGATTAGCACATAAAAGTGAAAGAATAAATTTTTAAAAGGAATTCAAGACCACATTACAAAATGGATGAAAAGGAGTAAAATCCCACAATGTAACACATAAAGTTAAAATTTAATGAAGATTTTTTCCACCGGATTGTTACCTTGCCACTTTCATTGCCACATAAGCATATTTTAGCCACCTATCAAGTGTATTTGGGGAAGTTAGCAGGATTTGTCACCAAATATCACATCCTTCACTGACATGTGTCTTGTTGAGCCAGGTAAATGTTTGGTTACTACTTGTTTTTTATTTAAATAGGTTTTTCCTTATTTTATCTCCCTAGAACTTGATTTCTTTGGTCTCTTTCCTTATTTATGTAGGTTATCCCTCGTCTCCCTCTCTCTCTCTTTCCATCCTATATCACTCTAAACCCACCCTCACCCCATGGATTAATTTATTCCTCATTTGAAATAATAATTAGATGATTTCCTAGCCATACTTATTTTGATTGTGGAGCTTGATTATATTCTTGATTCATAGTTCTTGTATTAGTCGTGTTTGGATCCCATTTCCTATCGGGGGTGTGGGAGGGATTCCCCCGCCCCAACATCTTTCGACAGAGGGGTCTGAGGGGTCGAAGGGGGGGGAGGGGCAATGAAAATGTTTTGGATATCCCCCTTGGTGGGGGTTCATGGGAAATTTTTGGGAAAATTTTCTCGTTAAATATTATAATTTTGTAGTCAGTCTGATTGTTCATCATTAGGTTGTATATCAGACAATAGAAGTTATGTTAGGGTTTTTCTTTCCTAGAAGGAAACCCTCTTTTATGTATGAGGGAATTGTATTGCGGTTGTGAATGTGAGTGAATGTTGTATTCTAAAAGAGGAGACTGTGAGAAAATAAGAGGAAGTTACAATGGTTATGTTGTAGCTTGTATCCCTTCATTTGCTAGATAATAATAAAGGAAGGAATGGAAATTTCTTTGATGGACATAGCCTACATTGGGTGAACCACATATAACTGTGTCTTTATTGTATTGTGTATCTTTTTTGTTTTATTTCTGCAACTATTTTAATTTTATTTCTCTATGATTCTCTTTACTAACAACTTAAACATTCTCCAATTGGTGCCCACCTCACAATCGATTTCAGGTTTAAAAGATAGTTTAAAATATTGATGCTCCATCTTTCTCAACTATCAAATTTCCCCACACCTTCACACTCAGTCCTCTATGCCCTTTGAACTTTGAAAATGATATCCACCATGCACCATGCCCTTTTAATACAAATGAATTGATTCCCTTTGTTGTATAAGTATGATAGGATAATGGTTTATCATGCACACATTTCTGCCATCATTCCACCAAGTTTCTTCCACATGGCCATAGGATGATATATCCCCTCACTAATTGAATTGGAATATGGTAATAAGACTGACTTAAGGACCTCCAAGAATATCACATCCCCTCAAAACCATATGGTTATTTTCCATGGGACATATGATTGAGTTATTTCCCCCCCCATCACTTTGGGTCAAGTCACAACAGAGAAAGACCGAATTAAGAAGACCGAAATCTACCCTCATAAAAGCATGCAAACAAGAAATAACTACTTTTTTCACTAGGAGAGATAAGGGAAGGGAAAAGGAGAAGACTTTCACCTTAAACCCTTCGTTTGATGTTGATCCCTACTCCTATTTCTTGAAGAGATCTCGGTCTCTATCGAAACCAACCTGTAATAGGAAACTGAGATAATGCTGCAACAATGTAGTTATAGGTTCAAGTAGAATATATCAAGTGTATAAATAAAAGAATATAAGAAAAATAACAACATATAACATTGCAATGAACACAATATAGGAGGGAAAGAGAACTTTTCTATTGTTAACAATATATGAACAATGGTTACAACCTGGTTTAACTTCCAACACTTCTTCAGAGCCAACTGCTCGGGTTCCTCCAATAGTCCTTAGAGCATCAACTCAACAACGAGGCTCTTCCTCAAATAACCCAATAAGGATATGAACATGCCTTATGGATATATAGGAGAGGAAGGGACACTGGAAAAGGAGTTTCCAGGTCAGGGGTTGCTTCTCAGAGAATGAAGGGATTATGAGATCTTGCTAAATCTCAACAACATAACCTTGCATCATTAGACTTGTCCTCATATTTTCCCTCAATGGTGCTTCTATACCATCCCAAAGAGGTCCGAGAGGTTGAAATCCATTTAGTGCAGGCTCAGAGACCTTGGGAAATCAACCCAATCGATAAACCCGCCCGAAATTGTGGAAATATTTTTTTTTCATAATTTTTTAGGGAATTTGCAGGCTGCAATATTGCAAGGCATGAATGTTCTCATTTTCCATGAAGTAAACCCATGTATATCAATAAAAGTCAATTTTTCTAGATAAATTTGATGAGGAAAGTTTAGGATTTTACTTAGCAAGCTAGGGAAAAGGATAAGGCCATGTCACAAATGCATAGGTGTGGCAATTTGTGCTATAACAACGTACTTGAAATTTGATGAAGAAACCAACAAGGAATGTCCATGGACACTATAATTATCTATTTTCTATTCTTACTAATATGATTTTCCCTTGATATGGATGAGTTACAAGATACATATATGTCTACTAAAAGGTGATGTTGATAGAAGGATGTGATCCATGAAATTATCCCAGAAAGGGAAACATCAATAGAACCAAAAGAAGAAAATGCCACAGGGCCATTCTATGGAGAGAGTTAATGTAAAATTGAATCAGGTACCAATTATAAATGTGGAAAAATCTATCAAATGTTCAAAGAAGAAATTTACCTAGAGCTTCCATTACCACAAGATGAGATAAACCTAGATGTTGGGGTGTATTAGACCATAAAAAGGTTCAATATTGAGAGAGTAGCAGCTATACCACCTAATATTCCTTGCACTAAGATCATGTCATGTTTGATCAACCACATAGATGTTGAAAACATGTGGATAATAAATAAAGAAGGAAAATCTATTACATCCTTTTATCCCTTGAGCTTGGATGTATGTTAGAAGTTTCCAAGGCCTAAGGTTGATATCATTGATGAGTGGGTCATGTAGTTGATGCTTAATTACCTCCAAATCCTTAATATATAGTGAATTAAAGGAAGGCCTTTAGGACATGACAATCATGTGTATACCTAATGACCCATCTCAAGAAACTTTATAAAATAACAATGACCTTAATTAGCAAGATTTATCACAAAGAAGATGAAACCTAGTTCAGATAAGCTTAGGTCTTATTTCTATATCAAGTGATAAGGGTTGGGAAAATTTTCAACTAGTCCTCTATATTTTTGATTGCAATAATGCATCCCATATCCTGAGCCAAATACCAAACTACATTGATTCTTCCAACATTTCATATGTCTTCATATCTACTATATGTAGCATGTACCACCAAGATTTTTGTAGAAATGGGATGGTCATGGAAGCCCAGTGAAAAACCAATTCATTTTTACTATCATATTCTATGGGAGTTATAGAGTTGATTACACAAGGATATGTCAGTACTCCATGGCTCTGATGTATACATTGATTTTCTATGATCTTTCATAGTGTATGATAGATAAGACCATGCAAATGATACAAAATATTCATGATTGGTACATTACTAACAAGGGCATGTGTATAAGGATATTTTAGAGTTTCCAAGGCCCCACACCTACTACCAAAGTTTATCCTTTACAATCTTGTCATTCAATAGGTAGCATATCAAACATTCTTAAACTATGGATTTAGAGCTAGACTTACCCAAAACAAGAAGGGTCCATGGCCCACCTTTTCATTGTGTATATGTGCATATGGAATAGACAATGTTAAGATTGCTAAAGAAGACAGTGAAGCACCCAATACTTTTCATTTTGGGGAAGGAATATTTAGATTGCTTGACCCCCTCTATGTAGCTAACGTCTACTCAACCTATAAATACAATTTGTATTACCAACACTAAGTATGGAAAGAGAAGGAGATCTACTAGAGAGTTACATCACTTCTTGAAAAAACAATAAGGATACAAAACAAAGGTAAAGGTGATATTTATAAGGGAAAATAACAAAGAGACAAATAACAGGTTGAACAACAAGTTGCGAGGGACAAGGTAGAAGAATAGGACTGAATAAGAAGTGAAAAGGAAGATTACAAGGTAAGAGTAGAAGAAAAAATAAAAGAAGAATTACCAAACAAACAAGAATAAGAAATAATGGGCATGAGGAATTATAAAGGAAACATATTAAAAATGAAAAAATGGTTTAGGAATCAAAAGGCGAAGAGGAAGTTGAAGCAAAAAGAAGAAGAAAAGAAGAAGAAAAGAAGAAGAAGCAAAATCAAGAGTAGAAGCAGATAGGAAGGGAGAGAATGATACAAGTGTTATGGATTACCTGTGGAATAATAATAATCCAATCTAGAGGTACCAACTGAACCCACAATGTAATCCATTAATAGAGGTCACTTCCCACTACATGACATGGGATTATGTCATTTCATTTTGTCAAAATATGAATTAGTCACAATTTTGGAATCGTTTGGGTGGTAAGAAATACATAAGAATATCAAGATGGAAAGAGTCCCAAAGTTGATGGTCATGATAGAAAATTCAGATATTGTGGAGATAGAAGCTATTTCAATGGCCACAACTTCTGTAGGTGTTGCTAGTACACAAGCAATTGAGTCCAACATTATCAAGCTGGTCAAGAAAGTAGAATATTATAATAAAAGGATAAACAATTTGGAAGAGAAAGTAACCCACTATAAAGTAGACATGACTAGCTTATCTAAGTTTAAAGGATGTTCTTTTGAAATTCAAGATGAGGTAAATGATGCACAAAGGATACTATACAATAGTGGATGTCTAGGCTTAATCCTTTCAATTTTTAACATTCATGAATAAAGTAAAAGATAAAAGGGAAAATCTAGAAGCGATTCAAATGGGGTTGGACAAGATTAATAAATGGAAAGATAAAGAAACATATTCACTAGAGGACCTATCGAGGATGAACAAGAAAGGAAACTCAATGCAATTACACAACATTGGCCAACTACAAATCAACAAGCTTATTCTTTGAAAAATATGTCACTACTTCATTCATTAAATTCCATTGTCTACACCAAGTTGCAGAGAAATTGAGTGAAATATGTTTTTTTTCATAACTTAGTAAATTAGATGCACCCCAAGTGGCTATTGAATGTATTAAATACTTATAAGAATTCATTAAGCAAAAAAAATTGGTAAATTAGATGCACCTCAAGTGGCTATTGAGTGTATTAAATACTTATAAGAATTGATTAAACAACAAAAACTTGGTAAATTAGATGCACCTCAAGTGGCTATTGAGTGTATTAAATACTTATAAGAATTCATCAAGCAAAAAATGATTGCCACAGAGACCTCCCCAATCATCACAAAAGGAGTGATGAAAGAACACGTCTCAGTTCCTTCAAAAGAAAGTAATTTAATCACTTCATACATCAACACACTCAAGAATGACATGGGGTCCATGTGAAAATAAATAGTGTCACATGAGTTGACATATGAATATATAATCTTCAAGTGTATAAGGAGTGTATCTTCACAATGTGAAATACAAATATCTTACTTTGATGACAAGGCACATGGTTGACTATGTCCCTTGAATAAAGATGAAATTTATTTTGAATGTAAAATATTTCCTAAAAAAAAATAGGAAAATAAGATGAAATTTATTTTGAATGTAAAATATTTCCTAAAAAAAATAGGAAAATAAGATGAAATTTATTTTGAATGTAAAATATTTCCTAAAAAATAGGAAAATAAAAGGGGATTCAAATAGTTATAACTATCCATATAGGAGATCAAAATTCCAATATAGGAAGTTATTCGTGAAAGCTATTGAAAAAATAGAAATGGTTCTTTTCTTATGTAACTTTTGTAAACTATTTTATGAATTCTAAATAAGAAGAATCCATCTTTGGCCAACTTTTCTAAGAAGCTTTTATTGAATGTGGTGTTGTGAATGAAATATGAACTATTTTTTTATTTGCTACATTGTTGGGATTTCTATAATATTGTGTTATTTATGCTATAAACCACTCTTAAGTAGAAAGTCATATTCACATTCCTTCTTTTTGAATATCATTTATTTTATGATGTGTACTTAGGATTGTGAATAGTGATTTACTGATAGGATTTCTTAGTTTCATTTATATTTATGTATTTTAATATTGTTACTTTTTGAATATCTACCTAATCCTAAATATAATGTTCATATATTCTCAATCTTGTGCCCGCCAATTTGATTTTGCTCCTAGCTAGGATAGGTAGAGTAGAATTACATCTTGCATAGATGAAAATTATTCTTACATTTTGCATTCAAACATTTCAGCTTTTCATAACCAAAACCAAGTAATTATTGTTGGGTCAAAATTTGGATGGATTTCCTACTTTAAACCATGTGAGGTCTAATTGAGACTTCATATTGGGGAGAACCATACTATTGAGGAGGAATTTTTTTTATTGTATCAATAGATATGGCACTAGAAGGAGGATCAAACATGTATGGATAATAAGAATGCTCACCAATCATATGATTTATGTATTGAACCTTTTGACCTTGATTTACACCACAAACATATACCTACCCAAGGTAATAATTTAGACCCTGAAACATTTTTTGAGAATAGTGTAATACCCCAAGGCCAAGCCCCTGTGAAATGTAATGATGTTTATAGGCTAGTGAGCCAAGTAATTATAACCTCGTAGGCTTGTGTGTTATTAGGCCGGAGAGCTTAGATGCTAAGGCCAGTGGGTCTGATTTTGTATATGTAATTATGCATATTATTAATAAAAATGCATCGCTGCATGTAGACCGACCACGAAGAAAGATTTATGAGGGACTAAGCTCCACTGGGTAGGGAAAGGGATGGGGTTGAGAGGCTAGGAGAAGGGGGATAAGCTTGAGGGATTGACCCAAGGGAATATTGCGATGTATTTCCTGAAAATACTAAAGTTGGGAAATAAACCCAGTTATCCTAAGTTCCTCTAGGGAGAGGAACAAACTCCAAGTGGAGAGGAACAAGCTCCTAGAGAGCCAAGTGTCACCCAGGACGCAAGCAAATTTATATGGGAATTTCCATCGTTCTGGGGGTTCTCGCTCACCATTCTAGCTCTCTGACGATGCTTGCCATATTTCCTCATGAGTTCATCCTTAGGATTATTTCCATCCCTTGTCCAGTTCACAAACACACTGAACAAACACACAATTAGAGCCATTTTCTCCATTGTGAAACCCTATAATTGTTGAGTTGTCCCCTTTCCTTACCCGATTTTCTGTTGTGGTTTGAAGAGGCACGTTATCAGGCCCGTGGTTAAAGAAGCAGGTTGTCAGGCATGTGAGAAACTCTCTTCAAGTGAGAGAGTTGTTGGGGAAGTAATTTCTCCTGGAGGGAGTCCAACAACAACTACAAAGATATGAGAATTCCTGATCTGGCATGTTGCTGAAGCTCTGTAAGGGAAGTGGAGCAACCGATGGAATGTGGAATAGTGAAGGTGCATATTCTCAGGGTTGGATAGGCATGTGGGGAATGAGAGTCTGTGAGCAGTGGGCGTAAGTAGGATCCTTGGAGATAATCCTTCTTGTTGCATTGTGCAACTTCCTGTAGCCTTAGCCTAGCCTAAGATTCCTTTTCCCTGGGTGGAGTTTAGTTCCAGCTTAGGGGTGACCCACTGCTGATAGCTTGGAGCAAAGTGGTCTAAGGATGGGAGGTTCATGGAAGGTCTTCACGTAGTCGATGTACTTCTCATAAAAATATAAGTACCAAATCTATGTTAAATGTACATGCTATGTTTGTATGCTGTGTATCTTGTACACGTGTTATAATGTTATCAGAATTTCCTGTGTTTATTGCATGTATGTATTACTGTCGCTTCCGCATGAATATGTGTATGAGAAAAATGTTTATGTCTGTTTAAATTGCATTAGATATATATGTATATCATAGCATTAGAGAAGTTTTTAGTTGGTGTATACCCTACCTGGAGGGCTGAGTACGTCACAATCTTGTATCAGATCAATGTTTTCAACACTGAACCTGGATGGGCCACAAAGGTGGAATTTGAAGTAAAAATTCCACAGGGATTTGAAGTACAAAGTGCCAAGAGGGTGCTGAGAGAGCTCCTGGGTGGTATTGGAAAGCTCGGGAGGTATAACGGTTTGATATACCACAACAGACGTGGTATTGGGCCACAAAGTAAAATGTGGGTTGTTTTATTTGTTTGAAGGGAGACAGATCCCCCACAACCATTAGAGAATATAAGAAACGAATTCCTTCGGACTTCGCCCCTCCGATCGTTTTAACACTATAAGAAGAGAAGTCTGAAACCAATACATACCATCTATTCTAAGGGATATGTGTCCAAATATTAAGAAGCTTTGGAGTTTCAACACTCCGAAAGAAATGGTTTGTGGTTGCGTAGGATGAAAACATCCCCGAAGTCCCGAAGTGCCAAAGTGACGTGAGAGGATGACATCATCAGAGGTGACATGGACCAATTTGACAATTCAATAGTTCGATAGCTTGGAGAAAATGCCGAAGGTAGAAAATCCCCAAAGTCCCGAAGCACTAGGTATGACGTGGCTTCATGGGCCCCAGAAGGTTAAGCATTTCGGGGAAATTTGTTGAAAGAACTTCCAAACCTCCAAAGTTCTGGAGTCCTGAGGTCCCAAAGTTCCAAAGTGACATGGCTTCATGGGCCTCAAAAGGTTAAGCAATTCAGGAGTTTGACATTCAGGGAAAATTTTTGAAAGAACTTCCAGACCTCTGAAGTTCTAGAGTCTCGAAGTCCCGAAGTTCGAAAGTGACATGGATTTGTGGGCCCTGAAAGGTTATGCAGTTTGGGAGTTCGGTGTTCAGGTAAATCTATTGGAAGAAATACCATACCTATGAAGTCCTGAAGTGACGAAGTGATGTGGCAGTGATGTCACCTGGGGGTGACGTGGACACACATGATGCATGCCACATGTCAATGTGTTTTGAGATTTTAAAAGTCTTATTTGGAAGGAAGAGATTGACACGTGTCACTTCTCATATTGGGCCATGTGTCCACTTCTAGTGTTCTTCCATGTGGCACCAGATCCTGTAGTCTGAAGACTTGGCACTCCAGAGGAACTTGGTAAATAATTGTTAATTATGAGAAGTGCAGAAGCTCCGAAGAGTGGAGTAAATCCTCTCCATCCATCGGGAGGGGACATGTGAAAGAAGATCCTATGGTTCGAAGGATTCAAGGCTTAAACAGTGGGGTCGAGGACTTCTAGAGGCTCAAAGAACGTAGTCCATCGTGACTGTTGATCATAGAAGACACACGACAGTGGATCCCGTGGTCTAGAGGAATGGTACTCCAGAGGATATCAATTGCGTTTGCTATGAGTCAAGAAGTCCCAGAGGGCTAGAGTTAATCTCGACTGTCAGATCACAGAGGACACTTGGAGGCAGGAGAGGGGATCTCCAGTGAATCGACACTTTGGGAGATTGGTAGTGTTGTGTTTTAGAAACCACCAAAGCCTGGAGTCCCAGAGATCCTATCCACCATAGATCCGAGCAGAGAAGGTGGAGCGTAGATCCACTGTCCTTCACGGGTTCGCCAGTTCAACCGTCCAAGAGATTTTTTGTGATGTGTTTTGGAAACATCCGAAGCCCAGAGTCCTAGAGTTCCTATCCACCATAGATATAAATGAAGAATAAGTAACATTGATCTATATGTCCTCCGAGTATTCAAATAATTGACATTTGGGGAAAATGTATGGTAATGGGGGAAGATCCTCTGAAGCCCGGAAGTTTCAGAGCCCTGGAGGCCCGAAGAAAAGAATAAGTGCCTAGTTGTTAGCGTTGGGTCATGACCTTGGTCATATGAGTTTAGGGGTCGAAAGAAAGGGTCTAGCGCCCAAAATTTTTGTTTAAGAACAAAAAAGGGACAAATTGTTCAAGTAGCCATAACTTCCTGTTCAAAACTCAGAATTGAGCATGGAAGCAACCATTGGAAAGGTATTGAACAATAGAAGATAACTGTTCACCCAGAAATTGGATATGAACCATCAATTTCTCAGGAAATCAGTAGAAAATGAGTCTGATATATATTAATGAATCAAAATGATTCATTCTTTCATGAAATTATGAAGAACAATTAGCCTGACAAAGTTCTGTTGGCTATACATTTTTGCAGAATTAACAACTATCAGTTGAGAGTCAGAACATAGTGCAGAAGTGATGGATGATACATAGATAGTATTCATTCAAGAATATGAAAAAGGAGGGTTGAATGTCCAGTTGAATAGGGAAGGAACCAACTCCAATGGACATGGAGGAGAAAAGGAGGAAGACATAAATCTGGCTGAGACCATCAGAAAATTTCAGACAGATTTCCAGAGCCACAAGGATGATAATAAGAGGCTTATGAAAGCCAAGGAACAACATGAATACTTCAACATGAAGCTAATTCAGAGCCTGGAAAGAGTTGAAAAGAACATGTATAAGGAAAGTGTCTCCAACAAATCAAGAAGTCTCGGGATCCCTGAGAATAAAGGAAGATCAAGGAGTGGTAGCAGAAATCACCATCACTCCCAAAAAAAATCCCATAGGAGAGAACACAACAACTCAAGTACACCCGCTATCAAGAAGCATAGGAGGTATGGAGTGGATGATTTGAAAGGAGAAATGAATAATATCAATCCTCCTACTTTTGATGGAGAGCACAATAAGGATGAAGATGTTGAGACATGGTTGCTAGGCATGGGGAAGTATTTCCAACTACATAACTATTCTTATCATGCTGAGGGAAGAATTTTCATCTACCAGCTTAAAGGAAATTCATCCATGTGGTGGGATTATCTGGTGCAAGTGAAACACCTCAGAGAGAAAAATGTGACTTGGAAGGAATTCAAGAGGCATTTTGAGAAGAAATACCTAACCAAGAGGTATTATGATAAAAAGATGAAAGCATTCTTTGAACTTAAATTGGAAAACATGACTATTGATGAATATGAAAGGAAATTCTTAGAGTTGTTGAAGTATGTCTCCTTCATCAAGGATGAGACAATGAATATTCAAAGGTACTTGAGTAGGCTGCCATCTTTCATCAGTGACAAAATCCATTATGATGATACCAAGACTCTGGAAGAAACCATAAGAAGAGAAAAAATCTTATATGATCAACAAAAATGAAAGCCTACTTTCCAGAAGGCATGGGAGGACAAGAATAAGTTCAAGAAGGAACAAAGGTAGAAGGGGAACAAGGCTCCATTTTTTAGAAACAATCCTCAAGGACAACCATCTTTTAGAGAGTATAGAATGGCTAAGGTAGGTGGGCCAAGGCCAAGGAAGACACCCATTCAATGTTGGGGTTGTAAAGGAGACCACAAGTATAGAGATTGTCCTCACAAAAGTGACAAAGTGATAGTTGTCCACAATGTACAACAAGAAGAGAAAATGGAGGACATGGGCATAAGTGTTTTGAGGATCTATGCAACCCTGGACAGCAAGCAAGATGAGTTTCAATCACACATGGTTGAAGTCGAAGGTATGATCAATAAACATGCCTTTACTATTTTAATAGACTCGGGAGATATTCATAGTTACATAGATACTAAAGTTGTGGATAGACTATTATTTCCAAGAAGAAAGCATGCGAAATCTTGCCCGGTACAGCTGGTTACAGGAGACAAGAGAAAATTTGTTGAGCTGGTTAAATCATGTTTAGTGGACATGAATGGGATAAGTACCATTGCAGATTTGAACATATTTCCATTGGGTTCTTATGAATGTCTAATTGGTATTGATTGGTTGGACCAACACCATGCTATCTTAGGCTGTCATAACAAGGAATTTACTTGTCTGGATGAGGAAGGGAACCCAAAAGCAGTCCAAGGAATTCCTAGGGAAGTTACTGTCTGAGAGATCTCAACAATGCAGATGAAAATTATGGGCAACTCATATGGAGGAAGCATATAAGGATATGGTGACAAATCTGGAGGATTATGTAGTCCTGAAATATTTTGAAGATGTGTTCAAGGGGATACCAGGACTACCCCCAAAGAGAGATATTGATTTTTCTATAAATTCGATGCCTGGAGAAGCTCCAGTATCAAAGACTCCCTACAGAATGAGTACAACTGAGCTGAATGAGTTGCAAATGCATCTTGAAGAGTTGTTGAAGAAGGGGTATATATGCCTAAGTGTGTCTCCTTGGGGTGCCCTAGTCTTGTTCGTGAAGAAGAAATATGGGACATTGAGATTGTGCATCGATTTCAGACAGTTGAACAAAGTGACTATAAAGAACAAGTATCCTTTGCCAAGGATCAATGATCTCTTTGATTGGTTAAATGATGCAAAGATATTCTCAAAGATTGATCTTAGTTTAAGATATCATCAAGTAAGGATAATATATGAAGACATCAACAAGACCGCCTTCTGGGTAAGGTATGGTCATTACGAATTCACAGTGGTGCCATTTGGGTTATCAAATGCACCATCTGTTTTTATGTGCTTGATGAATGGTGTTTTCCGGGAATACTTAGACAAGTTTTCCATTGTATTTTTGGATGAAATCCTTGTTTATTCCAAGTTGGAAGAAGAAAATAAGCATCATTTGAGTATGGTGTTGCAAGTGCTAAGAGAGCATCGGTTGTATGCCAAATTGAAGAAGTGCTCAGTTTATCAAAATTAAATTCACTATTTGGGGAATAACATATCCAAAGAAGGGATAACAGTGGATCCTGAAAGGATTGAGGCCATAAAAGGGTGGAAAACACCTAAGAATGTGACAAAAGTAATATCTTTCATGGGTCTAGCTGGATACTATAGAAGATTCATTGTAGGGTTTTCGAGAATTGCTAACCCAATCACTTCGTTGCAAAGGAAAGGGGTGAAGTTTCAATGGACAACAAAGTGTGAAAAGAGCTTCCAAAAATTGAAGCAGTTGTTAACCAGTGCTCCAATTCAGAGGATTTTTTATTTGAATGAAGATTTCATGGTTTGTACAGATGCGTGCACGGAAGGAATTGGTGGAGTCCTTATTCAAAACTAATTTGTGATATGTTTTGAATCTAGAAAACTGAAAGAGCATGAAAGGATCTATGCCACTCATGATTTGGAGATGGAATCCATAGTCCATGCCTTGAATAAGTGGAGGCACTACCTCACAAGATAGATGTTTGAGCTGAGGACATACCATAATGATATGAAATATTTGTTTGATCAACCAACTTTGAATGCTAGGCAAAGTAGATGGTTGGAATTCCTCTGTGAGTATGACTTTGATAATAAGCACATAAAAAGAAAGGAAAACAAAGTGGTTGATACACTCAATAGGAGAGTGCATGAGATGTGTTAGAATATAATGAATGTGCTCGTTTTACCATTGAAAATATCGCTATTGTCACCCAACCATAGGCCAAATCCACCCTCCGAGCACCTTAACCTTAACAGAGAATCACTCCGGAAGAAAACCCTAGGTTAGATAACCAAACAAAGGGTAGAGAACTTTTCCCCAAGGATAACGCACCAACAAGAGCTGATTAGATAGTCCAAACCCTAACCATGAGATAGTCCAAGCCAAATGTGATTGTTGGGCCCGAGATATGATCATTTTCATGACGTTATTATACACTTTTTTCCATATGTATATATGCGTTTTTCATCTTTCAAAGGAGATTTTTGAAGAATTTTATGATAAAATGGTATAATTGGCATAAGGTACGTGTAATTCATGTTTTATGATTAAATCAAGTTTAATTTATCATGTTTTTATGCTTCCAAGAGTTAATTCATGTTTTTCTGCTATTACAGAGCAAAAAACACCATGTTTCTTGATCCAACACTTGATCTGACACTCATTCCAGCACGTTTTGGTACTCGATCCGACACTTGTTCCAGCACCTAGTTTTGCACAAAAACGCAAGGTGAGTTGGAGGTTATGGTATTAGCGGCCAATGATGGAAAAATCAGGCACATGGTTTTTGTTTATCATCACCCCCTCCAGCTACTAATCTCAAGACAACTCGATTTCAGTTGTCCAAAGAGGGTGATTATTGGCTTCTTTCGTTTTGTTAGTTATGGCTGCATTTATTGTATTTTGATGAATTTAGAGGTGGTTCGACCCTCCTGTGGTCGACCAATTGGTTTGTAAATATATAAATACTACCAAGATGGTCATTAGATTGTTAATCAAGTAGAAGATCCATCAGATTGGAGATAAACTCGTTGTACTCTGTTTTTGATTTTTCACATTGCCAGAATAGTGCCAGAACTGCGTTTTTAACTTTCATGGTGAATTCAGCCTGTTGAAGTTCGTGGTGTGCTTGTAGAAGGTAGCCATGACTTGCTGGGGGGCCCACCAGCAGTCTAGTGATTGTTCTTATGTTTATTTACGCATTTTGTAATATAAATTGCTCTTTCTTATTTCCTGTATGTACATGTTTTTATTTAATTAATTAGTTTGTTGTAGCTCACTGTTTTACTTCTCTTTTGTAGGTTAGATGATGATATGTGATAGTATGTGTTGATTTGATAGACTAGGAATAGGCTTGCAAGTCTCTTTACTAATTCCGTGTGCAATTAAAAAGTCTCGCTCTATTTACTAACCCTCATATGCAGTTAAATGTTAAATCTTGCTTTCTTTTACAATTTTACTGTCAAGTTTAGAATAGATTTTTAATTAGAACATAACATAGTTTTAATTTGGGTTTTCTTTGACAGGGATGTTGATGGATGGATAGATTTAATTCCCGTTCTTAGTTATAGTTTGTTTACTTCAGCTTTAGATAGATTTCATTTGCTTCATTATTGGTTAATGTAATTGTCAATTTACTTCTTGATATCATAGTTTAATTTATGTTTTTAATTCATCATAGCTTGAATGATTAGAATAGACATAGCATAGTTTTCCTTTACGCAATTTCATTTCATAGATTAAAATGCAATTAAATTCATTAGTTAGATAATGATGATCTCATTATGATGTTAATGGTTTAT